>CM031234.1:319617275-320087275 GCA_018340775.1 Taxus wallichiana var. yunnanensis | reverse complement strand
ATGGTAGGAATAAATTCCCTTGCTTTGATTTTGGTGGGGACATTTAATTCACTCCTAATTTTTTTATTAGTATGCAAAACACAACGAGACATGATGAAAAACATCATATGCATTGAAAATTAAACATGATGCCTACAACAACCGGTAGTACGTGATTGATTGGTTTTGACATAGAAGGGTTTGTTCAATTTTTGGATTTTCCTTCTTAAACTTAGAGAGAAATTGTGTTTGGGTCATATCCAATATTTTTTTTTGCATGTGGTTCATGATTACGAGAACCAACTCTTATTTTTATGGTATCTCTTCTATTTGAAAAAACCTTTGTTCTCTCATTCCAAAAGTTTTCAAGTAATTATTAGAGAGTATCGATGTATCCTTGCCTTTCCATGGGAGTATACTAGATAACACATAGCATTCAAAGTTATTGGATGATTCAGAATCTTACGTCCCACAATTGCTTTCATTAGTGTTTTTCAATTTACTTTCAAGGCTTTGTTTGTTTTTCCAATCAATTGTTTTTAGGTGTTTTACCATCTACTATACAATTGATAAGTGTGAGTCGTGTAACATTACTATCTTTGGTGCGTTTGTCCACACCTATATTATGATATTTTAATGTATATTTTCAACAATTTTTTCATTTTGACTATCAATAGTAGAGGTTCTTAGTCCTAGGGTCTTCATTGCAGGTCTAATATTAGTTAATTTATTAGTGTAACAAACAATTGCCACCTTTGAGTATCATTTATTTTCTCAAAGTAATTATTCCAAATTTTCATACATTTTCTCTAAAATGTTGGCCATATATTTTGTTAAGCATTGGTTTCTAAATGTTATCATTAATTTCAATTAATTGAATGTATATTCTAATTAAAAATGAAAGATGTTTTCTTAGTGATAAAGATTCATTATTAGGGTTACTTTCATCATTCGGTGTTTCCATGTCATTTTCAAAATTAACAAATGGATTTGCAAGTAAATATTCATTATCATTATTCATATCAACATCATTATTTAATTCATTATCGGTACTCATTTCAACATCATTATTCACTTAATTTTCATTATGCATTTCATCATCATTATTCATTAAATCATCATTATATACAAGATTTAGTGCATTTGGGTTAGTAGATGTACCTTTTATTCCACAAAGTCTTTGCATTTGATTCACTTTGTTTATTCTCATCGCTTCCAATTGCTTTGGTGTTTTTTTCATCGATGTTTCTTATCCATATGTAATTTTTATTCCCGTGATGAGTAAGATATAGGTAGTGGGGGTGGGGACAACTTCAAATGATAAAAACCGTGTATGAATGTGCAAAATGATGCAAAGTAGCTAGTGTGGGGTTAGAATCCTCACAAACAACAAAATTGGCATGCTTAAGGGTGTGTTTTGTAAACAATTAAAGTAATGTGTACGAATTATAATGCTTGTATATCCTTTATTGTATGCAAACAAACCAAACACCTCAAGGCCTAGAAATGGTTTGGATTCTTGAGTCTAAGGCATGAAATCATTAAAACACAACAATCCACATCTTTTGGATTGAAAATGCATAAATCTATATTTTTCCATGATAAACCCTACAAAAAGGATTGATACCTTTCTTTAAAATATGACCACAACCTCAAGATAACTCTAATCTTCCTAAATATATAATATATCAATTTTTTACTATCGTAAGGCTTCCGACTATATTCATTTGAAACTATGTCTTTTATACCTCTAATTGTTGTAATTATCCACATATATCTTTCTTCATCCAAATTGAATACAAATTATATAGTCCCAAACTAGGAATAATTTTTACACATTCAAAAACAAAATCTAAAATTTGACATTTTTTTAAGGTGGTTAGGGGTGGTGTACAGTCGGCTATCCATTATCGATCAATTTTCAAAGTCTTTTTACATGGAAAGTCATAAAAAATAAATACTTATTAAAAAATTATTTAAAAAATTGTGTCCCAAAGTATATGATTCTATCTAAATTTCCACCAAAGGGTTTTAATTAATATTAAACAATGCTAAAAATGTGGGGGAGCACGATCAACTATCTACTATGTTTTTTGACAAAATAGAAGTATCTTTTGCAATTCTAGTTGTTTTATCCACTTATGCTTGACCATTTTTAAAAGAATGTAGTAGGTTAGACAATAGACTAGAAATTCTACAATTCATGTTCCTATAGCATCTTTAAATTTTGAGTGTGTATCTCAAATATCTCATACAAGTTACGATTTCTCATTTTTTTTAAAGTCCATTTAAAAGCCCCTTTTAGCCCCGCATCTCTATACACATACGCTTACATTTGCATGCAAGTTTGGAAAATACAACACTACATGCCCAAAAAAATAAGTGAGATTTCCTCTCCTTTAACAATATCTTTAGTCAACCATCTCCTCTATGTGGATGTTTGGAACTTGAATTCACAAAATTATATATATCCCTTTGTTTTCCATTAAGTGACCCAAACAAAAAGAATTGCTGTAATTGTTGATTTAAAAAAATATTCTATATGCCTTTGTATTAATAAATTTACTAAGAAGATGGAAAATTCCTAGTGAATAGTGTTTTCTTTTCATAGATGATGGGACCCACACCGTTTTCCATCTAGAAGAAGTATAAAATCCCCATTCAATGTATCCAATGCCATGTTAGAGGATGGAATTTGTTTTGAGTGAATTTCGTATTCAAAAAAGTGGTTTAAATGTTATAAATCTTTTCCCAAATGCAAAATTGTATATGCCAAAACAATTTTCAACACTTTAATACTCCATGAATGGAATTCAAGAAGATGTGGCATTTAAGATGGTGTTATAGACACCGCAAAACACCTTTGAAGATATTCAAAATGACTTCCATGTATTTAAAACACCATTCAAGTGATCAAAACACTTTTTGAGATGAATTTTAGATTAAAAATAAAAATAGAAAGTCTTTTACCACCTTTCTACAATCCATCACTCTCTAAAATTGCCTTTTTGGAAAAATCGCAACGCTTCACGAGCATTCAATCTTTTTTCTCCTCATAGATCAAAATAATTAGTAAGCACCGATACCACTTTTCACAATATTTACACATGATAAATAAAAGAGACTACATAATTTATTTATTCAATTAAAAACTTGTACAACATATTAAAATCTATTTTAATTTATCACATTTTTGCCTAAGCTTAAACAAGCTTTTATGGGGAGATGATTTTATTTGAGTCCCAATGGTTCTTCAACCAACCCGAACTAACCTCTAACCTATAACTCACTAACACCCCGATATTAATGAATAACATTGATAAAGTTATTAACAATAATATAATCTAATAGGATATCTCTCATGAGATGCCATACAATGCACTAACAAACAACAACATTAATAATTTTGGATCATAAATCCAATATGGATATGAGATGTTATCCTTCATAGATGGATTTTCTAGTTACAATCAAATCTAAATCGCTCCATAAGATCAACATAACACCAAATTTACATTGAGGTGTTTGTATTGCTATGTGAATATGCCTTTTGGCCTCAAAATTATTATGGAAACTAGTATTGTAGTATTTGGGTTCCCTTGAAACATACCTCAACCAAAAGCATTAAAGTATAGGGAAATAAGTTAAGACTAGCAATACAAAAGTTTTGATTATACTTGGTCTTTGTTTGTATTAGTTTTATTTTGCACCTATGTTTGGTAATGTTTTGTGCCACCTATGAGTCACGCGATTCTTTTTATTTTGTGCCTAGGTGTTAAATGTGTCATGCAAATCTATTGTCACACACACAATTATTATGCATTTCAAGGTTTCTTTATGATTATTTGTACGTAAATATATTTTAGAGCTTTTGGTTAGCGTTACCATAAGAAGATGAGGATCATTGCACAAGGAATGTCCATGCATTTGTTCAAGTGGAAATTTTGGTGAATTATCTTAAGCACGCGAGATTCTCGTTATAATCCCAATACATATAACGTGTGCAAGATTTTTAGATCTTTAAACACAACATTTTTTAAGTTCGACATGGATTCAACGTGGGCGCGCGTGCGTGTGAGCGAGTGATATCGAGTAGGTTTCTCCAAGTGTACCATTTTGTATCAACATGAGGTTGGTATCATTTAATATTGTTACTTTTTGTGTTTGTGGGTGTGGGTAGAAGATAGTTGACAACAACCTCTAGTGAATGAGTTAGATCAAAGGTGTGGAAAACATTGGTAGAAAGGAACTCTTTGATTGAAAAGGAATGGAAATATATGAGATAAAAAATGCAATAAGATCATGAGGTACCGGAGTCCAAGTTTTATATGCACCTATAGTTTTAGATCTGGAAATATTGGTGAGAGACATACAAGCCCGTCTAGAGGTTATGGAGACAAAACCATGTTGAGGTATTGTAGTTTGGATGATGCGAGAGATACTAAAGACATAAGAAGCACCATGAGAACTAAAATACAAAAGAATAAGTTAAAGAATATGAAAACATATTTGTGAAATATGTTTGCTAGGATGACAAGTTTGTACAAACTTGGCATAAGATCAATAACTTTACAACTTTGTACAAACCCAACCAAGAAACTAAACTAGATATTTGTGCGTAAAATAATTACCACTAAAAAAATCATTTCAACTAAAAACATAGCTAATTGAGATGTTTCTTATTGCATATAGTCTAACTCATTAGTACAAAAATAAAAGAATCTATTCACAATAATTTTGTAGTTCACGTGCAATCCATTTGTGTAGCTACAATACTAATTTACAATAATCAGTATTTATTTAGCACATAACGTGCTCAATACACTAGCTTGTATACTCATATTTTCTCTACAATCTCATGTGTGTGTAGCAGATTATTCTACTCGCTCACAACATCCTTCATCCTAGACCCAATTGTATATTTATAGACAAGTAAAAACCAAGAAAATTTATCCACCCAATTTCTATAATTAAGTCTTAGGAATAATTATGTTCCTAAGCATGCCCATGCTTTAGAACAACCCAATGATTTTTTTGACAAATAAACAAAATATTCCCTCTACCAACCTCTTAATCATCATTACCACGTAGTCAACATATCCAGCTTAAACAAAAATATGTCCACCTACTCAAAGTAGTTGTTATCTTATCCCATCTCTATCCAATGTTGCACAACTTTGGTGTTCATTGCAAAGAAACTCCCACAAAGGCATAGTTCCACATAATTTACATTGTGCCTCCGCACCTTCGAGCATATACTATAATGCTCAAGTACCCATACATTTGTACACATGATAAACCATTGTGCAATAGTTACTATGAAATCAAACCACTACACAATAGACATTATGTAATGCCACACAAAACTAAAAATCCCAACATTATCTCACTTGTTGAATGCATTGCATAAAGGGAGAAAAACTCATTTCTCAACAAACCCATGCGATTAAGACCATATTTTCTTTGCAACAGCTTAAAATTTCAACACGCATTACATTAATAATTGAATCCACAACATTTAAACTACTATCCACCGCATGTAGTAGCACCTTATTATTTTCCATCATTTCCCTTACAAAATATTACCACACATAAATGTTCTTGGTGCATGCATGATAATCAATGTACTTTGTTAGATAAATCACACTATGTGAGCCTTAATTTATCCTCATCATCCCTTGGATGAACCAAATTATGGAAATAACCTCTAAAGCCATATTGTTCCCTTGGTTGCATGAGTAGTTGCCGTATACTTTTCCTCCGTAGTTGAAATCATAACACTTTCTTGACATTTTCTCATCCAACTTATGGCTTCATCGAATAAGTTGAAAAAGTACCCATTGGTATATCTATGCAAATATATATATCCTCCTTAGTCCAAGTCTAAAATACCATATAATTTAAATTTTATATTTTCACCAAGGCTTCCTTGATATCAAATCTCATGATCATACATTCCATGCAAATAATCTTTACTGCAATTCAATGTTCATGCTTGAGATTTTCCATGTATTTGCTAAAAAATACGACTACATGTGCAATATCAGTCATTATATAAACTCATTGTACATACATAGCGCTTCCTAACTCACTTGCATATGGTACTCGAGTCATGTCCTCTAACTGCTCTTGAGTCTCTAGGCATGGCGCATTCAATATTTTTTGACCATTTGGGAAGGGAGTGCTTACAAGTTTACTATCTTGCATTTTAAACATTTCTAACATCATCTCAACATAATTTCCGACTCAACTAGAGTTTCCTTTTCTCAATCTCAATTCCAAAATGAATTTTGCAACACCAATATCTTTCATGTCAAACTACACGACACTTGAGACTTTACCTACTTGATAATTTCTTTGTAATTTCCAATCAAAAACATGTCATCAATATAGATCACTATGATTACAAATTTATTCCCTTCTTCTTTGAAGTGCACACAAGGATCTTCTTCACTGTGTGTGCGAGGCCAAGTTTATGCACATAACTATCAAAATTATGATTTCACATACTTGGTGATTGTTTTAGACCATATAAGGATTTATGTATGTGGAAAATTGAATCCTCTCCTCTTTTGGCCTTAAAACCTTCACATTGTATCATGTAGATTTCTTCTTCAAGATATCCATGTAAGAACACTATCTTAACATATGTTTGAGCTATCTTCAAATCATATACAAATGCAACATCCAAAAGAAATCTTATAGAAGTCAAATTTACAATAGCAGAAAATACTTCACCAAAGTCTATTCCCTTAATTTGAGAAAATCCCTTCACAACCAAATGAGCCTTGTATTTCTCCAATTTCCCTTGTGAATTGCAATTCCTCTTGTACACCCATTTAGAACGTACCATCTTTCTTTCAGGAGATAACTTAGGTTCCAAGTGTCATTAATCATTATATACTCCATCTCCTCTTTTATGGATTCTTTCCAAAATGTGTTATCATTTGAACGAAGTGCTTCGTACACCATTTTGGATCTTCACTAGTTGTTATTGATAAGTATGAAAGAAAAACGATGATCAATGAGACTATACCTTTCTGGTATTTTGTGCACTCATCTTTACCTTCTATGCATAGGCATATGAGATTCTCCTTCCTTTGTTGGATCTACTTCTTCATCAACAACATCATACTTAGTCATAGGCACTTCAAACTCTATGTCAACCCGCAATTTCAATAATATTTCTTTTAGCTAATTTTCTAGATGTTTCACTCAACCTCATCACTACACACACCCATTTGTGTAGGAATCCTCTTCAAATCTTTGAAGACAACATTATGACTATAGACCATCTTTTTATTTTTGGATTCCAATTCTTGTACCCTTTCACACCATTTTCATACCCCATGAAGATGCACTTCTTAGAATTCTAGTCAATATTTTGCCTCTTTTCCTTAGGAATATAAACATACACATCATAGGAAAAACATTTCAGGAGTTTAAGGGATGATTTCTTACCGATAAAAGCTTCTTGCGAAATCATATCTTCCAACATTGATCTTGTGACCAATTCACCAAGTAACAAGTAGTAACCATTGCTTCAACCTAAAACTTCTACTCTAATTATGCACCGTTTATTATAATCAAGGCCTTTTCCATCATCGTCCTATTCATATGCTCAGTAACTCCATTTTTATAAGAAAAATATGGATTTGTCTTTTCCCTTTAAATTCCAAACTCATTGCAGAATTCCTTGAACTATTTTGAACAAAATTCACCTCAACTGTTATTATGTTGCACCTTGATCTTATTTCCTTCTAGTTCTCCACAAGGGATTTGAACTCCTTGAATTTCTTGAAAATTTTGTATTTCTTCTGGAGAAAATATATCCAAGTTTTTCTTGAAAAGCCATCTATGAATGACATATAGTAAATGGATTTCCTAAGTGATGCAACCTTTACCAGTCGAAACACATCAATATGTATTACTTGTAAGATCCCTTTTGCATACACACTACTTGTGGGGAATTTTACCTTTTCTTGTTTTCCATAATTGTAATGTTCACATAAGTTAAATTCCAATGGAAACTCATCAATTCCTTAGATTGTAGTGAACACAATTTATTTTTTCCAATATAACCTAGCCTATTATGATATATCATTTTCTTCACCATCAAAGACATGTTGGTTTTGGCTTCAGAATGATAATCTTATTACAAACACCAATAATTGTACTTACATCCAAATTTTATAAAGTTCTAGTGTGCACTCCCATGGGAGTACCATTTCTTTGTGCATCATTTTACACACATCCTTTGCGAATGACACCTACACTCAAACATCACACATCTTGTCACAAAAATCAAATTTCTCACAAGATTGAGAATGTGCATCAACCAAGGAGATTCTTGATCCTCCCATCATTGAACCTTATTTTAATTTTTCCTCGACCCTTAATTTAGTGATTGAATTCATCTCCCGAAATAAATTTCCTCCAACATACTTGTCATATTTGTAGAGCTAATGACTATGAGAAGTCATGTGGTAGGATGCACCAAAGTCAATTAACCATGCATCACCGCATGATTACACACTCAAAGATGATAAGTATTCATCACCACCATCATTAGTGGATTTTTCCCTAGAGAAGTTACCATTAGGTGGTTTACTCTTGTCCACCTTCACCTTGCAATCCTTCTTAAAGTGTCATGTCTTGCCGTAGTTCCAACACTTCTTCAAACAAGACTTTTCTAGAGTCTTTGACTTACTCTTAAACTTTGACTATTTCTCCCTTATCTTCTTATTTAATTTTTCATGTGGTCTACCATGCGGTGATAGCATATCACCTTGGTGTTCTTCAACATTTTTTTCCTTACCTCTTCTAACAATAATGCCAAGACAATATTACCCATATTGAGCTTTTTCAAAGTGTTAGTGATCTTCATCGCGATTAATCCAAGAGTCTAGAAAAGAACATACAAGCATAATACACATATCCTCATCATCTGTCTTGATATTAACAAACAATATCTAAATTAACAAAGTATTGAAGGCAATTAAGTGCTATGAAACCAAGTCACCATCTTTCATCCTTTGGGAATACATCCTCCTTCGTAGAAATAGTTCATTAACCAAATATTTATCCTAACATAACTTTCCCAACTCATCCCATAGATCCTTTGCATTCTTTTCATTATATACATTTAACATCGGTGACTATGATATGCATTACCAAATAGAACTTCTTGCTTTCTATTGGCGAGAAAATTTGTCAGGTGGACAAATTGGTGGGTATTCGACAATGCTTTGAGAATCTAGGTCCCTCTACTTGAATGACGCAACTCCATTTATTATGTGCAAATGAAATTAAAATTTGTGGTGGCCTACAATGTCGGGATCCAACAGGAACACTCCATTGAACCTGCGAAAAAATCTCGGAATTGCTTGCAAGGGAGGAATTTGCTGAGGAGGTAGGAAAGGGAGTGGGAAAAAAGAGAGGAGGATTAATATCTCAGGTAGAAAATAAGATTCATGCAGACATTAATCAGAGTACTTCAACACACATATATAGAAGGAAAATAACTTTGTTACTAGCAACAAGACAAGATAGAATTAGGAACACAAAGTTTCAGTAATTCTCTCATCAAGAAAAGCAAGAAACTCCTTTCTTCTTCATTGATGTTTTGGAAAAGTTGTATATAGTGAGAAATAGAATAACATAAAAGAGGGGAATAGAGGAAATTTGCTATCTCTTTTTTTCACTTCAAGTAGTAATCTCTCCTTGAGCATACAAAATTGAAAACCCTTAAGAATGAGGGTGTCATTACAATTTATAGACCTTTAGAAGACTCTTCACCTACCCCCACATGATTTTCATTTGTCTACAACATGTGACTTTTCATATTCCTAGGAATAGAATTAAGTCCCCTTTTATAAATCAAGGGTGACTTATTACATTACAAACTATAGTCACATTTAAATGAATAAGACAAAATAGGAATAGGACAAAATGAAAAAGTGTAACCTCCCAACAAAGAAATAGAACGTGAAAGGAGGAAAGGGGAGGAAAAAGAGAGAGACAGAAGAAGAGAGAGAATTATTCCAATGAAGACCCTGTTGTTGATGGACTCTTGGAAAGCTCCTCGAGGAAATCTCGATGCCTTTGAATTTCTTATTGAACCTCGCCACTTTCTTTGGTGTAACTTTCTCCTTGTGGAATGTGAACAAAACCTAGTGATTTGATCCAACTTTCTGCGAGAGAGTTGATGTTCTTGCATTATGAGTACCAGGACTAAAGATATCTTGTGGAGTTTGAAATGACCACTCTTATTTCGCCGAGAGGCCCCAACATATCTTTATTAAATGAGAATGGATCTCTGGCCACCTACTTGACTATATCCTTAAAAGGCTTCAACATATCATCTATTGAAGTGTCTTCATTCATGACCCGACACCCATAGCTTTTGTCCTGGACATTGACATCCTTTTGCATCTTTTTAACATCTTCCTCGTATGAATCAAGCTCTCCAATAACAAATTTCATCATCTCATAGTGAGCGACCAAAGTTTGAGCCCAGACTCGAGACAAGTCATCTAATGCTGAAGATAATACGCCTTTTATTATCAAGAGGGATGATTTGACCTTGCCCATCTCAATGACTAGTGGATACACTTGATCCTAGTGATCCTTCTTTACTTCAATCCCTTCTCATGTTGTGATTATTTTTATGGCCGTGGCATCCATTTACTTGAACAACATCCATTACTTGAACAATGTCAATATTTTCTAACAACACCTTCCCCTTTTCTAGGATCATGCTCACCCACTTGTCATTCGCTCTTCCTTGCATGGTGAACCCTTGTGTTTTTATGATAGACTCAGGGTCAAAGCTACTAATAGGAGTAACTTCTTTGGCTGGGAGAGAAGTGGTAGCATTTGGGTCCAAGAGCACTTGCACGTATGAAGTGAGGGTCTTGATATGGTCTTCCGCTTGGTCCAACTTCTCCTTGTACTCTTGATTTCTCGCGAGGAGGCGAGTGGAAGACTTCTAAACAAATGAACATCACCCTCATGTGTCATTGGGCCCAAGGAAATTGTGCTTTCCTCATAGTTAGCTTGGTCATATTTTCGATGGGCTTGATTACCTTCGGCCCGACTACCTCTGCATATTGGTTTCCCGAGGCGCCACTAAAAAGTGAGAAGCCACTTGAGCTAATTTTCCTTTTTCCCCATTAAACATCAAGGCGATAGTTAAGAAATCGGGAATTGTAACTTGTTGCACTATGCGAGCTTTTGTTGTAATAATATCTTGTACCCAAGGGAATATCTCGTTTGTTTCCTTCTCGACATTTGGAAAAATTGCGGGCCCTTGCTTTAAATGGGAAGGAACATTCTGTAGGTGGGGCCGGTGCGGTGCGGAAGACGAGAAGCTTGGTGATTTTGAGAGGTTAAGAGGCGAAACAGGCCAATCTCCCCTTACTCTAAATCAACAACATGATCCTCCATTGTTCTCACTTTCTTATGCAATCTTACGTAGTGAGAGGCTTTTGGTTCTAACACTTTTCACTTCGATATTTCTCCCGATTGAGTGAGACGGGAGCTTTTTCTTTGTCCTTGGAAGAGGAATGGTGAGATGCCTACCTCTGGAGGGTAGGGAAGTTTCTGGATGTGATGAGAGCATCCATCTTTCTCCTGAACCATTCTCTTGGCCTTTTGATGACCACCTCCGTGTGCTATTGATATCTCTTGACTCACGAATACTCCAAACTAGGGGGAGAAGCTTTCACTGTTGGGTACTCTAGATCATACATTTATGTGTCATCCTCTTGAACACCATCTTCATACCAATCAAGCTTAAATTTTCTCATTTTCTTGACCATCATCCTTTTGTGATCATGCTCTTAGAATTCAAAATCATCGACATAGTTCACCCAATAGTCTTCAATTTGTGGGACATGATACAAATTAGGAAGGTGAAAAGTGTCTAGATCATCTTGGATGTCAAAATATGCCCTTGGAGTATACGAGTGCATGTTTATGGGAGACATGGTAGCTTCCATGTTGGCGGCCTCATGAGCACTTTTGCAAGAGAAAATCCCTAGTGAGATAGGGAAGGCAATCAACTTCTTCTTTCTATTCCTTAGCTTCTTATTGATATGAACAAGTTGTCTACATAGCTCAATCAAAACGATGTTGTTGCTCGGGTAGCGTGACAATATCTGTGGAGCAAGTTCAAAGTCCGACACTCGTATGTATGAAAAGGTTGAAAAATATATGAAATACAATCCATACCTTTTGATTAGAGGAGCGACATTGATGTAGAGCTCGTTAAAACTTGCATGCATTCATCCATTCACAAACAACCAATTTAAATCATTTTTCCTAGTACCTGTTTTGAAGGTCTTCTTGACTAGTTTAGAATAACTCAATTTGCTAAATCTTGATCTTTCAAGCCACAACTTTCTCTAAACCACCATAACTTGCTTCAAATTCCTCAAAATATGCCAATTCATCAAATTAGTGGACCAATGTTTCATGAAAATAACAATTTCTCTCACCTTTCTTCACTTTTACTTCACTAGCCTTCTCACTATTCTAGCCCCAAATCAAGCAAGAATCTTGGGATTATAGCCCTTACTGACCTATTACTCCTTTTACCCTATTCACAAGCTTATAAATTTTTTATCTCTATCAACATGATGATTAAAAACCAATATTTGTGCCACCTTTTTTGAAATTGCCCTTATTTAGCTTCACAAGAGCAAGGTTGATGGTGAGTTGTAGTTGGGAAAAAACTACAAGAATCCAAAAAAAGTGAAAGCACTTTTAGATACACTTTATGCTCCTTGAGGTTTGGGATGAATATCTTGCTTCAACTCCCAATGTAGAGGCCCCTTTTGCACTATCTCTCTCTTACTAATCGTGCCAAAAATCAAAATATGATGTAACTTTTGATTAAGAGATTCGATCCACAAAATAATTAGATTTCCAAGTACCCATTTGTGAAAAGTTTTTCTAGTTTCATTGTACCTTTCTTTTGGAAAAAATTGCTAAAATCTCACTTTTACATTTATAACTAGGTCTTCATTCACACTTCACAGGGCTTCCATAGGGTGTCAAAGATTCCTATCAGTGGGGCTTATCAAAACAAATATATTATTATATATTGTTTAGGAATATATAAATATGATCTCCTAAAAATTCAGCCCTTGATTTTAAGTTTAAGGACTTCAAATGTAAGAAACTTGCAAACTAGGCTTCAAAATCCCTCTACGAGGTTTGTATTAGGTCTGTCATGAATAAATCTTAACGAGACCATTCATATGAAAAATTATTCTTGATTCTAGTTAAGAACTCTATCAAGATGGTTTCTTCCAAATTTTAGCCTTTGAAACCGAGTTTAAGGCCTTGAAATGGCCTTTCTCCTATAAGCCCTAGGTAGGGTTTTCACTAGTCCGATTGGGAGTATTTTTGTTATAAAATGAACAAAAATTGCTTTCAAGCCTTGAATTTTAACCATATTCTTGTATTTACTTCCACATTTTTATCTTACTAGTAATACACAAAAATTCTTCTAACTTAAAATGATCAAAACAACTTTCCACTATGCCCCTTAGAAATAAAGGTTTCTCACTCCATTTTCTTATGTTTCTAACAATCCACCGTTATAACCCTAAACCACACATGAGTCAAGGATATTCACACAAGAAACAATACATCAAAGTTATGAATGATCTTACCACACAAAATCTCCTTCCATTAAGCTTTGCTCATAAACAAAAGATCACTAACATGCACATTCACAAATTGAAAACCATACACCAACCGTTTGTAAACTAGATTTATTTCTCAAAATTTCTTCTTGAATTCCTCCTCTGATTCTCATTCGAATGGAATTAATGATAATTAGTTACATTTATATTTTTATATCCTTTCCATCGCTTTCTAACCGAATATTAATGTTTCTTGGTCACATGTTCTTAAGACATCACTAGGACTCTTAGCTAGAAATCCAAGCTTGAACTCCTAAACACACATTATGACTCCCTAACCTATATATAGGTATTTTACATGTATGATAACACATGAATGACACAATTAAAACATTAAAACTCCTAAAGCAAGCAAAAATGGCCTTCAAAATTCAAATTTACATTTTTGGAGGGAAAATGCAAAGTTGATTTGTGAAGGACTAGACCATAACTATCTCACCTAGATGACTCCTAATGACTTCTCAAACCGACAAAGAAGTTATCAAACCAAAATTTGATGATTACCAACCATATTTACATGTTAGGGAGGATGCTCATGTATCGCATGTGTAGACATTCTTGAATGTGGGTTCCCCTCCAACAATCTAACAACATACATTGTGAAAGCATCGTTCACCTTTGCAAAGTGTTGATTTCTCTTTCAGGACCGAATGCGGATACTTTTTGTATGCATGAGCCTTCTAAGAAAATTTTGGGCAAGTGTCAGGCCCCTAAATGGTCTTGTGTTTGTTAAGACATAGACCAGGTATGAAGTCATGAAGAACTTCTTGGAAGATGGCACTTGAAGCAATTGACGATGCAAGTTATCACTGATGATTTGTCCCCAGTCAATTGTCTGCTTGCCTTCAAGGATTGTGAGAATGAACAATGCCATCCAGTCATGAAATTCTCTTGTGTTTTCTTCTCCCATTACTCGGCTTAGGAGAATGATGGCATCAAAGAAGCCCTCATGGAATTCATTCGAGAAAGAGTCTTCGGCACACGGGAGGGCTTCCTCCCTTGCTTTAACCATGAGCCAAGAGCAAGGCCTTGAAGGTATGATTCTATCTTAGACCACTCTCTTGATGTAACCTCCTTGGTGATCACTACCATGTTGCTCCCAATTGGAATTTGCATGCCTTGAGATATTGCCTTTGGGGTAAGCCCTCCCAGAGACCAATCTTATTAATCGGGTGTCCGCTCGTAGTGATGGGAACAAGCCAACACTAACTCTGTACTTTACACTGACACGTGGTGGCCACCTACCGCATGCATTCCACTTGTAAAGACCTTTTCTTTAACATGCTTTCTTAGTCCACCCAACATTCTGGCTTTGAGGTCCTCAAGGTCCATGTGGGTAACATCACTGTTACCTACATTGGAGTACTCTGATGAAAGAGCTGATACGGGCTCGAGGCAGGAAAATTTGAACTTCATCTTGATAAAAACAAACAATGAGTCAAAATGGAAGTGGTAGCAAATTCTTGCACTTAAAATTGGAACTTTCTATTTTTAGCCACTGGGATCCAGGAGCTGCTATTTTGGGAAAGGTTGCTTTTTTGCCTCAGAATCAATTTTACATGATCCTCATCATGCTTGGAACACTCTTATAGAGGTTTCATTACCATTTTTAGCACTTTCTAGTTTTAGAATGTTGTTTTTTACTTTTTGATTTTTTGCGCTTTTAAACTTTTTTGGCTATAATCTCCTAGTTTTCCATTTTGGTAGTTTTATGAGTTTGTTGCTTTGGAGGTTTTTACTATTCTAAGAAATTTTCCATTTATAGTAAGTGTGAGCATGACACACTTATTATTTTTAGCAGTTGGTCCTCCACACCTTGGATTGACAAAAAATCAACTTCTCTAAAATGGGTTTTTCTTCTGGATGTTGTGCTCAAATTTCTAGCTTGAACCAACCAACCAAATGGATTGGCAACAAATTGAACGAATTGACGCCAGGAAGAAGAAATATAGGGTTTGTTTCCATTACAAATCGGAGGAACCTCTGGTTTTTCTTTTTCTTACTTCTTGTAGGCTCCTGCGAGAGAGAGATAGAGGGATGGTGAAAATTTCATCAGAATCTGATTACTCATTTGTGAGATATGAGTTTTTCATGGTTTTTGGCTATGGAGGCAATCTGGTGAAAAACGGGCATGGTGTCGGTAAAAAAAGCAAGTTTTTGGTTGTAGTTACAACAATGAACCTTTGTGGATGAAGAAGAAATGGAGAAATGGGAGGGGCAGTGAGTTTTTATAGTTTTACATCATAGATTTCTTGAATGCACAGGGAACAACACGACGATTATATTTTTCACAATTTTTGGCTTTTTAAAACTTCATGTGCTTGGGTGCATTTTTGTGTCCCAAAAGTCCCAAGGGGACGGGACAATTGGTGCAATTAAATGCGCCTCACCCTTAGCTTGACAAGTGGCGGATGAGGATTGGCTTAGAGGAGAGAGAGAGAGAGAGAGAGAGAGAGAGAGAGAGAGAGAGAGGAGAGAGAGAGAGAGAGAGAGAGAGAGAGAGAGCAAAAAGCACTTGGGGTTAGAATTGGGTCACATGGGGGACCAAAGAAAGGGCTAGGCTTCGAGCATTTTTGTATCCCAATGGTCCCAAGGGATGGGACACAAGGTGTAAGAAAATTTTCCCTCACTGGTGATGACAAGTGGCGAGATCTTTGATTTGCGGAGGTGGAGAGGAGAGGGGGCTGAAAAATGGCCCGGGAGCACCTTTTGGGGTCACATGAGGGATCAAGGGCCAAGTTGGGCATGGGGCACATTTTGTGTCCCAAATATCCCAAGGGGACAAGACAAAAGGTGTAAGAAAATTCACCCTCATCGGAAGGCGACAAGTGGTAGTGCGGGATTTGACAATGGAGAGAGCTTAGAAAGGGTGCAAGGGGCTTAACTAGCTTGTTTGAGCTCCGTCAAGGTCACATGATGGTCTAGGGGTATATCTTGGGGCTGGGTGCATTTTTGTGTCCCTTATGTCCTAAGGGAGAGAACAATTGGTGCAATAAATTACGTTCGGACCTAATGGTGACATGTGTCCACCCAGAAAAATGACTAAGTCCCAAAGCATACCTTGGAGAGAAGCTTGACGACAACATATCTTGAGCATCTAGAGGTCTTTTCAGGAACTTCTTTATATGATTTTGATTGAAAAAAACATTTAAAGAAGGATGGGATGGGTCTCATGCTTTAGTTCTCCCTATAAACCCCTCAAAAATAACCTTTTTCTCACGACCGTTGGTTATGCATGCTTTGAAAACAACTTGTGGGAAGAATTGCTTGTCTTGTGAAAATTATGAAACAACCATTATTTAGAGATCTGAAATAACTTTCCAATATGTATTGTTTGATCTCCAAATTCTTACGCAACTCCTACAATCATTTCCCGAAGCTCATGTGTTGTTTTGAATTGCAAGCTCCTTCACCTTCAAAGATCCTCTTTCATTGAACTTGTCCTAAAACCTTTGAAACTTTCCAAAATCAGTTTCACAATGTTCCTATCTTCTTGACACCACTCCTTGATGAATTTGGGCCTTAAACTCCTCTATGAAGGGTGTGCACATGCCATAAAAAGGATAAAAATAACCATTCCTAAGCCTCTTGAAAAGTCTACTTTCAAAGGTATCGTCTCGAAAGCACTTGAATAAACTTGTTTGCCTAAATCACCTATGGACTAGGTTGACATAACATAGAGGACAATACATGGTAGGATAGGCCCGATACATAGGATGGACTGACCTGAGGGGTGTCGGGAAGGATTATAATAAAAAATTTGACACTAGGGTACAATTGTTCTGCTTTCATGTTAAATTTTTCTCTCATAAAATCACAAGACAAAACTTTCCTATCAAATTTGTCCCATTCATCTTGCTTCAACCTATAGGTATTGTCCGAGACACATCAACCCACCAACCCATGTCTATCAATACATATTCCATTTTAGGTTTCCATAGCTCAAATGTTTCCCGTTGAATTTCTCAACCTCTATTTTGGTGTTTCCATCCATTTTTAATCCTTTTGAAGATCCACACACCTCAATCAACTTGAAATTTCAAGATCTTATCTCAAAGTTTCTTCAAATTTGACATAACCAAAATCATATATGATACCAAATATTGGGGGAATTAGGACCAAGATTATTAGTCGTGCAATCTACGAAACCCAATCAAGAAACTAAACTAAATGTTTATGCAAAAATATGAATGAAAAACATGAAACTTAATTCAACACAATTAGAAAATAGAAGCACAAGACATAGACACATGTTTTATCATGGGAAAACCCTATTGGGTTAAAAAAGTAGCTAACATAGATCTTTCTTTTTGCACACAGTCTAACCCAATAGTACAAAACACTACAAGACTTTGTTCACACTACTTTAGTAGTTCATGTACAATCCATTTGTGTAACTACAATATTGGTTTAAAATAATGTACAATATTCATCACATAACGTGCTCAATACAATAACTCATATACTATATCGTCTCTACAATCTCATGTGTGTCTAAAAATTCTTCTACTCTCTCACACCATTCTTCATCTTAAACCGATTTGTATATTTTGAGACAAGTAACAACCAATGATAGATTTCCAACCACTTTCTATAGCTCATAGGAATCAATGTGCTCCTAAGCATGCCCATGCTTTAGAATAACCCAATGATTAGTTTGATATATATTTATAAGATTCAATCTAATCACCTCTTAATCAATATCACCATGTATTTGAAATCTCCAGTTCAACTTAAATATTATTTCCCACTCATAGGAGTTGAGATCTTATCATGTCACTATATAATGTTGCACACCATAAAACAACTCTTACTACACATTGATGTCGCACATAGTTCCACACAGCTCACACTCTTAATCAATATTACCATGTATTTGGAATCTCTAGTTCAATTGGAATATTATTTCCCACTCATAGTAGTTGATATCCGATCATGTCGCTATATAATGTTGCACATCATAAAACCACTCCTCCGCACATTGATTTTGTACATAGTTCCACACAGTTCACACACTTTGCACCTCCAACCCCATAGCATATAGCATAATTTTGAACTTCCCATACAATTGTGAGAATGATAAACCATTAAACAATAATTATTGTGCAATTCAACCACTATGCAATAAACATTTTACAATGTCATGCAAAGTTGAAACATTGCCAATAATGATATTATTAGAAGGAATGAGTTTGTCCTACTTGGTGGCCGACATATCTTAGAAACTAATTAGTAAATAAATCTTTAAGAATAATTTACATTTTTTAAAATTAGGTAAATTACATATGCACTATGCTTTGGTATATTTAAGCTCTTAAAAATGTGTTTGTTCATTGTATATGTGTTTGGTCAAGTTTTGGTTGTGAGACATATTATCAAGGTGGAACAAAAAGTGGAAAAAATGGGATACGACTATATGATTTGACCCTTCAAGAACAAGAACAAGTAGAAAGTCATATCCATAATTATGCACAAAGGATGGAAAGAAAGAGACACATTTGCAATAAGTGAAGGACTTGATTGTTGAACTTGTATTGATTGTTTCATATGATCTATAAGATACATAACCACTAATGAGGATCATAATTCATCAAATATATTTTATCCCAAGATCAAGTTTACCAAAAAAATAACATACATGTTGACACCACAAGATATTGCAAAGATACAAAGACATGATCAATATTCATTGGAAAATGATTAATTCAAGAAAGTTTGAGTCCTTGTATGATTCCAAAAATATTATTTCCAAATAAAATTTTAGAATGAGGAATGTGTACTTACATATGAACAATTAACACGATCATAATCAAGTATATATTCCCTTTTTCAAGGATGAACTATATGATGGATTTCTTGAGTGACATGAAGTCTTTCTTGAATATTGACTTGTAGAGTGGATATCGGTAGATATGCATAATAAAAGGTGATAAGAAGAAGATATTTTCAAAACACAAGGACTTTATGAATTTTTGGTTCATTGGGATTAATAAGTGTGTTGTGTAAATTCATATCTTTGATTAGTTAAGTTTGAAAGGCATATTTGGATTAATTTGTTATTGTTGATTTAGATGAAATTTTGATTTTCAATTAGCCAAAAGAGGAGCATTTCCAAAAATTTACACAAGGTGTTGATGAGGTTGTGAGATGAATGTTTTCTCGTAATCTTGAAGAAACATAGTTTCTTAAAGAAAGAAATTGTATGCTTAGGATTTATGATTTCTAATGAAGGTCTGAATTTAGATCCAAAAATGTGCACACACCATCACTTAAGAGTACTTATGAAGCATGAATTTTCATGGATAGGAAAGTTTCTATAGGAATTTCATCAAAAATTTTAGTATGACATGTACATTAATTACTAATGTGATATAAAAATATATAAAGGATATTGTTTGGATTGTGGAAGCAGAATACCATTTTTAATGTTTAAATAAGAAATTGGTTGGCAGTCTATGTTGACTTTACTAGATTTTAGTAAAATTTTAGATTGAATTACAATGTTAGTGGCATAGCAATATTTGAAGTAATAAGTCAAGAAGCAATACCTAGCACATATTTCAATGAGAACATCAATGATGCAAAGTGTGAGTATTCAATGTATGATCAAGAGTTATATGCAATTGTGCAAACACTCAAGAAGTGGAGATAATATTTATTTTTGAAGGATTTAGTTTTATTTAAAGACCACAAAGTGCTATACTTAATAAATAAAGATGCTAATTTTAATCATATATATTTGAAGTGGGATGAATTCCTACAGCTATTCTTTTGCATTGCAACACGTAAAGATGGAATTCAAACAAATATTAAGAAACTTTGAGTAGGAGGATTTTATTGTTAAATTAATTAGTGAAAGAAGTCATATATTTGACTTCATGAAAGAGCAATATATAGTTGACGAAGATTTAAGTGAAGCATAGAAATCATGGGAAGAACCAATGAGGTGACATGACATTATGGTTGGATTATTATGTACAAAAAGGATTGTTCATAAAATCCCAATTATGTATGCCTAGAGGTATAATTCATGAGAATTTGGATAAGAAGAAACATATTGGAGAATCGTAAAGAAGTTTTGGTTATGATAAAACATATGCATAGTTTTTAGAAAATTATTATTTTTGCATATGAGTTTAGATGTGTGCAAATATGTTAAGGAGGGTAGAGTTTGTTAGCTAGCAAAAGGAAGAAGTCAAAAATGTAGGTTTGCACCAATCATTACATATTCAATAGAGACTATGAGAGGGTATAACTATGGAACTTATTTTAGGTGTTTCTATAACAAAAAGAGGAAATGATTGAGCATTTTTGGTAATTGACATATTTAAAATATGGCATATTTTGTGACTTGCCATAAAACCAGTATTGCTATTAACGGTGATGTTTTCCCAAAGAGATTGTACGGTTGCATGGTTTTTTGGTAGCATTGTATCATAGATGGATGTTATTTTTAAGGAAAGTGTCGATTAAATTTAACATCAAGTTATAATTCAATCAAAGATACCATCATCAGTAGACAAAGAAAAATATAGGTATACTACATGAGTTTAGGTAATCTCTTTGGATGCTTGATTGAAGGTAACCTAGGAACATGGGACAATATTATAATACAAGATGATTTTTCTAATAAAAATTCAATTCATAACATGAAATACACCATTCATATTACTTAACACTAGGATTAGTAAAACAAGAAAAGACAAAATATTTGGTTAAATGAAAGGGGTGGATATTTGAAGATCCGACTTAGTGTATTCAAAGGTGCAAAACATAAAATATCATTATAAAAGCCGTACGATAGATTTTACTCTTTTCTTTATTACCCAAGGCATATGATGCAGGAGCAGCCAAGTTTACTTGTATATCTACATCAACCAAACCTATTTAAGTCTATGAAAATATGCTAAGTCTAGTAGTGCACAAGTTTTGATTGCACTTGGTGTTTTTTTGTGTCTTGTTTGTGCATGTATTGTTTTACACCTATGTTTGGTAATGGTTTGTGCTTCTTATGATTGTACAAGGGTCTTGTAATTATTTCTCATCTAGTTGATTAATGCACTTATATGTTGGTAAAATAGACCAAATAAATATATTTCCATGTCCATAAGCTTTGTGTATATCAATTTTTTTGAAGATCTACGCCAAATATCTTACAAATCTTTTGGTTATCTTCAACGGAAGTGCATAAGGATCATTACATAAGGAATCTATGTGCATTTTTGGAGAAAAAAGTGTGACAATTTTTCTCAAGGGTGTAAGGATTCATGTGGAATGCCGGTGCACATAATGTGCGTAATATTTTTGGATTTCCAAATACAACATTATTTAAAGAGACGACATGGATTCACCTACTCCACAATTGTAACCATTGGACAAACTCAATTTCATTGAGTTTTTCTATGAACATTTGAGACCTTTCTTTTTTTTTTTGAGTGAGGCACATATTTAATGTCGCATGGGTCTTTTGTGACTTCAAAACAATATTATAACTAGGTAGGCATTGATTCTATATGAGTATGGAAATACACTTGTGTTATAGACAACGTTTGGACGATATAGAGCTACAATATGGACTAGTCAATTTAGGTAGTTTATATTTAGGAGAACTATACTTTCAAATAATATGGGTTAACAAGTAGAGACATGCATCTCTAGTAATGTAAAGTATCTCATTTTTGATATCTAGGACAAGAGACCGCCACTCCACATTTGAGCTCAAATGCCCCACAAATGTTATATTTATACTAGTGTTAAACTAATTAATATGTTCAACCTGATGTGTCAATTAGGTGGTAACTAACTTTTGCAATGACTAGTGAGCAACTACATAACACCCAACTAATAAATGATTAAGAAAAACATTCAACTAATAAATGATTAATAAATAACAAGGTTGTTGGGGTACCCACACCCAACCATATTTAGGCCACAACTATAGTGGAAACACACCATACGCAAATCCACACATGGTGAAAACCCAAGGGGACTAAGACACCCTAATGCAACAGTGCACTTCCCTTAAGTTTATGTGCACTAGGTTTTTGTCACAACCTTTTTTTGTAGCAGAGGTATTCACTGGTTCCCCCGGTAAATATGTTAGTTTAGTAGAAACAATTAGAGGTTTTCAAATGATCCTTTCAGGAGAATTAGATGGTCTCCCTGAACAGTCTTTTTATTTAGTGGGTAACATTGATGAAGCTACCGCGAAGGCTATGAACTTCAAAGAAATTTAATATTATAAAATGAACCTAAATCTTCGTGTACTGACTCCCAATCGAGTTGTTTGGGATTCAGAAGTTCAAGAAATAATTCTAACTACCAACAGTGGTCAAATTGGTGTGTTACATGGTCAATCTAGTTTTCCTTTCATTTAAATACATTAATAATCCTTACATTTGGGTGAGCCTTAGTAGGGCTTTAAAATAAGGTTGATGGTTGACATAACTCACTCCTTCAATTAAACTTTTCAAAAGAGCATTGCAAAGACAATTGTGATGATGGCCAATGTCATTGCCCCTAACATCTATCACCCTGTTTTCACCATTATGCCCATTCATTGCCAATGACTTCTATTTTCATATTTTTGCAACAATTTTATATTACTGTGTAGTGAAATTGGCAAGCATTTGTGGTAGAGAGCACGGGCATGGGTGAGAACACAAGCATGATGGAACTATGAATAAACATTGCCAAAAAAGAAGCATGAGCAAGTATTTAGAGAAGATATCTCAAGCCAAATTCTACAATATGCTTTCAAGATTTTAGATGGTACCATTATGACTATGGTCCACATGATTCTTGGACCCAACAATCAAGATTACACGTGACTTGCAAAGAGAAATCCAGCTATCTAATGTAAGTGTTGGTCAAGAATGTGGAAAAATTGCTTACATAAGAGGTGTCATAGGAGTTAATTTATAGAAGGATGTTAAGAACATGTCATAGGAAGGAATGCAACTAATGGCATTGTTAGGAAGATAAGACATTCCACGCTTCATCTTGTGTCAATTCCTTGGCATTTTAGATGGAAGTTTTGAAGGTTGACCATAACGAAGTGTACAGCGCACATCACACTTGATTTTGTATACTGTTGTGATACTGTAAGACAATCAAGTTTGCATATCCTCACAGATCACTATTTGGTGAACATTACTCGTATCTTTTCATATCGTTGTTTCATAAACTTTTAATATTTCTTCGAGATGTGTATTCAGGGGTTCAACAACAGTTTTGGACACATTCTGCTTTTCGAGCACTTGGAGTGTTGTAAGATCAGAGTAAAAGGGCAGACAGGAATTACAACAGATTTCTAGACTATCGGTGACATCTATATTCTTTACAACTACCATTGATGAACACAAGCACTAAAGAAAAAGGGTTTTCTGGACTACAAATTTTAGGTCAAGTTTATTTAAAATAGGGTTAAAATAGAATAGTATAAACAATTATTTCAACATGGTAGGCAAGTCGGTGTTGGCAAGAACACTCACACTTTTAAACACCACATTTATATTGAAGATGCCAAGGTCATTGCGAAGGAGTATCACTACTACAAATGGCATCTTAGGGAGGGAATGGAGATTGGTAAGCATTTGCACAATCTGAAGAAGGACGAGGATCAAGTTTAGGCCAAGCATGGAGGCCCATTACTCACAAATGAGGGAGGTTCCCAATTACAGGAGCTCAGTAATTTTTGTGTAGAAATTAGTAGGTTACAATTGTTGTAATGGCTAGTTTGTAACAAATAGTTTTGTACGTAATGTTTTCTTTTTGTTACTTCAGACCATTCAATTATATCAGTATAATATATATGGAGCTTTATCCTACAATCAAAAATACATATTTCAACCTAATGATGGATCATGCGAAGTGATCCAAAACATCAATTCAAACAAACCTTCAACGCAGCTTTTTCCCAAAAAAATCTTAATTGCAATCGTTCTAGGACATGTGAAGCCTCAAATCACTAATAATATAACAGCGTCTTGGATTAAAGGGCCTTACAAAATTTGTTTACCTATTTAAAAGACAACAAGTATGATAAATTATCTCCATATTATAAACATTAAGAAGAAAAGAAATCGTAAAAGCTAAAAAGAAAGTCTATCTATATTAATTAATTTTAGTGTGGATGACTGTTCTTTCCAATGCGGTAACTCTTGGTCTTTGCTCTTTATGTCATGTCAATGATCAATTATTTATGTTTTCTTAGACTGTTATTTTGCTGAGGTGCATGGAAAGTGTTTCTTATTGTTTGGTAAAGAGATTGTGCCAAGTTAAGATCATTTCTGCTTGGTGCGCTTGGCCAAGGCCCTTGCATTTTTGGCATGGTTGTTATTTGATCTCTTTCTCCACTCCTTTCAATTTCAGCTGTGATTGTGCAAGGTCAGTTGTGATCTTTGCATCGACCACAATAACATGGTGTAATTCAGGTCCCCAACTAATTTGACCATTTATCTACTACTAATTAATTTTGGTGCACTTAGGTAAAATACTACTGAAAAATCCATCAGGAAAGACAAACTGGTGAGTCAGCGGTGCTCGGTAGAATTGAGATCTTAAATTAAATCCCCAATAGACTAGCGCTGAAGCCCTGTTTAGGCAGGGTACCTAACAGAATTGAGACTCATGCGTCCCCAGAATGGAATTGGAACCCATTAGTCTCGACTCTCGTACCCTCAGGCAAAAAAACTATTACTGAAACATAGTAAAATAAACATATAAATAGCTTTTAAAAAGTAGATACAGCTTTGACAGTAAAATAAAAAAACTGATATGAAACATCTTTGTCATATATCAAGGATGAAAGGAGAGGAAAACTAAGGCTCACTGAATATTAAATGTGTGGCTATATTAGCACTAATGGAGATAGCCATTTCTATAGCTGTTTAGCTAGCTGACACAGCTTTGCAACCACAAATAATTATATATTTTCTCAAAGGACATAGAAGAAGAAACATTGCAGGAAATGCAATTCAAAAATAAGGTTAGACAGCCTGTGTCTATGGAGACATTAGCTTGATCACATGCAAGTGGAGGATAATTAATCCAATTGCCACAGAATTGCATTTGTGATAATTTGAATCTGATATAAGGATGTTCTTGTTGAAGATGGTAATGTTGAAACTAGGAAGATCAGGGCTCATAGGTACTCAATGCTGCAATAATAGATGCTGTTGTTACAAATGTTGCCGAGACGCTAGGAAGAGTTTGCCATGAAGTGCCTGTTTTCAATGATGGATGCAACCAAGGTTGGACAGTCTGCATGAATGCATCAAAATCTGGAGATAGGATTGCTTCCCAGTCCACCTGAAATAAGGTTAATATTCTTTTTATTGCCCAAGCTCTAGATTGAGATCAAAATTGGCATTGAGGTAAACAGGTCAAAGCATCAACCAAAAGCCTTTCTTACCTGCACTCTTTCTGGGATATTTCCAGTAAACTCCATGTTGGCTGCAAGAAATAGACCAAGTAGTACTACAAATCCAACAACAGCTGTTCCTCGTGACAATGGCATGAAATTATACCTGCAGAAATAGATGTCAAAATTAAATTTTTATGACAGCATATGCACCTACACAAAAAAAAAAAAAGCTAGTACACCTTCTCCAATATGTCTTTGAAGAAGACACTCTCAAAACATAGACATGTATTACTGTCTGTTTCTCTAAGATTTTGAAGATATTGTAAAATGGCATACCAGTAGAAGGATAACCTCAAAATGCACTCCTGAACTTTCTCCAGGCGGCTTATATCAGTTGACCCATAAAGTTCACCACAGTACGCCTCACAAAGAGCCTACATTCATACCAAGTTGAACGGTCAACCCAAGCTCAATTCTGCAACAAGCCGCAATGGCTCAAAAAAATTGTTTATTTTTTTGAATTCCTTGCCAAGTTGTCAACATATCTTTGACAGTTGAGACATACCAATCACATCCCTAGATTAACAAACCTTTTATGTGCATTAATTGGTTGGTTGAAGTTTTGAACTACGGCGAGAGAGAGAGAGAGAGAGAGAGAGAGAGAGAGAGAGAGAGAGAGAGGTTTATGTCCTACTCAACAAGTCGGTGGAGGCATTCATAAGTACATCAGCAAGATATCCAATGGTTTATTCAGAACTATTCGTACTTAGAGAAACAAAACCATATTTGGAACCCATTACCTATTAAAATGCTAGATGAGACAAATGAGAAGCATCAGCCTCGAGAGTTCATATTGATAGTCTAGTGTGCATGGACCATACCTGAGCAATGTGTTAGGAATTAATAGTATTCACACTACTAATGTGTGTATAATCAATGTGGTTGTAATAATGACTCATATTATGAGTTGTTTAGTATATTATTGTTTGTGCGAGTTTTGGTTGTTAAACCAAACTTGCGTAAATAGGTTGTAGAGTATTTTAGGTATGAATTTGATTAGGTTTGATTCCACCTTAATAGGAGCTTGCATAGCCTATAAATTTGTATATAGCATATTGAATAATACACAGCAATGTAATATTGAATATCATTCTTGCTGCGTACAATCTTGGTTCCCATTATCTGGTATCAGAGCCAAGGTTTATGAGAGAGAGGCTATTGCAATGGAAGCATGATTTATCTTGTGAAGGCATCTCACTTTATATTTCCCGGAGTGATGAGATAAAAATACTGTTGAGAATAGTTAATAGCTTGTAGTAATCTCTTGATCTGCTTCAACAATTCTTAGACGGACTGTATACAAAGATGCTTATGGATATGACGCAAATCTTTATTTAAAATGTCCAACTCTAATTTGTATCGCGTGTACCTACAGCTACATGGTTTGATCATATTAATTTATTTGTTGGATCCTTGAAATCGTCATTCTATATTGGGCTCTTGATGTTTTTCATGCGCACCTGCTATTCAAAATGACTCTCTCCTCGTTAGATAACATGTTTAGCTTCTGTATATGTGTTTGGAGATTTTGTCTACCGTAATATTGCAGATCTTGATAACATGTTTAGCTTGTGACGCCTGCTGAATCAGATGCACTCTTCCACCGTCGACTCAACATTGAACCAAACAATATTTTTGCATCAGACTTTGTGTATAGATTCTATCTTCGCCCGACCTGTAGCTGGTGCATTGGACGGTGCAGTTCATATTGACATTTTGCATCTAAGAGTGGTCACAGACCTATGCTGATTTTGGATTCAGCTCCATTAATGGTCAATTGACTTATTTCTTCCACTTTACATGCGCTGAAGTTTTCAAAGACTTCGTTGCATTGGAGATAACGACGAGATCTGTTGTGACAGTCTGTGCATCACTTGAGCTCCAACCTATCAATGCTTTTCGAATCAAGGACAAATGTACAGTCATTGTGCTATGTGGCTGTTGTTCACAAGGACTATGCGCATCTAATCCCGTCAACACTGTGCATGGAATGTAAATTCCAGTCTTCATGTGTCTACGTAGCAGGCTGGCATGATTTCAATATCCAATGTTCTCCATTGTTGCGGATTAAACACCTACAAAAGCGGAATTTGGAGTATCCACGCGTATATGGCATAGTGAATGGGATCCACGTTTTCTTCTCTAAGGTGACAAATTTGCGGTGGATAGTTTTATAGTGTGTAATATTTGATAGTACAAAGTCTATTGCAGTCCATATTTATTTTACGTCCATAAGTCAATTATTTTGTAATGTCCCCAATGGACATTATTTTACCCCGAACGGATTTTAGGCAATCCCAACTTTAAATGCAACTTGTAGACAAAATACCAAACAAGTATCACGCAGATCTGAATTAAATAAGGAAATTGTGACTTGGGTTAAGTGGAAAACCCACACCAATCAGCCTCTAAATTTATATCTTTCCACTCAAATCTAGTACCACTAATTTATAAAGCCCAAATATGTATAAAATTGCAGATTTCAGATGTAAACAAGGCTGCAATAAATTATTTAAAAACCTTGTCTGCAACATAACTTCAAAAATTCATATCTTTTGCTAGAGAAGTCCAAATGAGCTGAAACTTTGGATCTTGGGCCACAAAAATATGAAGAATAATATTCCAAAATTAGTTTTTGCACAACAAACACAAAACCCTAATTTTGCCCTAAAAAGTAGGTCGCCCAGCACATTTAGGGCATCAAATCAGCTCCAAAAATTAAGAAAACAAGTTACTTTGATTCCCAAACAAATCAGCCCTGAATCAACTCCAATAATGACAAGCTAGGGTTCCCACGGGATCTCACTCCACAAGCTAAAGAAAATCCCAACATATATGCAAAAGCTACAAACTTAAGACACAAATCAGAAAATATCAAATGGTTAAGCAATACCTTCCCCTCAACTTGACTTCTCCTTATAAAGGAAGAAGAGACCCACAACAACCTCTACAATATCCAATTAGTTTACAAGGATTTTCCTATGCAAGCATTTAATATTTTCCCATATTAAATGTTTTTCCCAACAACTTTTTCCCTCCTAATGCAAATCGCATTTTTCTAGAGGAAATACATAGTAAAATGGGCATTTATCCTTTCTATGTTCTCATTCCCCTTCTAAGGCAAGTTGCCTTTTCACCTAGGATGGATAAAAATTTATATTTGTGCCTTTTTCCATCCTAAATTTAATAATTATTAAGTCATAATTTATTATAAGTGCTCTATATATTTTTTTCTTTTATAAATGGCACTTTATAATAATTAAATATAACTTAAGTCACCCTTATATTTTTCCTTTGGCCGTCGGGTTGACAAAATAGGCCAAAGGTCTTCGAATGGGAAAGGGATATTACATATTTATCCTAAATTTTTAGTTGTCAATGTGCCATTTTGTGTTTTGCCACTTTAGTACTCTTTTAGTCTAATATATTTTCCAAGTTTATAAATAATCATGTGTCCTCTTGTTTTATTGTCGTCATTAAAAGTTTTCGTGTCGGTGTCATGAATTTGTCTATTTATATAAATGAGTTACTTTCTTTATATTAAGAGTCCTTTCTAAAGTGTCGTCTTCTATCTCATTAAGAGTCATAGTCAAATATTTAATCAATTGTCATCATTGTGAGTTAAAGTCTATATAAAAAAAAAAGAGTCATTTAAGTGTCATTGTTATATAATCATCATGTCATTTAGTCATTTTTTGTGTCCATCAAAGTGTCAAGTTAATTAAATAGGTGATTTTAGGATATTTGTTTATTGTCTGGTCAAAAGTGTCAAGTTGTCAAAATAAAAAATAAAATAAAATTGCCTCACAGACGCATTTTCGATGTAACCCAACATCTGAGTTGTAATTATGCTTTATGATCAAATCTAGCCGAGCTAGCAAAGCATGACATAGGAGGACAGAGGCAACAGAGGTTGGAGGTCGATCAACGACCTCTCGTTAGTCGCCAATGATGGGGCCACACAAATGCTTTGGTGACATTTTTTAGTGTGTGTTTTCAGATTTCCTATATTTTTAGTGTGTCAATGTCTTTGAATACACCCCTTCCTAGAATTTTAGGAAGATTCATATTTTTCAAAACTCGCTTTTGGGGAGTAGGAGAAGATTTCGAGGTAGACTCAAAAGATGGTTATCTAGTTAATGCCAAGCTTGCGGATCTTGGAGATTCAAAATTTGGGTGCCCAAAAAGGAAGGGAAAGTCCCACAAGAACTCAAAGAGGAAAAGAGCATTCCTGCATGATTTGGCTCGGCACTATGCCTTTACAAGGGCAAAGAGATAATCTATGGAGTTTGTACTTGGTCTAAGCTGTGCTTTCAAGAGGTAGTTCAACTTCTACAAAATATGGTTCTTCACCGTATTCACATTAAGGGGGTGAATGTCAGAGATTAATAATGTTCACACTAAGGGGGTGAATGTTAGGAATTAATAGTATTCACATTATTAATGTGTGTATAATCAATGTGGTTGTAATAACAACTCGTATTATGAGTTGTTTAGTATATTATTGTTTGTGTGAGTTTTTGTTGTTAAACCAAACTCACGTAAATAGGTTGTAGAGTATTTTAGGTATGAATTTGGTTAGGCTTGACTCCACCTTAATAGGAGCTTGCATAGCCTATAAATTTTTATATTCCGTATTGAATAATACACAACAGTGTAATATTGAATATCATTCTTGTTATCTAATCTTGATTCCCAAAGAAGGGGGATAAGGGATGGGACGACAAACAAAGTTCCCATTTTAGAGACACCGGGAATGGCTATTAAAGTAATATATAAAAGTTAATATTTTGTTTTGAACTCTATTCAATGAAATTTAGGGGTTTACTGTTAACCTTTCTTTAATGTTTTTCATGGTACTCATGACATTCGGGTTCAACATTTTTGTAAAAAAATAACCTTTTTTTTCCAGAAAGGGGATGGGGGTTCCATCATTTAAAAAATAAATAAAAAAACAATTAAGGACATCCACTTCCCGTGCCCCCATTCCCGAAACGTCTAGGATGCACATCCTCGAATTACACCGATAGGGATTGATCTGCACTGCATAACATATAGTTGTTAATGTGTCTAATTTTTTTGTTTATCCCATATTGTTGTGATTTTTCTAATATTATAAGCATGTTATCATCCTATCCTTTCAAAATCAGCTCACAATTGTGTCTCAATGTTGGGTTTTCACGTAAAGCGATTTATTATATTAATATGCTTATGTTTGGTTACTTCCTTTTCGAGGTACTTAGTTTGAGAGAGTGCAGTGATAATGAAGGTTGCCATCAACAAAGACTATATTGTACATCAAGGATTTAAACAAATTGTAACATCTATACACTTTGATAGGTTGTATAGAACACTTTTCATCTAAAAAACCTTAAAAGCCATTGTCTTCGACATCATCATTATACCTTCAAGCATCTTACTTTGGGACAAGGGGTCCGTTTTACCCAACTACTTCTCTATTTCAGCTAGGTTTATTTATAAGTCTCATTGACCTAATTTGGTCACTCGTGGACACATGATTTCTTTCTTTCTTTTGTAAGCCCATGGGAGTGAACTTTAAGGACCACCGTCATTGGTGAAAACAAGCACACCAATCAAGATGTGATGTAGGGTATAACCATCCTTAACATGAGTAGTTGCTCTGAAAAAATCTTAAACACATCTAAATTGATCCCAAAGAGAGTTGTGTAGAGAAGGCATCTTTGTTCAGCCCCAAGTGTACATATAACAAGTCAAGACGTATGTTGGCAGTTCAAAACCAGTCCATTACTGTCTTGTACAATGTCATCATGTAGTAATAAACTATGAGATACCAATAATGTGTAGCCCTTGAAACAAAAAGAACCTAAGAGTGTACTTAAAGGCCTAACTTCCAAGAAGCAAGAAAAACTTAAGAAGACCACGATCAAACCACATTGATGGTAGTTGAAAAGAATAAAGATGTTACCAATGGTCTAGAAACTCCTTGTAATGCATGACTTCCTCTTACTCGAGCTTATCACATTCCAAGTGCTCGAAAAGCAGATACACGTCCAAAACTATTGATGAACCTCTTGAATACACAACTAGAATAAAAGTTTTAAGGTTCGAAAGAAAGATATGGCAATCGAAGCACTCCACAAACACAAGTACAACCATTGTAGCTCTTGAAACAACATAAGCCTAAGAGCATACTCAAAGGCCTCTAACTTCCAAGAAGTAACAAAAACTATAGAAGACCGCAATCAAGGCCCTAACTCTAAGATACTAATAATGTGTAGCTATTGATACAACCACGACCTAAGAGCATACTCAAGGCCTCTAACTTCCAAAAGCAACAAAACTTTACAAGACAATAATCAATCCTCATTGTTGGTAGTTGAAAAGAGTAAAGATGTTACCAATGGTCTAGAAATCCCTTGAAATGCATGCCTTCCCTCTTATTTTGGGCTTACCACACTCCAAGTGCTCGGAAAGTAGAAACATGTCTCGAAACTATTGATGAAACTCTTGAATACATGATAGAAGAAAAGTTTAAGGTTAAGGAACAAAGATATGGCAACTCAAGCACTCCACAAACACAAGTGTAAGCACATCAATCAAAACGTGATGTAGGGTATAACCATCCTCAACATGAGAATTCAATCTATTAACGTCCTCAAACACATATATGTAGATCCCAAAGAGAGTTGACTGGAAAAGGCATCTTGTTTCAACTCCAATCGTACGTCTAACATGTCAACACATACGTAGGCAGTTTAGAACCAGCCCACTATTGTCTCCCACAACCTCATGATGGTTGTAATAAATTCCGAGATACCAATTATGTGTAGCCCCAGAAAACAACAAGATCCTAAGAACATACTCAAAAGGCCTCTTAACTTCCAAGAAGCAACAAATACTTTAGAATGCGATCGAGCCTTTATCAATGTTAGTTGAAAAAGTAAAGATGATATGAATGGTCTAAAAATCCCCGTGATGCATGTCTTCCCTCTTACGTTGAGCTGATGTAATGCCCCTCATGATGAATAGTTGTTCCTTGGTCAATCCCAACTAGATTGTCTTCTTGTGCATTTTTGGGATCACTTAGTGTGGTCTTTTTTTGGGTGTGGTGTCTTTACCTAACTATTGCAAGACATTTTCTTTTGCCCCCGTCTTGCCTAGTGAGGGCATTTTTGGTTGCAATGTCTTGGGCATTCGATAGAGTTTTCTATCGTGTGGTGCTGTAAAGGGCATTTTGATCAACTAGATGAATGCCATTTCCCTTGTCAGCTAGCAGTAGTGGAGTTTTACAATGGAGATAGTTATCAATGTGGTATGTGACAAATCCATGTCAGCCGCAACGAGATTAATTGTCTTACCAAGCACCCTTGTTTAGTGTTTTTGTGTGGATTTACTTTTTGTTTCAAGCTAATTGGTCCAAGATCGGTGTAAAAAAAGATCTCTTCTAATATAAATGTTTTTAAAGATACATACATTCACTTATAAAACCATAAGTGATATTATAATTATATGTTATAACAATAAAATAATTAATAATAAGAATAAATAAGATGGAACAAAATTTGAAAAAAGGGGGCCGAAGAAAGGATGTTTTGTGAGATGAATAAAAATAATAAATGAAAAATTTCAAAAGGGAAGAGTTGTGATTTAAAAGGGAAGCTTTTATGAACGGAAAGAAAGGAGTCTTTGGAGTGCATTGCATTTAGGATCTGGTTGTTTTTATTTAATTATGGTATCAAGAAGAGGTATGGGTTCTGTGGGGGTAATGCATTCTAGGAGGGGATTCATGGACGACTTAGGAAAAGGGAAATCCCTCTCTTGTTGATCCGGAAGGAGGAAGAGTGTTGCATAAATAAGAGAGGAAGACATGAATAGCATAAGGGAAGAATATTCAATAGAAAAGGGGTCGCAGATTCAAGGGACAAAAGGCTTCCATTTTGCATACTAGAAGAATTCTTGTAGACCTAGGGAGAGCTTCGAGGAGATATTGTTGTTGGGTTACGATCATAGAATGTAAAGGCCACCAACCACCAAACTCAATATAACTCTCAATGGTGCATCATTTTGCACAAAAGAAGAATATGGAGACCTAGAGAAATGCTTATGGAAGGCACTACTTGAAAATTTTAAGAGCTCATTGAAGAGCTTCAAATGACCTAGGTTTTTACTTTAAGAAGTGACATTTTGAACAGTAAGAGGACATTAAGATAATCTGATAAAAGGAGCTACAACATCTTCCCTTAAGATATATTCTCCGGTATTTTTCCTTGCAATTAATTCCTGCTTTGAAGAATAATATTTTGAAGGGTTTCTATAAGTTTTGTGGCTGATTGCTATCATAAAAATATATTTACAGCCTGCTGCTAGGGTTTGAGAATTTAATTTCAGTTTACTATTTGGATTTGTGCAAGTTCCTTTGGTGTTCAGATTTAGCCCAAAAGGGACATTACATTTTACCACTCATCACAACCTTTTATCGACATCCAATCTACCCATTCTCCTTCACTTCTCCCATCCTCCCCCTCCAGCCGTACTCTTGCCTTCCCTTATTGGCATACTCGTTGCACCGCTTTGTGTGATTGCTAGTACTACTTATAGTAAAATGGATTCGTAACTGTGCCCCCAAGTACATGTATCACTAGAATTAGTCTTGTTTGTGGGATGAAACATGAAGGAGTATGTCACTGGATTAGAACTCTAACCTGGCAAGATAATGACGGGACTATAACCAATTTCCCTAATATAAAAAAAAAATTGGATGGCTATTTATGGATAGCTATGGTATAATTTTAAAGGAAGGTCATTTGTAGTGTAGATATATAATGTGGTTTTACGAATGGTCTAAGTTACCACAAGGCATTGCAATCTAGGGTAAAACTTGGAATAAATCAGTGAAGACAAAAACCCAATTACTTTTAACTAGGCTAAATACTATGTGCAACACAATGATATAAGGCCAACTATAATCTAAAAGTATTTAATTTGATAACGCTTAACGCATCCAATTACATAATTTTATTGTTAACTACGATAAGCTAGGTAGTGGTGATAGAATTATTGGCTTCTTGTTAATTGCTCATAATCTTGATCTTACATGTATTTGAACCATTTTATTATGCCAAATAGCCTAAAGAAATTAATTAATTTATAAGCTTAGAAGAATCATGTTCGTTATTAGAAGATCAACTTATATAATAAGCAATTGAACGTGGATAATGGATTTTACTCAATTTATGCTAGAGACAGCTTAATGAAGTTGATTAGATTATAGTTGGCATAGTACTCGGGTAGTTCCCGAGTACCGGTGAGTTTATTTTCTAAACTTGTAACTCCTATGCAGCAAGCTTTGACAGTTTTTTTAATATTACTCATTGAGTTTTGGCATTCTTTGACAATATTCACCGACTTTTGGAGATTTTTTTGACAGTACTTGCTGATTTATGTTTTTCTAAGAGTTTTAAGTATTTTTTAAGTTGCCAAGTTTTCCGAATCAAAACATTTTTGGTCTGCCGAGTCTGAGAATGTGAACAATGCACAGGATTACTAAGTGATTTTATTGCTTATATTGATTAAATTACATTAGTTTTTTTTTCAATTTATAATTGAATTAATATGTTGAAGCTAATTAGATTTCTACATAAGTTCCTTTCACATTGGCCAAATAAATGGGCATGTCCAAATGTCGCATTAACTTCGAAAATCTAAATAATTGATAAATCAATTATGGATGCATTAGCTTAGCAAAACTAAATTGAATTGATATTGTTACTTAGAAATAAATTTACATATCTTCTAGCTTAGTGAAGATAACTTGGGTGCAAAATATATTTATTACTCTTTCTTGTAAATTTAAATAAAAATGCTTCACATGAATTTACATTATCTTAGAAAAGCTAGACAAATTAAAAAGGTATCACTAACTCATGACCTAATTAGAACCTAGATGAAGTGTAAGTATAAAGAGGTCAAACATGGTTAGTTGTATTAGAGGAATGATTTATCTAAGGATATATTGGGCCTTGAGAAGTGTAAACTTGGGTACGCTGATTTTTTGAAGGTTGCTTATATTGGGAATTGGTTTGTTTTTGCTAGAGTAATAAATATGCAAGGTTGCGCATTTGATGGATATTGCGTGTGAAGTGTTCATACACAAGATTTGTCAATATTTTGTTAAGAAAAAAACCACCTGCTAATGAAAGTGTAAGGAAGGATTAGGTTGTAGACCTCCATAATTAAAGCGATAAAGTGTTGTATATATTAGTGAGGGGAAATTAAATTAAATGGAAATTTGTTTCTTAGAGGGAAGATGCTAATATGAGCTTATGCTGGCTAGGGAATTTATAATGATATACGTGTCTAATAAGGGAATATCAAACCTTAATATCCAAGCAATCTTATATTTTGTAACTATAATTGAAAAATGAGTTTCATTGAGGCTATGGTGCTCGGGAAAATTCTGGTGTGAGGGGGTGAGACTGGTTGATAGCAAAGGTCAAATCTAGAATTGTAGTTGTCTTAAGCAGCTAAGTGATGGCCAACTAATGGCTAGGAAAGTTACTTCGTGGAGGTAGCCAAGATAACTATTCGAGTTTTGAAAGGGGCTATAGCCTTTTCCGTTAAGAATTAAACAAATACAAATGTGAAAGAACTACATTTGGCCTTGATCCCATGTTTTGTATGTAGGCAGCACTAGGATGAGCTGGTGTCCAAGCCCATTTGACTTGCATCTTTTATCAGTCTTTTTTTCTGTAAGGCTAGGAAATGGACAGTGAAAATGAAATGAAAATAAAATAGTGAACCCAACTCTCATTCACTAAAAATGTCATACAAAGTACACATTTATCAACATAAAACGGTTGTTCAGTTCATCTTCAAGATTCTTGTTCAGCATCTAATGTATCAAGGTAATAATAATATAAAATATTATTATTACATTTATTGCCTACACCTAGGATTATGTACAATATTGTTACACTTCCCTTTAATCAAGATGGGTAGTTGTGAAACCAATGTTGTGTTGCCCATTTTGGCAACTTTTTCTGTGTATTTGGCACCTCATTTTCTTGATACAAAGCTCCTTCTCTTTGCTAGGTCTTGATCATATTTCAAATTGTTGTTTTGAAACACATTTATCTTCAAATTGTTTTGAAATACAGCTCTTTAAAAAAGGTATTACCTAAGTGATAGTTTGTTCCCTTTTGCAGTTTTAGAGTTTTCATCAACCAAGGTATTGACTTGGTGAAGACTTGAGTTTGCGGAATGAGAATTGAATGAGGGTTTCAAATAAGATAGTATTGAAGGATTAAAAAAATGCAGCAAATAAATTTTGATTGCTAATTTATTTGATGAGTGAAAATTGTCATAGCATGAAATGGAGAATTGAAAAATTCAGAAAATAAATTTTCTGCTAATTTATTTGTTGTGAATGGAAATTAGCCGTGCCTCTGAATGGAGGAATGGAAAAAATGCAGAAAATAAATTTTATAGAAAATTTAATTCCTTTGAATGGATATTTTCTGCGAGACTCTGATACCAATGTAAGGCCAAGAAATGGACTGTGAAAATGAAATGGAAATGGAAGAGTGAAACCCAATTCTCATTCACTAGAAAATGTGATACAAAGTACATATTTATCAACATGAAATGACTATTCAATTCATCTTCAAGATGACTGTTCAGCTTCTAATGTATCTAGGTAATAATAATATAAAATATTATTATTACATTAGGATTATGTACAATAGTTGTATATGGATGATCTGCTCATTACAAGATATAATGAAAGGTACACTGCAAAAGTGAGTCTATAGAATTCCTCAATGTAATTCTTTACACTCAACTCCTATTAAAGATTTTGCAGCCTCTTAAAGAAACCTAACTAGTAATATGAGGGAAAGAAATTAGCCTTCAACTTTGTCACCAGTCTATACCAACTTTTTATCATATTTTTATCTCTTTCAACTCTCTCGATTTGTACAAGCTCCCACCATAAGGATGCATGACTCTTCAATTTTGTGCAGGAAAACTTGACTTTCTTGGGATCTTCTACACATTCATACTCAAAGTATTCCCTAACTCAGTGATCCAATCAATGAGCTCTTTAGGAAGTAAACTCCTAGAATAACTCAGAGCATCTAACTTAGGCTTACAACCCATTCTCCTAATCACACACAAAAATATATCTTCTTGTTAATCAATGTGCTCTTTTGTAGCCTGGCCATCAAGCATTACTTCAACGAACCTCATTGTTGCTCACATTGTCATCCACTGCAACTGCTCTGCATAGGGCAGCCTCCATAGCCTCCAGATGGGCTTGAATTCTTCTCATCAACTCCGCCAAGATTGGAACTCTCTGTGTTCTAGGTGTTCTTACTACTCTTGTGGCAACACCTAGATTGTGCTCTTGACAACCTTCACACCTTCTACCCAACGCTCTTTGTTGGATGATGTCTTCACCATTTTCTACGCACACTTGAAAATGCAGAAAAAAAAAAGATTTGTACCCACCCACAAGAAAGACCCTTGCTCTAATACCAAACGATGCAGTAACTGTTGGAAAATCCAGAAAGGACAACCTTAGACCATGCAATGTCTTGAAGCAACACAACTTGTGACCAACTTGCAGCCTTATGCAAAGAAGCAATTATATGGAACCACACTTTATTTTGATTTCAAAGAGGAAACAAAGCTTACATAAACATGAGACTGGTCGCACAAAGATAGTCTTCAACATCTACTAAGGAGATACATAATGCTATCAATATAAATAGATTGATGCTACGAAAAATGTCAACTAGCTAGAAATCCTTTGACCTAGAAGAACTTACTACTCTCAAACATTTGGATCAAAAGACAAACATAAGACACAATTACAAACAAAAAGATCTTGGATTAGTAAGGCGAGCTCTAACGACTAAGTTCATAGTACCACTAAACAAGATCAGAAAGGACACAAAAACCTTAGGAAAACGAGAGAGAACGCGAAAGATGGCTAGGTGATGTAGTGAGTGAATGCAGAGCTTTCTTATATAGAAAAGTTGCAAGCTTTTCACTTGTTTACTGAAAGAATTGGAAAGCAACAAATTAGTTACCCCGGTTAGATGAAGAAGACAACACTACCTTATTGAACAGGATAAGGCACACTAAGAGATGCATACTAATAGATAGTGAAGTAATGGGGGACAACATCAAATGTGCTTTAAAGGGACCACGAGTACACACCACTCATCATAGTGCCTTTGAAAGTGGGGACGTCTACCTCCTCAAAAACCTAGATGGATAGGATAAACAACATGGTTGTCTATTTACCATTATTTGAAAAGGTGCCACTAAGGGATGGCAGCCAAATTGGTTGTGTCATATGAACGGCCATAAATGCGTTCATCGCCAAAGGAGTCATCATCATAGTTACCATGTTCGGAAATCCGATTAAATTCGGAAGGGCAAAAAAATCCGAAAATACGGAGTTCTCGAAAAAATACGGAAAAATCCGGTTCGGAATATATATACTTATATTATTGTATACTTATATCATTATATATAGACAAATCATACAAAAAAGCATCCATCTACCATAATCATCATCATCATAATGATTCTTTCAAAAGATTGCAAGAAGTTGCTTGGTCCAAAAAGGTGCAAAAATGGATTTTATGAAAATAAGAAAAATATTGCCATCAATGCGTAGAGCTCGAGAAAATATACACTTTTAGAGAAGACGACACCTGAAACGGAGCCACAGAATGAAAGTTATGGCACATGCAAGTTTTTGCTGCTACATCTTCCCGGACCCTTTCCAAAAATGGCAAATGTGAAAAAAATCCGAACTTTTTTTTTTTTTTTTTTGCCAAAAAAGGAAAAAAATTTTCTGCAAAAAATTTGGCCGAACCGAACTGCATTTATTCGGTTGCTTCAAAAAATACGGTTCGAACCGGATTTCATACAAATCCGGCCGAACCTGGTAACTATGGTCATCATCATTGTCCTAGAAAGTAACTTTATTAACGTTATCTCCCCGGATTCGTAGAAGATGATGATACGTAAGTGATCTCGGGATGAAGTCTTCTAGCAATGTTGTTGGGCCTCAAAGATTTGTTGGCTGGATGGTGAGGCAAAATGTGGATCACGATTGCGCCATGATGGAAACTTCAGATGGTGAGGGACTTTGGCGTAATGCAAAGGATGGTATTCTCCAAGAATAGGAAGCAGTACTTGAGGAGGAGGCGGAACTTGCATTTGGTGTGAGATGTAATACTTAATCCATATGGAGTAGTATGATCCGACTGGTTGGAGTTGATATCAATCTAACCATAAATCTTGGACTTGACCTTCCATGGTATTTTGCATTGTAGAAGTGTATTGCAGACCTAATTTGGGTGGATCTGAAGAAGAGGATGATCAGAAATCCTCATCGGTATGAACTTTTCAAAAAAATAAAATAGAAATATTCAGGAATTATTCCAGCTTCCTAAATGTTGATATGATCAGGATCATATTTAGGCCATCCTCTGTCAAGCTGGAATTTCCATAGGGTATTGCTTCTTAAGACCAATTTGCAGAGATGTGTCGTCATCACATGTATCCCATCTGGAAGTGGAAAAACATGTCTGTAATGCCATTCTGGCCAGATGAGACTGGACACTGCCAGTGGATCATATTCATTATGATATCTAATACTTTCATCTTTTGGATCTGTGAATGTGTCACAGAGGTCTCAGTGTTTGTAAGGAGTATTTCTGATGACGCCTCTTTCATAATGAAGAAACCGAGAGGCTTCATATGACATCCTGTCATTGTTTTCTTCTAAAGATCTTTTACAGGATTCAATATGATCTTTGTCCCAGACTTTGAGCAAAAACTCCTTATGAATTTCACCCAGGTTAACAATTTTGTCCTGGTTCAGCTCTCGGCTGGCAAAATCAGCAAGAGAGCTACTTTTATCAGAAATGTGGATGCCTTCAAAATCATATGCATCAAACCACTATGCCCATCTTTGAAGACGATTATAAGTCACCTTGTTAGTCGGATCTCCTTTGAGCAGTCGTGACTTAAAATCCTGCAGATCTGTTCTGATGATAAAACTTTCTGAATGAATGAAGAACAAAAATAACTGAATAGCTCTCTTTGCTGCTAAGATTTCTTTATGAAAGAATGATAATTCAGCTCAACAGCTTTAAAACTTCCTAATGCATAACTGCATATCTTTTCAGAGGCATCATCCTGAATTTTCTTTAAAATGGCTCCTCAATGATGTTCAGATGCATCTATCTCAATTATTATCTTTCCCTGTCCTAGAAGTGACATGGGAGGAAGTTTCTGACAAGTGGACTTTTCTTTTAACAGCTTTAGTTATCTTTATAGTCCAGTGAGGTGCTCCCTTGAATAGTCTCTTATTTAGACAGAGTCTGTTAACAGCAACAGACTTGTAGAAACCTACAATATAATTAACATGGCCAAGAAACCTTTGCAACTACAAGAATATAAGGCATATTTATAAGGTGTCTCTTTACAAGTTGGTTGTAACCGGTTGTAACTACATCAACCGTTTTGTAACTTCTTCGTTTATAATAAATAGACGGACACACAATCTCAAATGTGTGCAATCCACCTTTTCTCTATTCTTTCTCTCTCTGCATATTCTAACATTGGTATCAGAGCGTGGGGCAAGCAAAGAGAGGGAGGAAGAAAGATATTTTCGTGAGTCCCATTAGGGCACGCTGAAGAAGGAAGACATTTTCGTTTTTGAAAGAAATCACGAGAAGATTTTTGAGGGTCGAAGTAAACAGTCTTGTTCGTGAAGATTTGTTGCACAGTCGGAAATCAAGGGCACAAAAATCACGTTGTACAGTCGCAAATCAGAAGAATACACTCACGTTTTCAAAAAAATAAAAAGTCACGAAAATACAGTCGCGAATGGCACGTTTTTCAGGAAATTAACAGTATTTTCGAGCACGAAAATACAGTCGCAAATGGCACGTTTTTCAAGAAAATAACAGCATTTTCGAGCACAAATAGTCAGATTTTAATAGCCACGAAAAATCGTGATTTTAGACATTTTTACAGTCGCGATTTGCACTAATATGGTGCATTATTACAGTCATGAATTGCTAGGGCACAAACATTTTTCACAGACATAAGGCAGGAAAGACGCAGAAGCAAAAAGACTACTCGCGCTAGGCGCGGAACTGCACACTGGTATTTTATTTTATTTTATTTATTCATTGCCAAAATATGCAGTTGTATTTATTCTATTTTATTAAAATGGAAATGCCCATAGAAAAATATTTTGGTCTAAATTTTCATACATGGAGAGTGAAAATACAAATGCAACTTATGAATAAAAATTTGTGGGGCATTGTAAACGGAAAGAGACAACACCTACCGATGCATCGAAATTGTTAGAATGGCAAAGCAGAGATGATAGAGCGAAAGCTATTATTGGCCTTGCTCTCTCTGACTCTGAACTTCATCATGTAGACCTAGACAAATCATCGAAGGAAATTTGGGATACTCTAAATAAATTATTTGGAGCGAAAGCAGTCAATGCCAAAATTTCCCTAAAACTTCAGTTATATAGGTTCAAAATGGATGAAGGAGTCTCTATGTCAAGCCACATCAATAATCTAAGGTCCCTGATCAGACAACTAGCAAAGTTAAAGTTGCAATTGAGGATGAGGATGCCAAAGCTATCCTATTAAATAGTCTGTCTTCCAAATATAGCAATGTAGTTTTTACCCTCAGTCAAATTCAATCTCAATCTCTGGATGATATGATAGCAGCTCTTCTAGCTGAGGAAAAATGAACCACAGAGGATGCAAAAGGTCATTCCCAACAAGAAAGTGCATTCTATTCTAGAACCAGACAATATCGTAGAAGATCAGATAAAGATAAATCGGAGATTGAATGTCATTATTGTAAGAAAAGAGGTCACACAACATGGGATTGTCGTGTTCGAGCCAATGATGTGCTCAAGGGTAAAGTCATATCAAATACAACCAATATAGCCATGGTTGAAGACCCACCGGATGCAGAAGGTAGTGAGGACAGTGACGAATACGCATTATAAAGATGCTCTAAACTTTGAAGGCAAGAAAGGATACAAAGTAGATGAAGCTCGGTATGGATTGTTGCTCAGATAGTTCGGGAGACTGTGGATCTTGGGAATTATACCCTCACGAGGGTCATGAGACAACTTGATGGAGCTTGTGGATGGCTCAGTATGGATGGTTGTCCAATAATTCGGGAGATCTGTGATTCGGGAGTTCGGGAGGTGGAATCCGGGAACTCGGGAATTCAGCTCGGGAGCTACACCTTTACGAAGGTCACGAAGCAGCTTGATGGAGCCCTACCTTATCATAGCATTGCTTTCAAAGTGAAAGTGTTTGAAGATTGCGTAGTTCTGTTTTGTTCTATTTTGTTAGATTGTTTGTTTTTTGCTTTATGTAGAATAAGCCTTAAGAGGGGGTATAAGAATATAAGGCATATTTATAAGGTGTCTCTTTACAAGTTGGTTGTAACCGGTTGTAACTACATCAACCGTTTTGTAACTATTTCTTCGTTTATAATAAATAGACGGACACACAATCTCAAATGTGTGCAATCCACCTTTTCTCTATTCTTTCTCTCTCTGCATATTCTAACAAAGAATCGTGTTTAATTAGTAATGACATCTAAGAAAGATATTAGCTTAGAGATAATGTGATCTTGGAGTTGAATGCTTCCATTAGAGATTGTTATTTCAAGGAAATCAATTGAGTCCTTGAAAGTGTCAATCTTTGTCGAACCGAGGCATAAACCATTTTTGAACACTATCTCATAATTTTTGTAGATGCTCTAGATGTTCAGCAGGATGCTTAGAAAATATAAGAATATCATCAATGTACACAATTATTAAAATTGTGTACTTACCAAAAATTATGTCCATAACCTTCTAAAAGACTGACCACTTGTAACGATGAATGCAGTTTTGTACCGGTCTTCTGGTTTTAGAAAAGCTTGCCGAAATCTGGACTTAAGATCAAACTTACTATAAACCTTGCTTCTAAAAATTCTTTGAGGAATATTATCCTTTGAAGGAATTAGGTGGATGTACTTTGGAAAAACAAACTTATTTAAAGGTTTATAATTGACAAGGAGGCACTTCCTTCCTCTAACAACATTGTGCTTGTTGAAGTAGTACGTTGAACAAGCCCATGGAGATGAGGATTCTTGGATTAATCCTTCCCGTAAAAGTGTTTCTATTTCTTTTTGGCAAGCATCCATGTCTGAAGCTTGGATGCCACTATGATGTGCCTTGAACTTTGGAAGGACCGGCTGACCATTAGGATCTCTTTTGAATTCCAGATTAATTTGGTAGTAGTGCTGCATGATGTTTATGAATGCATGGGGATTGTCGAGCAACAATCTTTTTGGATTTTGGCAATATTAGAGGCAATGCCTTCTTGTCGTGAAATAGTAGCTTTATATATCTAGACATTATTGACTGCTTTGGTCGGCTTCTAATATCTTGGAATGATGGACAAATAAGTATGCATTCTTGGTACACTGGTTCCTGCAAGAATAATAATGTCCTTGCCAAGAAAGAGAGGTAAACATTGATTTAAATTACCAGTTCCATCAAAACATCATAGTGCACACTGCAGAATATCAAACTGGTGGAACTTAAAGTTCCTTGTGACTTTGCCTATTTAAATATCCACTTGAGTAGCATAGCTCGAGCAGACTCTTTTGGAGTCAGAGTTGATCTTCATGAAGTCTTCTTTCCAACAATTTATGGAAAGTGCATTTCAACTGAGGAGACTTATCTCCTCTCCTGTGTCTAACATGGCATCTAAACTGTAGGGCTTGATATTGGGAGTCTTAATGAGGATTTTGCAGAAAGGTGTATCACTAGCAGAAATAGTGCTTATTCTTAACCCTGCATGTTGTTCCTCTTTTGGCTGATATGGTTCAAGAAGAATTTCTTCATATTTAGCTTCAAGTTGTGCATTGGTTTTAGGGATGCCTTCATCAGCTTCTTCTTGTAGAATCTCTTTGAATTCTCTGGTAGCTCTTTCTATGGCGAGGTCTAATCTTTCAATGTGAGCTTTTCTCCATGCTCTTTTGGAAGAATTCTTTGGAGGTGCTTGAGATCTGAATGGCCAGACATGAGAAAGACGTGCTTCTGCAGGTTCTTCTTATCGTTCATCCTTTAAAAGAAATGGAAAATGTCTAGCTCATCCTCTGAATTTCCCCAGGAGGAAAAAGAGGGGCAACGCTGACCACGAGGTGCAGGTTTAGAGGATTCAGATCTGAATCGGATAAGAAGGCAGCAGCTTCTGCGGCCTTTCGTTTGGTGGCTTCAACCTGGAGTAGGCTATGGTATCTGGAGAGGATTGTTTGAAGCTCAAGGCATATGGAATGGAGTTTAAAAGCTAAGTATGGTGGATAGCTGTCATACTGAGATTGCAGTAGGTCAACTTGTTGTTTGAGGACAGCCAAGTTGGGTTGAACAAAAGGATGTGGAAATGAAGAGTTCGTACTTCAATGATAGAAAGGTAGTGAATCATGGCTAGAGTCTGAATCTGAATCATAGGAAGAAGAAGAAGATTCTGATTGCATAACATTAGTAGAGATATGTGACTCTGTGAATTCAATACCCGACTCACAGCTGCCAATGTGAGAAATGAAGATATATTGATCTTCATTTAAATTATAAGAAGAGGCAGACTTTACCTTGGCCTTTGCAGATAAAGATCAAGCTTTCTTTGGACAGGAGGAACTATAATGTGGTCTTTTACATATGAAATATTTGATGGACCGCTTCTTAGCAATGAATTTTTTTCTGTGGAAGAATCTCCACTTTGGCCCCTTCTTTGGGAAAGGCTTTTGAGAACAATTAGTACATTTGTCTTTAAAATACTTTTTGAATTTGTGTTTATTATACTCAGATTTTCTATGAGGTGTACAGACAAAATTTTCTTCCTCTATATACTCACAAAACTTATGTCCTAATGCTCTTTGAGCAATAGGTGCAGACTTATATTTTTTCTTCTTGAGACAACCTTTTGTTAGTCTCGACAATGATTTGATTAATGCGACCAAAAGTAAGATCATCGGTTGTCAAACCATGCATAGATTTTTAATATTTCTCTGCGAAGTATGGAGGAAATGATTCTAGATATCTGAGCATCATAGTCTCGTTGAGGGCTCACCTGTATTGTAGAATAACTTATGCATGTAGCATTGGTATGCACAGAGCTTAGTCATGTCATAGATCTGAATTTTTAGGAACTTCTCTTTATTCATCCTCTTATCATCTGCAACAGTGGCAAGAACTCATGGATGAGAGCAGCAGTTAGACCTGCAGTTCCAGAGTTTGTGGTATTCTCTCTTTGTTCGTGTTAGAGCATCCCACCATTCGTTCACAATACCCACAAAGCCATTAGCAATAACTTAGCTAGGTCTAAATCATTTTTTCAATAGAATATGGCTAGAGTATTTTCCCAACCTAGAATGCCATGAATTAACTCCGTTATTTCTTTAGGAGATATACATTCCAGTTTATACCAATTTGGTTGAAGAGTTTGTCGGCAAACAGTATTGTGTAGGGGCTCATGAGAACTAGAAGCTTGACCAAGGTCTTCCCGGTGACCATAATTTTTGCATCTTCTATTTTCTTTTGGAGAGTCGACGATAGCTTTGGAACATCTAACCATCGGAGTGCATTACTCCAATCTTCATGAAATGTTTCGAAGAGGATGGCTTTTCAACAAGCTTTGTTGAGATCTGATGTAATGTCCCCTTTTCCCAATTGAAGACCTTTGGCCTATTTTGTCAACCCAATGGCTAAAGAAAAATATAAAGGTGATTTAAGTCACAATAAATTATTATAAAGTGCTATAAAAAAATAAAATAAAATTATTAAAGCACTTATATTAATTTATTTGGCTTAATAAAAATAAATAATAATCCCAGTGGTCAATACGAGGGGCAAATATCATTGTGAAGGGGTTATTATATTTTATTCTTGGGCCAAAGAGGAATAATGAAGTTGGGAAGGATAAAATATTATTTATGTCTTGTATTCCTCCTATGGAAAATGCCATTTGGAAGTCCAAAGGTCACTTTCATGGGAAGTCCAAAGGTCACTTCCATTTGGAAGTCCAAAGGTCACTTTCATGGGAAGTCCAAAGGTCACTTCCATTTAGAAGTCCAAAGGTCACTTTCATTGGAAGTCTAAAGGTCACTTTCATTTGGAAGTCCAAAGGTCACTTTCATTGGAAGTCCAAAGGTCACTTTGGGTCCCATTTCCTATATAAAGAAGAGGTCGACCTATGTAGAGGCATTCCAGATTTTTGATATGATATTTTCTCTTGCATGTGAGCTCTGAGCTTGTGCAAATAATCCAAGGACGAAACCCCTTAGGATTATATCTCTTGGACGAAAACCCCAAGAGTATTGTGAGAGATTTCCACTCAGGATTTCTCATTGATTGTAATCTGATTTTCAGTCATTTCCAGCAATGTATTTTGAGGGTATTTTGGAGAATAAATTGCAGCAGTTCTTCTATTGGATCGACCCAGTTAGGGACTGTTTTGGCATGTTTTCTGAGGTATTTAGATCTGATTTCTATTGTCAAATCATCTACAGATTTTTGTGAAGTGAAGCAAGGAAGTTTCATAATTTTTAAGAGGGTTTTTCAGAGGTATTTCAGCCAGTTTAATATTCAGATTTCAGATCTGATTTTTGGGATTCAAGTACGTCATTGCCAAATCATTTCTGAAGGAATTAATGTATGCTTTTAACCTCTTTCTATCTGCAGATTTCAAATTTGTTTCTCTGTCATTTTTGCTTCTTAAAATTCTGGTTTTCTTCATATTCTAGCTGCTAAAAATATTGCCATCAATTTAGAAAAGGTTCAGGATTATTTGGGTATATGTTGCATGAGATTTCCCTTCATACCCTAGTCGCCATTTCCTGCAAATTATTTCAGCAGACTCAGCTGGTTGTGCATGCTCCATTTCATCCTTTTAGACCTGATTTGGCTTATCAAAATTTGCATATTATTTAAGAAAGATGAAGGGTGACAAATGATGAATGTGCCAGGAGTTTCATACCAAAACCCAATCACATTTTCTATATTAATTGTCAGATCTGAAAGTAATAATTTACTTTTCCATCTTTTCCTTGTTTTGGTGGGGATTTTCCTGAAATCCTACTTGGGGTCAAAGAGTCCCATTTAGGGATCTTACATCTGATCAACAGTAGATAAGAGAGAAGGAGCCTGATCTAAAAGTGAGCTAACACATAGAGACAATCTATCAAGATGTTCTACAATCTCACGAACATATTTGCTTGTTTCTTGAATAGGAGTGGAGAACGTAATAGTTTTAAGGAATTAGAAACTAAAGCAGGTAAAGACGAAATCTTTTTACAGGAATCAACTACCTCAGCAGTACGAGTAGTGATGGAAGAATTGGTTTTTGTGATAGCAGTAGAGATGGAATCAACCTTTTTCTCAAGAATTTTAAGGCCAAATGTAAGATCTCCCTTCTGATATTTATGTGTAGCAGCAAGGTTCTGTTCCATTGCTTTTCAACTTCTCTTGGTGTTTTTTAGCAATGGTTCCTAAGGCTTTGGTAGCCTTGTTATTTCGGTTAAGCATTCTGGCAGCTTCAAACAGTTCAACTTTTAATTCGAGTTGTCTATGATACCAATATTGTTTTCTGAAGGTCTAATCTGAAGCACAAACTTCATGATCTTCTGTTATGGAAAATCCATCCACATCTTCTATGGGTTTAGTAGAAGGTTCTCCTTGGGTTGAGACCTTTTTGGTTTTCTTTAAAAGGGCTTCAGCATTGGCAATAGTAGTCTGGTAAGACTGGAATCTATTCATGTTTATTTTGGGACCATTTTTGGGAATATCCTTTATGACAGAACCACAAGAGCAAAAAACTGATAAATCTCTACGGGAAACTCTTTATCTATGATCACCCTACTTTGGTGCATGATCCGAACACTGATCATCTATGGTGTAATGAATGTCAAAAGATGATTCAACAAAGGGTGAGTTCTTATAGACCAAGCATTGCCTATTTACAATATTGGCTATCAGCTACATTCTACCTTTATGACATTTATTCAAGCCTTCTACAATATTAAATGGGTCATAGTCCACTATGCAAGATAAGGCCCAAATGTTCCTTGACACATCACAAAAATAACATAACTCCAAGAAACTTGAGCCATCTCAACAAACATAATATTGTGTTAGGTGAATCTTCATTGGATCCTTCAGGTTACATACCCCAAGAAAACAATCAACTTTGAATTCAAACACTTGCGCTCCATAAGATCATATAGGCACATATAAGCACCTATGCACAAAACTTGCAAACAATGTTCCAAGACAAATTCTTGCGCATTTGTTCAAATGACCTTTAATAACTTCACGGTTTCACGGGTAGCTTTTCGCCATTAAGATGCAACTTGGACATAACGCAAGCATCTAAATGTGAATTAAGTGATACAACACACAAAAGTAAGTGGTGATGTAAAGTTTAACTATTTGACATTTCCTTGTCTTGCACAAATGTTCAAGTCTTGCACCAAACATTTAAGGTGTTGCACCATCCTTCTCAATTAATATGCATAGCACAAAAACACCGCAATACACTTTAAGCCTCCTTTTTTGTGCACAATATTACAACTGTCTAAACCCAATTTATGTGAGGTGCTATCGGATGAATGTTTGTGCCAACTTCTAATAGCTATTTATATTGTTTGGAAGATATACTGCAAACCTTAAGGAATCTTCTGGAGATGCCATAAAACAAAACAAACATGAACATGCACATTATCCTACTCTGATTATTTTAGGTTTATGTGGATCCTTAGTGAACCTGGATGCTCCTGCATCATACACCTCGAATAAGAAAAAGACATGAGCCCCTGCTCACATGAGCTTTGTCATTGGTATTCCATGCCTTCTTGCTTCAGCTCCACTGATTCATGTTGCATCTTCAACCTCTTTGCCTTTCAACTTAACTAAGTATTCCTTGTTCATAATCCATTCATTCCGAGTGGAGCAGAGTTGAGCAGACTGTTAGACTTACATCACCCACCTCATTGTTCAAGATCCCTATCAACCCTTACAAATACCAGTTCAGTAATTCTTCAGCCCTAATGTATGAACCATTGTGTTTACCTATCAAGGCATACAAACACAATGGAACTTGTGGTCACAGGACACGCATCAGCATGCAGGTCAAACTTCTGGATACCAGGGATCTTTTGGTACTTCAAACAAAATCCTGAACTTTCCCAAGATGATGCCTTTTTGGCCCAGTTTCTTCTATCCAATGATGCAAGTCTCAAACATATAATAAAAAACCTCCATGCCCCAATATTCCGTAGAAAATTGCATTCTTTATCTAGCGAGTAATCACCATTAGCGTCAAAAGAAGGTTGCCATCTCAAAGAAGTCTGCTGATATTGTAGAGAAGCAGGCTCCGTTCGTAGAACAAAGTGCTGAGGCTATTGACAGCCTTATCCTACCTGACATTATACTAATACAGAGGTTTTTTCTTGTTTCGGATATCAACTAGCCTCCATCCAAGCAACCTGATAACAGTGCAAAGCGTTCTGATACAAGTCGGGCTTGTATCAAGGACATTCTGTCCCAATATACAGACCCACTCCCCATCATGGAGTAGCCAACCAGCCTTCTCAAGCCAAAGTATTTGAGGAAGGTACTGAGCCTGCAAATAAGACACATCAATGTACAGGATGATCTGGTCTTGCAATGGTAGTGAAGTTTTGATATCAATGTTTTTATTTTCTGTAATGATGCCAGAAAGCAGATTAGTAGGAGTTAGAATATCTAACAAATGTTAGCATTTTGTGCAAAGAACTAAGCATCATAATAACTCTACCGATCAGTACAGATGTTTACAAGGAGTTGATAAACACTACAGGTTAGAAGGCATATATATTTGCACAACTAAGCAACCTTAAGCTGCTTGCAGTCTTGGAATTATATAGTATTTGGCTTTCATGGCATCCTGCAAGCAGATGTAATAAGCCTGAATCTTTTTTTGGGTGCCTAAATTTTCGGATATTTTGCTGCTACAATAATATATGCAATTGATTAAAAAAGATGCATTGAAAACCCCATTCAAATAGAAGTAAGCTTTGTTTGAATGGTCAGTTATGCCGTTCTGTTCTGGTGACATTCATGTGGATTATGAATGACATCCTACAATCCTATACAACTTCATTTGTTGTTGTCTATCTAGATAACATATTCATCTTAAGTAAAACATCAAGTACTCCACATTCTGTGGCAGCAAAAACTGTATGCAAATTTGTTATATTTTCTTTTAAAATGAAGGAAATACAATACTTGGGGTATATTGTTGATACTTGATACACAAGCAAATGAGGTCTAGCTAAGTTCTGTGTTATCCAAAGGAAATATCATTACAGAACTTTCTAGTTTCTCAGGGTTGGAGGAAATGTGTACTTGGTTTTTCTAACATCACTTGGCCTTAAAATCAGATCACTAAAGGTGGTGCATAGGCAATATTTCGCTTCTCAACTGTACAACAAAAAGCATTTGAGAAATTGAAATGTAGACTCTGTTCCACAAAAGTGCTTGTCTCACTAGATGTTCAGCACCTGTTTTAAATAGAGACTGATGCACCTAAATATGCACTTGGAATAGTCTTCACTCAATTTGGACACCCAGTTGCTTACCATAATGAAACATTCATTGCCACAGAAAAAGGCATGTCACATATGACCGAGATCTTTTTGCCGTTGTCCAGGCATGCAAGCATTTGAAAAATTACATCTTGGAAAAAGAATCAATCATTCATACCGACCATAAACCGTTGCAGTTCTTGCAGAAATAGAACAAGCTGCATGATAAGCATCATCAAGATTGATCATACCTTCAACAGTTTCACTTGAACATCAAGCATACGAAAGGGAATGTCGATCCAATTGTAGATTGCTTGAGTCCATCTCCAGAGAAAGCCCTTCTCTCTATGCTTGAAGCATTTGGACATAAGCCCAACAGTTGGCTAGAATTGTGCCAAGCAGATTCAGACTCTACAGATATCTACTGAGTGTTGAGCATTGGCAAATCAATTCCAAATTACTACTTGCAAGATGTACTCTTGTATTACTTGGGGCATTTGTGCATAACATCTGAGGCAGAATCAAATGCTGATATGAGATGCTCACTTTAACAAGGTTGGAAGCCATATTGGAGTTGAAAAGGCTAGCGATATTGAAGAAGTATTACTTTTCACTGCATCTAATATCAAGTGTTGCAAATTCTTAAAATCATGTACCACATGCTGTAGCTAAGCCGACCAACAAGAAAGAATGAATGCATACTCCTTTCATAGTATGGAATGGACATTGTGAATCACTCTTTATGGATGTCCTCTCAGGATTGCCTACTACCAAGCAAGGTAATGATTGTGTTTATGTAATAGTGGATAGATTTTGAAATACGACGATTCTTGCACCATGGATATCTCAACCCAGGAAATAACTGAATTGTTCTTTCATTATGTGTGGGTTCACATTGGATTATTGTCAATCATCATATTAGATAGACGTACCAAATTATCAAGTAATTTATGAAATAACTTTGGAAGTCTGCCACATTCCATCCTTAGATTGATGGACAAAAGAAAGGGGTGAATAGGATGATGGTGCATCTTCTGAAAATGTGAGATTCAAAGAATCAATATACATGGAATGAGAGTCTAATTTGTATTTACCATAGCAACAACAAAGCTCTTCACAGCTCTACAAAACACCACTCTTTTGATGTATTTTTGGGTTCCAACCATTGACATTCATCGATGTACCTTACCCTATGCCACCAACAATAACAACAATTTCTCCATATTAGAAAGATGACAACGCCGCCAAGTTTATTGATCTCATTCAATAGCAATTGCAAACAATCCTGTAATAGATTGATGTGAAATATAAGCAGTAACACAACTAGCACCGAAAGCCACACCAATTCAAGGTTGGTGACAAAGTATGGCTTCATTTACAGAAGGAAAGACACCCAGGACATTTCAAAAATCCAACCTATTTGGTATGGCCTATATAACATCACTAAGAAGGTTGGAATTAATGTCTTTTAAGTTTAATCTTCCAGTTTATATTGCTGTTCATCTGATTTTCAACATAGAACTCGTGTCGTTACTTTCCACCTTTGTTATACACATCAGATGCAGCGGAAGTGCTGTACCCAGCCGAAGTCAATCCTAATTGCGACATTCCAAAGAATCGGAATGAGTAATTGATGCAAGTTTCAAACTCACTAAGAACCAAGAAATTCCACTCTATCAGGTCATAAAACTTGATCAGGTCCCCCATCAAGGGAAATGATATACCAGATCTCAAGCTATAGAGCTTTTTCTGCACTTGCTCTCAGTTTTCCACAATGGATATCATCGCTTCTTGAGGATAGGCCACTGATCCAGGAGATTCCACAAACCCAACTGTCTTGCGGTATCATGACAATATACCAAACCGAGTGTGGTATGCATCATGCACTTTGTCACAAACCTAGCAACGTGTGATCGAGACCTAAGAGTCTAATTTGTCATATGCAATGCTGCTGAGTTCTGGCAGTGTCAATGGTCAAACACTCATGCCACAGTACCGACGTGTGTTGGCAGTGTCAACAGGCAAATTAATCATGCCATGGTATCGCCAAGCGCTGGTAGAAGGTGAGATGTTTCTCTTTTTGTAACCGTCAAGTTATTTCTTCATCTTCCACACTTGCATAACTATGCATAATATCCATTCATCAAAAAGGTTGCTAGCTCTCAAGTTAGGTTTCAGATTTGGTAGTCTTTAGCCCTCAAGTTAGTTTTCAGTTTTGGTAGTCTTACATTCGTCCTCTCTGATCTTTGTACAGAACTTGCTGACAGATCTTATATGTTGTTAATTTGTTCAGCCAGTTCTTTCATTCTCTATGCCATGGCCTTGTGGCCGTTCTTCTTAAAAGCTATATAAACTGTTTCCACTTATAACACATCAGAACCCTATTTTAGTGTTTGTTCCCCAAATCACCCCTAGCCTCCAAATCAGATAGAATGTTTAAGTTCAATGTCAATGAACAACTTGGAAAAATTATGATGAAACAATTTTTTGAGGATATATTTCATTTGCATTTAGTGTTGTGATTCTGAAAAGAAATATGATATTAATATTGCAGATAAATAATTAGAGCAGGCAGCACGTGTTGGCAAACACAGCAAGTGTTTGCAAGTGAGGTTCTAGTTCCATATTGTGACATTAAGCTAGCAGGTTACTTCACTCCTCTATTCTCACCTCTTTCAGTCCTGAATCCCTACTAGCAGCTCAACACAACCCTTTACATCAATTTCCTGCAGCAATCGAGTCCTCCTTTCAGAATTTCCCAGCTGTTGAGTTTGAAGCTATCCCATTCCTAGTTTGAATGATCAAATGCCAACCCTGAATGGGCTCCTATAAGGATGCTATCTTCAAAGGATGTATGGGGCATAGGAGAAAACAAAACAAAAAAATCCCTAGTAGCCTGAAAAAATATATGCCAACTAGAACATAATGAGGTTTAGATTTGAGAACCTTCAAGGTCATGAATATAGCTTTAGGAGCACCAATGGTATGGAGGGTATATAAATAAAATGACAGGCTTTGTAGGAGGGTGGTTAGAGGGAAATATTTGGACAATAGAGTCCTTTCCATATAGTTTTTGGGTAATCAGTTTTGAGGTGGAGTATCCCCTTAATTATTAAGGATTTGAGAAGGAATGTAGGGAAGGGAGACAAGGCTTTGTTTTGGGACATTATCTATATTGGTTCGACTCCTTTTCGCTGAAATTGAGTGTGTTTTTTTATCTATAGGTCTCTGCAAAAGGTCTTGGTGTGATAAGGTTAAACACCATCTCATATATTTAGAAGAATGAAGAAAATGTAAGCATTTGGAATGGTCCTATTATTTTATAGTGATAAAATTTCAGTTCTGGAAAATATTTTGACACATTGCCCTCTTGAAATGTGAGAGGGATTGATCAACTTATATGACAAATTCCAACATAAAAATGTGTGGCTCAAGCAGACTTCCAAAGGCGAAAAAAACCAATTATGGTTACCAATTTCAGGTAAGGCACTGGCATATGATGCTCTCACTCAGAGAATTTCAAGGACCTTTAAGATGCCCTTAATGCAAGAGCACATCAGACGATGGGAAACATTTGTTTCTGCATTGTATGATGGCATCGGAGATTTGGGGAAGACTTCTATAAAATGGAAGTAGGATGGCCGGGCCCAAACCCCATAAGGAAGTGATTACTGGCGCAACCAAGAAGGCTTCAAAATGGGATTTGAAGGCCATATGAACAATAAGTCCTACCATTATAATTTAGAATCTATCGCTGAATATTAACTCCAGAATATTAGGGAGAAGAAAAATCTGGTGTGGAGAATATGGGCAAAGATAGAGGCTTCAAAATCAGAATTGGTGAATACTTGGAAGCCCAAATCAAATGAGCTATCTAGAGATGATGAGCAATTCTGATGATGGAGGACAGTTAAAATACCCAATATTGAGTTTGGTCAGAATAGGCTGAAAAACCCTTAGGATGTGTGGATGAAATCTCCTAGTTATTAGGTTAAGCTAATTTTTGATGGAGCTGTTAAAGTAACTCCAGGATTAACAAAACGGATCTTACAAGATGATGGACTCGATACAAAAATTAGGCAGAAGCAATAGCTCTCTTAGAAGGAATAAGACTAAGAAAAATGGATGATGAAAACTTCAGGTGGAAGGGGACTCAATGATAATTATTCAAGCATTCAAAAAGGGGCAGTGTAATGACTGGAAAATGAACAATTTATAATTCAAAAAAATTAAGATGGAAACTGCGAATGTTAAGATCTTGAGCCAATAAATCAGGACATGAAATGCAATTGATCCAACAGGCAGTTTGTTACAAATTTTTGAAAATGCCAAAAAACTGTAGCTCGCCTTATATAAGCCACAACTCCTCCACCATTGATCGGAATGTGAAACCACTTAATGCATTAGAAAGCTTGACTCATGTTCGAAACCTGCGAAGATGGTTGCTTTGGTATGCATTTTTGCAAGAAAAGTTTGATCCCCCAAAAATCGCCCAAGAGGGCCTTGACATTGTGACATACTAAAATGTAGATTATTATGAAAACAAAAACTCTGTGTTTTTGTGAGAATTGCCTCAATTTCTTGGAGGGACACTTGTCACAAGGATTTTCAGAGACCAAGCCGAATTGCTTCATTTTCTATTTTCAGACTGTTCATTCCTTGCTATAAAAGCTACAAAGGAATTGGAATTGATGTTTGAACATATAAACCAGTGTGTTGTAGCTTCATATCTCTTGGCAAAGATTGCTAACTTTTTGTAAACAGCTCTCATTTTCAATACAACTTTCATTTACATTGCAGTATATATGATTTTTGCTCATTGGATTCATTTTACTTTGTCGTGGTTCATTGCTTTGATAGCACATTAAGTTTCTACAATTTAGTGTGTTGTCCGTCAAATTGCCAATCAAATCCAAATTAGTAGTATCAAAGTGATTCATTACATTTTTGTATGTTCTGTGTCAGAGTACATGAAGCACAATCTCAAGAAACATGCCCCCTCAAATTTTCTTCATTGCTGCAAGTGATCTCAAATGGCAAATATAGAGGGAGCATCAGATCCTTTCAAGTTGTTTCTCAATGAACTCCTCAAGAAGAATAGGGGGATATATTATTGCAGTTTGCCGATGTCCTGTCAGAAGTTATGCCCAGTCAGAAGTTATGCCCATCCACCTCATTGTTGACCAAGCCCTTTAGGTTCCAACACCTTTTAAAGTACAAATAAATTTTGATATCCCTCTTTTTGCAGGTAAAATCTATGAAAATGAACTAGATAAATGGCCCAGCCAATTGAATACATTTCTTTATTAATAATTGTTTTGACTATGACAAATAACATTTGCGCTCGAAAAAGCTTCCTCACATGTCAAATAATGGTGGGAATCATAGTCTTTGAAATGAAGACAAGGATAAGCTATCGCTTGACAAGAAGCCCTGGTCAAAACCTAGGTAGAACTTGTATAGGCCATAAAAGAGGAACTATCTAATACAGATTTATGACGGCCAATAACAAAAGTTGCATTATTTTCACCAGGTTTGAGGCCAGACGTCTAGGAAGAAATGGAGTTTGCAAAGGCCTGCAAGTACATAGTAAACATTGAGATTATTTTTTTATAAAGAAAACAGTCAACCATTATATTGATATAAAATTTGAATTACATACTCTACCATGCCAAGCATGGAAGCTATTAGCCATATCTCTAGCCTTATAAACAAAAATAGCAATATGAACATTCATTGAAAAGAGTCAAGGTTTATGATTTTCCTGATTTCTTCTTGAATCTTAGTAGACCACCATAGAGGAGGTGACCCGTAGCAAAGGATATCATTGTTGTCAAGAGCCCAATTTGCCAATCCGTCTGCAACCTTGTTCTTCTGTCTGGGGATGTAGGTAAACTGAATTTCTTGAACCTTCTGCTTAGATTTCATATTTCACAAACCTCCTTAGCAATTCTCCACTGAGGAGGATATCCATTATTAGAATTACTCAATAAGTTCATCATGATTCTGGAGTCTCGATTGGATCTTGATCTTCCGCCATCCTATTTTAATAGCTTCTTGTATTCCTCTACGGATGGCTTTGATTTCTGCCACATTATTGGTAGAAATTCCCAAGTTTTCAGCAAAGAGGAAATGGACTTCTCCTTCTCTGTTACGGCCAATCCCTCCCATAGCTGTTCTTCCAGGATTACCCCTGGAAGCACCATCTGTATTTATCATCCCATCATAAATCTTCCCATCTTGCACTTGAGTTGCAATCCCTACTCTCTTTCTCGTGTGAAAGCGAGGCATGGTGGCTTCCTTAGGATCCAAAGAAAGTTGTTGGTAGATATGCTCCCATTCTTGAGAGGGTTGATCTGGTAGAGAAACCTTATGTTTGAGGCTCTCTGTCAAGTTACTTTTTATTTTTTCCCAAACATATATAACTGCTCTACTAGTTTGTCGAAATATTCTATAATTTCGCTCTTTCCACGTATTCCAGAGAAGTAAGATACCACTCCAAACAGCTGGGATCAAATTTTGTCCTCTAGGAATTGCGTTCTTCCAAGTATCATTAATCTGTGCAAGGGATCCCAAACTATTCCATTGAAGTTTAAACAGCCCAGCCAATTGTGTCCACAATATAGAAACCCATGGGCATTGAAAGAAAAGATGATCCAATGTTTCCTCATCTTGAGTGCAAAGTTCACATCTAAAAGGTCCTCTGAAACCTCTTTTTGGAGCCTATCTCCAATTAAAAGCCTTTTATGAATGATAAGCCACAAGAAGAAACTTACCTTAGGCCATATCTCCGATAACAAGCCACATCCAAAGAAAGAGAAAGGTGAAATCAAGTATGATAAAAAGAAACAAATTATAAACAAAAGACACTCGATGCGAAAATCATCAACAAAAGTCCCTTCTAAAGAAAGTTGGGCCTCTAATAAAAACACTAAGGAGAAGAGAAAATGGTGTGACATCCACAAAATTGAACAACACCTAGCAAGCATTGTTGGTTTTAGACACAAACACTAGCACTTGCAATATCGCAAGTTTTCTATAGAGTGAAGCATGTTATAGAAGTCAATCCCTATTCCCCATTGTCCTGAATACAATTTTCCCTCGCACTAAGAGGAAGCAGCATTGTTGGTTTTAGACACAAACACTAGCACTTGCAATATCACAAGTTTTCTACAGAGTGAAGCATGTTATAGAAGTCAATACCTATTCCCCCATTGTCCCGAATACAATTCCCCTCGCACTAAGAGGAAGCAGATCACCTCTTCCACCGACAAATGTGGGTCAAGGCGAGAGCTCTATACATCACTCTCAACAACAATAGTCTAAAGAACCTGATTTCAACAATTGTTATCAGGAGGATTAATCTACCAACCAAGCCTCATCATCAAACATACACAGTTGAACTAGGTTAAGGCCATATGTTTCAATCAGCAACGTAGACATCCATATGCAGTCAATCACTTTCAAGATGCAAATGCTCCACAACATGGCACCCTTGGTAGTTTGGGATGTTCTTTTCGTGCATCCATACACATGTGAGTGACATGGTGTGTACAAGTCAAGGCCCCATAGTGTCATCATCACTCTATGAGAGCAACTTTAATGAATACCAAAGGTGGTTCCTACTACCAAAATCTCTTTGATCAGCACTAAAGAGTGCAAAAGGTGATTTTGTAAAACCATAAAATTTTTACTCCTTGTGATCACACCTAAAGAGGAGAATAATATCATACACCAAAGTTTACATACTCGTACTCGCAAATACTCACGAGACCAAATACTCAATAACTTCAAAAATACTTAAATTTCATTTAAAAAAATTAATTTTATACACAATACAATATCAAATGAGTATTGGCGAGTACTCTCAAAAAACTCGTTCAGCCTCAGGAATAACAGACTTGTAAGGTTTTGGGGAGTTTACTCACCCAGCTAGAAAACTAGTGAGTACTTGTCGACTTAGAGAGTACTTGACAAGCTTGTAAACTATGATTGCAACCACACACTCTGTCAAACTGTCAAACAATGCAACATAGACAGGAAAATCAACTGATGGAAAGAGTGCGGAGATATCTTCACAGTTCTGAGCATCAGTTTCGTTTCAATCTTAGGTGAAGCACTCAATGGACTTGATGCTTGGCACTTCTCTACCAAACGAATCCCTTTTCAGACTTTCTATTTTGGAGAATGATGAGATCAAGCGATAATTATTAGATCTAGCATAAAAGGATCGCATTGACCAAGCACTTCACCCTATGAAAACTTGATCATGCTAGCACATAAAAAGCATGGGACGTGGAGACTTTGCCTTGGCTATGAACGAAATCGCTGAAAAATAGTATGGATTTGTCAGATTGAGAATCAATGATCAACTCAGAGGTGCACCTTTCTTCACAAAGATTCATCTCAAGTCAGGATATCACCAAGTGTCCATCGAGCCAACATAAGTGTGGAGGATTGTGTTCAAGGTGAAGGAAGGGTTGTTATAGTGGTTGGTCATGCCGTTTGGTTTGACCAATGTACTTGCAACATTCATAAGGATGATGAGCAATATCCTATAAACCTTCATCGACTTCTCAGTTGTCCACTTGGATGGCATTCATTTTCAGAAAAATATGGGAGGAGCATTTGAAGCATATCCATAGGGTTCTTGACACCTTGTGATGTCACAAATTATATGCCAACATGGAAAAATGATCATTTTGCATGCAAGGAATTTAGTATGAAGGATACATCGTTGATGGGGATGGAGGACGCATCGATCTAGAGAAGATCATGTAATTTGAGATTGGTCCACACCAAAGAACCTTGCTGAGCTTCATCACTTCTTGGGTTTGGCAGATTTCTACTACAGGTTTGTTTTGGGATTCTGCCACATTACATGCCCCCTAAATCAACTAGCTAAAGGAAGATCAAAAGCAAAGTTCATTTGGACTAGGGACAACAATATGCATTTGAAGAGCTGAAGCATTGACTTTGCTCGGAACCAATTCTCACCCTTTGTGATCTGCAGCAATAGATTGAGATCGACACATATGCATTAGTGTATACAACTAGTGTTTCCCTCACTCAGCATGGGCACCCAGTGGCATATCATAGTGAGACATTCACCAATATTGTCCACAGAAATCCGACATATGATAAAGAGCTCTAAACCATTGCCTAACTGTGTCGACAGTAGAAGCACTACATCTTCAAGACAGGGACAATCATCCACACAAATCAGAAGCCTCGGCAAATCATGTTATGGCTGTTGATAGAAGAGGTCCACCTACTTGTAGCAGTTCCATCTCAATATCAAGAACGAGAAGGGAAGAGTAAATCAGTTAGCTATTGATCTTAGATGACCTACAATTGCAGGACAGTCAATGGTCCTTGATTCATGTGGACATAAGACTTTGAGTTTGCCTCAATAGTAAGACAATGACCATGACTTTTCTGGGCACATATCAGGAAATGTATCAAATAAGAAGATTTAAGAAATCCATTTGCAGGACGTACTTCTGTGTCATTTGGGACATCTCCATGTTTTGTTAGGGAAACATCAGAAAATGTCATAGGAGGCACATTACAGTTAAGTGGCAGGTCATTTCAGGATGGAGAAGATCAAGACAGTACCACAGCGATATTTCTATAGGCCAAAAATACAATTGCAAAACCTACAATCAAGAAGCAAGTATTGTACACCTCTCTGTCACTCCTCGACAAACCTTCGGAGTCAATCAATGCATTTCATGTCAAGACCGCCCACGACAACACATGGTCATTATTTTTATTTTTATGATAACCGAGGATCGAGTACCCAGCTACCCAGAATATCGACCTGCAATCAAGGTTATGCTCCGTGCTCACTCTAAACCTACGTCACAATGTTTGAGTTTGAGTTCATGTTCAAGGAGGATAAAGTTAGTTCAAGTTCACCGGTTGATTAAGTTCGAATAAAAAAATTCCTTATCTTCAAACAAAAGATTTTTTTATCATTTAAATCTTTTAAGAAAATCATAAATATGTCAAAGGAATATAGTAGAGAGAACTTTCTGTTCTCTACTTTCACTTGGCATATGTATATATACACATTTATAAAATAGTGCAAAATCATGTCAAAAAACTTCCCAAGTTAAAGTAATGGATAAACTTCAAGTAAATGTTCAACGGGTATAAAGTTCAGCAAAGTTCAAACATTTTCATAAAATTTAGTGTACCTTTGACCTAGCTCTAAACCATAGGGCGAGCTCCCTATAACCTTGGGGCAAGCTAGGAGGACCCAATCCCGCTTGCCAATTTCAATCAAGAATTGAGCACAAGACCTGGGTGACCTAAGTCATTTGCCCCATCCAAAGCTCGACCCCGGGGTCCAATGCCATGGTCATTATTATATCTATGTGGTGGTTGATAGATTCCCTATGATGGCAGATCTAACGCCCTACAAGAACAGCAACTCAGGAGAAAGCACTACCAAACTCTTCTTTGAGAATGTGTCAGACCTAGACAAAAGGTTTCTTAGTATCTTTTTTTCTACTCTTTAGTCCATGATGGATACCAAAATGACAAAGTCAATTGTCTTGCATCCACAAACAGACAGAAGAAGAAGGTAGTCATTTGCATGATTGTTCACCTCATCATGATGTACCATTCCCAACATATATGCATATGGGACGAGAGTTTTCCATACATTTAACACAACTGCAACCGAAATGACCCCTTTGAATTGTGCTTTGTGTTCCAACCATTGGCCCCAATAGATGTAGCTCAGCCTCTAGCCTTTGTAGATGACTATCCCCATGCTCTCAAAGAGCCATACAAAGCAACAAAATTTTCCAAACAAATCCAACATATGCAACAGCACTACATGACATTCTATAAAAACTAGGGCCAAGCGCAAACAGTGCCAGAGCCAATGATGCAGTCACGGTTAGGGGGTCCAATAAAAGGAAAGCCTTAAACCATGTAGTCTGGGAGATTGGCACTCAAAATGACACACACATACAGACCATACATCAAATAGGAAGAAAAAACATCTATGTTTATTGCTTTCAATGAGGAATTACATGACACGCACCAACAACATGCTTTTCAGCTTTATTTCAGATTACGCTATATGGAAAGTTACAACAGTAGCCCATTTATAGACACAATTCAATCCTACAGTTCATCCCTCAGATCTGCAATCTATAACAGATCTCTACTTACAACTCTCTAATGACCGCACTATCTTAACTGGCCTGGCCCTCAAGTCGGCAACAAAGGGTGGTTGCATTGCATAAGGAGAGACTAATAGGCCCAAACAAGAAACTCAAATCTCTCAGATTTGGTCCATATACAATCACCCAGCAGGTGGGAGGGAGAGAAAGCCTCTTACATCCTACCTCGGATTGCACACTATTTTCAATGTGGAGCTTCTTTGGCCATAGTTTCTAGTTCTACCACTGTTGGACACATTGAATGTAGCAGAATCACAGATTCTAGAGTTAAATCCTTATTGTGCTACTACGACATAAGATTAGATAGCGGACACATGAACTATGGGCACCTGAAACCAGGTTAACATCGCTCTATCTGGTTGCCAAAGTAGGTCAATTCATCTATCAGAGAAAATGGTTCACCTCAAATCAGAAGCACAGGGAATTTACACAATCGGTCAGAGATTGATGCAATGGAATCCATTGCTTCTCAAGGAGGGGTGAGTGATCCAAGTGACATTTTGGTACAGAAAGATGAAAATCCCCTAAAAACATCACTTTCTTTCGGGAGCTAAATCCCTTTCTCATTATTCGCTATTCAAAACCATTTAATATGTTAGAAAGCCAGGTTCATGCTCTAGACCCATCAACAAGGTTACTCTAGTGTGGATTTGAGCTGGAAAAGTTTGACTGCCGAAAAACGCTCTGAAGTGCCCCAAAATAGTAGAAATTTCTGAAATTTTCGAAAAACTGGAATTTTGAGTTTTTGTAAGTTTTAGGCCATGACAAATCCCGTCAACTTCTTGGGAAAATGCTTGTCATATGGCTTTTCAAATTCCAACGAATATCACTTAAGTTTCTATTTTTTAATGTTTGTTTCCTACTAAAAATAGCAATAAAGGATTCGTCATCCAAATGCAAAAAACAAATATAGTATATATTATTTATGCTTGTTAGAGTCATTTTCCTTTGTTGTGGTTCATTATAACAAATTAAGCTTTTGCAATTGAGTATGTTGTCCACCAGATTGCCAATCAAATCTGGATCAACGGCGACACATCTAGTGAAAAATTGGGGGTGGAAAAGTTGGGCAAGATGGTTTATACTCATACTTTTCCCTACATAGAAATAAAGCTTATCTCAAAAGATTGGGCCAAAGAGAGAACTTGCTATTCATTAACACATTGTCAAACACGTGATCAAAAAGAGTAAAGAATTTTGGATATAAAATTGTCCTTAGATGTATTTAGTGGTGCCTTTCCATGATCTAATTAGATAACAGAGAATTATAAAAGAAGAAAGAATGTGATGGATAAATGATAAAACCCACTAATGTTTATTTTCAATAACTTTCTAGCAAAGTGGGAATATGCTTTAAGTTGAAGAATAGAGATTATCCTATGGGAAGAAAAGTACATAGTTAAAAAATAGTTTTTGAAATTCATGTCATTTTTATTTTACCTATTTGGTTAGTAAAAGCGAACTAAGAGTTGGCATCTAGCCGAAAATAATTCTAGGTCTAGAGTTCCTTAACACTAGGTACTGTTTGCAAAATCACAAGACTTCGAAATCAATAACTTGATGGGTTAAGATCCTCAGTGTGACTGCACAACATGGAGCATCTCTCAAAGTGTGGGACTTTGCGAGTCGAGAGAGCTCTCCGGATGAAGGCCGGATCCTATTCCTTTGTTCAGGTACACACCGTTCAGATTGCAGAGGGTCGTTCTAAATCCTACTCTAACTTGCCAAGGAGACAGGGTTAAGGAGATACAAGAAATAAAACCTAATCTAACAGAGGTGATGCACCAAAGGAATGATGAACACTTGCATTGCTCTTAAACACAAACCATTAAAATGTGATACAATATCCATGCACACGATGACCAAAAATTGCAATGAGGGATTAGGAAGAAGCAAATAAACATAAGAGAGGGTTGAAATCATCCACGGACTTATTCTATTGCTCCAAGAATTGATACAGTGCATTACAGTAGCCAAGAGGCAGAAATTACATTACAATTTGGATGGAGGGGTTCAAGGCTCCACAAATTCACCTGCAAAGCAGAGAAAAAGGAGGGCGCAAAGCAAGAATGTCCAACCCCTTGAAATTGTCCCTCTTGTACAATATATAGGAAGAATGAGAGAGAGAAAGGAGGGAAAATCCAACCCTGTTCCAACCGCCCCTGAAGGAGCATTGAATTCCCCTGCCACAATGATGAGTCCCGCTGCAACACCCATGCCCCCGTCGTTGTTCCTTGTTGAGCAAGAGAGGAAACCCATTCTTCATCATGGTGGCAGGTGGGAGACTTGACGGCCTCGAAAATGGCGGGTCAAAACATTAATGGTGGCAGGTGGGTAGTAAGTGTTGAGAGCTCTCTAAAACATCCCCTCCCGCTCGATTCCGAGCTTCTAATCGAAATATATGGCTGCCTAAAGGTACTTCGATTCTAGAGTGCTGCTTGCGCGTATCCACGTGGCGGACTGTGCATCTTAAGGTTTCACCCCTCCTCTACGCTATTGAAGTTGCACCGAAGAGACACGTGGCGGCTTCCGGGGCCTGCTTCTATTTCCTTTGTATTCGCTCAAGCTCCCCGTTGGCGAAGACATTGTACTCACGACCCGAGACACGTGGAGAGTCGGCGTATGTTTGAGAACCGCTTTTGGATCCGCCCCCTTGAAAGAGTGTCGGAGAGACACGTGGGACCTTTAGCTGCCTCGCCTTATACTTAGCTGATTCGGGTCCTAAGAGAACACTATGCTTGCCTCATCCCTTAGGTGAGTTAAAGGCGGCCCACCATATATAATGCCAAAAACTCCTTGCGGGTGGGACCCTCGTAGCCTCCCTAAAATGTGATGGTGGGACATGTGGCATCATCCGCGGGCCGCTCCTCCATTTCCTTTGTGTTTGACTTAGTCTCTTTTGTTTGGTGGGGGCTATACGTTCGACTCGGGACATGTGGGGGGCTCGCGCACGTTTGGGTTCTGCTTTTGGATCGCCGCCTTGAAGTTGCGTCGTTGGGATACGTAGCCCCTCTCGCGGCTCTGTGACTTTTTCAGCGGTCGAGGAGACCATTTTCCGACCTTGGACATGCAGAGGCTCAGCGCACATTTGGGACCTACCTCCGGATTTTACTTTTGAAATTGCGTAGCGTTGACACTTGGCTCGTTTTGCTTTGGCTTGCCTCTTGTTTAGACTTTTCAACGGCCGACCCTTCCTTTTGGGGCTCTGGGACACGTGGAGGGCTAGCGCTTGTTTGAGTCTCTGCTTTGGGCCGCGCCTTTGAATTTGCGCTGATGAGACATGTGGCGTCGTCCGCCGGTTCTTTCATACTTAACTGATTTTACGCCCGGATTTGTCCCCTTCTTTGACTTAGACCACATGGCGAGTCCGCGCTTGTTTGAGACCGCCCCGGGATCAACCTTTGGAGTTGCGCCATTGGGACATGTGGCACCTTCGCGGGTCTACGACTTTACATTTGGCGAAAAAGATTCCGCGGGCTCGCAAGCCTGCACTTGAAAACTGCGCCATTTTGCGACAAGTTGTAAAGTTTCAAAATGCCCTGTAGACCCACCGGCCCGCATTACGCTTGGGCAAAATTTTCTTCGCGGCCCTATAGGCCCACTTTGCAAACGAAAAGTCATCCTTGGGCCCACCGGTCCGCATTTTCCACTTAGCAAAAGTATTCCTTCCGGGCCTGCAGCCCGCAATTATAACTTGTGCCTTTTGCGAAAAGTGCAAAAATGCCAAAATATCTCCCGTTGCCCTGCCGGTCCGCAATTTTCCCTTTGGCAAAAATCTCCCCTAAGCCCGCTGTCTGTTACTTGAAAAATATGAAGAGTTAGGACTTCTTAACATTTTCGGAAAGGGAAGAAATTTCCTATCTGATGAAGATGTTTTCAGAAACCTTAAGTGCTTAAAATATATAAAAATCAGATTGAAGCACGAAAGGGGGAAAAAGGGGGTTAGTTGACCAAAAATAAGAGTGAGCTTATTTTAGACAACAGCACCTTTAGCAAAAAAAAAAAAAAAAAACTCTCAATGGTGATTTCATATGAAGAAGTTTTGAATGTAGATGTCGTATTAGGAAAGAGAGATGTTTATGAACAATTTCCCACTTGAAAGAGGTCAAACACGAGTGTGGGACTAAATTGTAATTGTTTCCAATTGGTTATGTTCTTTTGAATTTTGAAAGATTGAGAAATATCTCGGATGATTGATTTGTGATGAAAAAATTATAGACAACAAAAGAGTAGGATTTCTTGAAGGCCGCATTGCATTGGGGAGGGGTATATCCGACCAAGGACACAAGGTGGACCTTCAACGTGCCTAGACAGACTTGTTATGGTTTTTTATTAATTACTTATACCCCCTTACCAAGTGTGAGACTTGTCAAACTTTATGACTAATCCTCAAGTTATTGGCTCTTCAAAATATGATCACATAAGTTTTAGAACTTTAAATATTTCTATTATTTAATCTTGATATCATACTACACATTTAAATTATTATGTGAATAAGATTATCATGACAAATGAAAATTAAACCTTGTTTTCATTTGAAAGCATTTACGAAAATTGAGAATACAGCTATATGCCAAGTTAGTTAAATTATATAGATTCTAGAAGATAAAATTTATCCTGCTAAGAGAAACTATGTAGAAGTGTATGAGAGAACTCTTTAAGTTTGAAACTAACTTCAGAAATAGGTCCATATTTGAGACATGCAATAAATGATCACGTTCAATATTTTCCATGTAGGAGTAACGATCATACTATGTATCTATCAGTACAATCTGTCAATAATTGTTCAATTTAATATTAATTTTAAGTAGAAAATTACTTGCAGTGATAGTGGAGTTGTGTGTATTCAAGGGCAGTTATAAATAGCACAAGGGAATCCTTTTGGTGGCTAAAGGGAATTGAGAGCTATGCCCAACATAAGCAACAACAAAGCAGCATTATGCAAACATTTTTATTAGCATTTCCATTGGCCCCATCCATTCATAGCATTACCACTGGTCTTCATGCTTACACAATCTTAATAAGAATCTACACTAAGAAAAAATGGAATACCCCACGACATATGGGTATCTGTAAGCAAACCAAAATACAATATAATAAAGACCAGTGAGGTATACCGCCCTGACAAGTATGTTTTAGCTGTTATTTTTACCCTATCAAAATTCAAGTGATTCTGATTTTCTGCCACATATTTCAGTCTCAGATACTTCAGTTCATAAGGATATCATTTGGCCTACTTGTCTACATCAAGTTGATACCTATATAGCATTTGTTTGATAGAGGAGTAATCATGTGCGATGTATTAGGTCATTGAGAAATGTCAAACTCGATTAATATAATCATGGAGCTCATCCAGTGACCCATAGAATTCTCCACTAACAATTTACTGCATGTGAGATATGAAGCCAGGCTTGCCAGCAAAATATTTTAGAAACCAAATACATTATGAAAAATATTTATAAATAAATTCCATTCTCATTCTATGTTGTGCTCCTTTATGAATATGTTGCTTGTGTGAATTATCATAAATAGTTCTTTTCTTGTGCATTTGTTTTGAATATTTTAGTCGTGTTCCATTTTGCTTGTCTCAGATAGCTACATCTTCTATAGGACACAAATATGTCAATTTGTCAGCTATCTCATGGACTCTATTAAGCAATCATATTCTTTGAATAAATGGTAATGCATTCCCAAATGAAACAATTTCATAATTTTAGTGAACTCTACCTCTTTATTCATATGCAGAAATTTTCCATTTATCAAACACTCCAATTTTGAGCCTTGGCGTCCCAGATTGTTATATCATGGTTTTGTAGGATCCAACAGAGCCATACAAGGAATGGCAATCCCAGAAAACCATGAATCGGAATAGGAGAGAGCACGTAGCCTTTCTCCAATTTTAAATTAGTCTTATTAGTAATGAAATTTATACAAATACGATTAAACCATCCACCCATTGCCTACATTCTATTTTGATAATGCAATTACTCGCTGACAAAGTCCTACCACTGTCAGGTAAATGTGCAGCTACAAACCTAACATGTTCTTTAGAAGCTAAAATCAAACTCACAGGCAGCAGTATCAGTAAATTGCTACGGCTTTCCAGTTTGATAAATTAATCAAAAATTCAAGAAAAATCAATTCTCAACTAAACACGAAATAATTAACCTAATAATTCAATGAATGCCAAAATCAATAGCTCTGATGTCAAAATTAAGAAATACAATAGGAAGGAAAAACACTACTCTTTAGGACAACCAATTATTGCTTTTGACCATATTTGTTTACCTCCCAAGCTGCAGCCATTTCTGCATTGTAATCAGACCACCGAGATGGGGTGCAGGGTGTCCTTATTGAAAAATCAAAGCCTTTTCTCCTCTGTATAAAGGGATGATAAACACCTTATCAAAATCTATTTCCACTACAGAAAATGTAGAATGTTAGAACCAGCAAAATGTACCATAAACTATCAAATTTACAAGGTCCAGACAGTACTTTTTCTGCATTGTCAATCGTGTTCCTTCGAGAGTTTTCCTGTGAACAAGCATTCCAATAAATAGTCTAACTTTTCAGTACCATATGAAAAGGAAAAAAAGGAAATATCAAAGGTTCAATAATTACCATATTGTTAAATACAGAAGGATTCCAAACAATTCTTAAAAGACATGCGTAAACCACAAAAAGTTCTAGATAGTTTAGCCCTAATTGTACCTAATTGTACATACAAGGATTTTCAATCAGGTCCAAAGATGACTAAAACCATTAAATGGACCGGTCATATGTGAACATGGTACATTTATAGGAAGAGCAAATATAAATTAAGGTTAGAAATAAAGATGATTAAGTTGCCTGAAAAAGAAACTAATAAATATTAAAGTATATATGCAACAATATTCAATCATAGCAAATAAACCTAGCATCAACCTAGTAAGGAACAATCAGACCATGTCCATTTCATAAATGAAAAAGATGATATTTAAATAAATGAATGTCTTTCCGAGGACTCTTACCCCTCATATGCAATGCTTTGGCAGGAAGTTACCACCCAAAAGTCCTCATTGACAGTACTGTAAAGTTCAGGGCATGTTTGGGCAGACTTTATCTGTAAGACAACAAGGAATCATTAACAAAATATAGGATATAAAATCTACATCTATTTTTCACAAAAACATATTTTTTCCAGTCAGATTTCAAACCTTTAAAATAGGATATACGCATATAGCGGAGAAGAACTATATAGCAAAGAGTCCATGAAATTACAATATGACATATGACATATATTCATGAAATTCTTTCTGATGTTGTAGAATGTCATGAGAATATATATCTAGGTGATAATTTTGTCATTAGGTCTGAATGTTGTGGTAATGTTAAGTTAGAAAATGGAACCATTAGTAATGTTTTATCTTGTTCTTAACTAACTAGAGAAAACTACAAAGTTGTGTTATTAAAAGATAAATGGTATGTAAAGAATGAGCTTGGTAAGATTATTGTTGTTGGTTTTCAGAAGAATGACTTGTATATTTTTGAAGGATTTGTTGCTGAATCTTGTTTTTCTTCTTCTTGTAATGTTGTTCAATTATGGCATGAAAGGCTTGGGTATGTGAATTTTAAAAATTTGTTTGAAATGTCCCGTATGAACCTTGTTATAAGACTCCCTAAGTTGAAATCAGACCATAGATCTTGTGAAAGTTACTTGCGTGGTAAGCAACAAGTTGAAACATTTCATAAAAATCATGAGTCTAATTCCTCTAACTTTCTTGAGTTAATCCACAGTGTTGTAAGAGGTCCTTTGAAAGTTCCTTCTCTTGGTGGAGCCTTGTATGTCGTTAGTTTCATTGATGACTTTTTTAGAATGACTTGGTCAATCTGAAGTTTTGTCTAAGTTTCAAGAGTTTAAAGCCCTAGTTGAAAACATGGCTAATCTAAAATAAAAAACATTAGAATTGATAATGAAAGTGAATATGTCAATAAGAAGTTTGATGAGCTTTGTGTCTTGTGGAATTACGAGAGAATTAACATCTCCATATTCTCCACAACAAAACGGCATAGTTGAAAGGAAGAATAAAACAATCATAGAAATGGCTAGGACCATGCTTCATGCATCTAAAGTGCCTAAGTTTCTATGGGTTGAAGCCATGAACACTAATGTTCATATCCTAAATAGAATTCCTACTAAAGCTTTGCATCAAACTACACCTCATGAAGTCTGGACCAAACAAAACCTGATATCTCTCATTTAAAGATATTTGGTAGTCATGCTTCCCTTCTCATTCCTAAAATTAAAAGACAAAAACTTGATCCTACCTCCTACTCTTGCATTTTTGTTGGGTATGGCGGTCGCACAAAAGGATTAAGAGTGTATGATCCAATCAAACATGTGATTATAGAAAATATGAATGTTCATGTTCTAGAGAAACCATTTTGTGAATCTTCCTCTCTTCCCTCTTTTGCGTTTCCTGAGTCTGAAACTCTTCAATTTGATAATCCTTCTTCAGACAATATGGAAATTGATTTCCAAGAGGTTGATCATCCTTCTTCTGATATGATGGATGTAGATATTGAGGGGGAGTCTTCTCAATTTGTGTCTCAGTCTAGAATTCCTAAATGGGCTCAAAATTTGATTTCTAATTCTCAGCCTAATAATTTGAGAAAGATGACCCACAATCAGCATTCTTATCATGCCTTGTCAACTTTGTATGAGGTTGAACCTCAATCTTTTAAAGAAGTCAGCCTAGATGAAAGGTGGATTAATGCTATGAAAGTTGAATACAATGCTCTTATAAAAATAAAACTTGGGAATTAGTCTCTCTTCCTCATAAAAGAAGTATTGTAGGATCTAGATGACTGTATAAAATTAAGTGCAACTCTTTTAGTAAGATTGAAAAATTCAAGGCAAGATTAGTTACTAGAGGGTTTACTCATAAACTTGGTTTAGATTATGTTGAAACCTTTGCTCTTATTGCCAAAATGAGCACTGTTAGAATTCTTCTAGCTCTAGTTGCTCAACATGGATGGGAGATTCACCAAATGGATGTAAAAATGTTTTTAAATGGTGATTTGAAAGAAGAAATTTACATGCATCAACCTAGAGGGTTTGAAAAACCTAGTAAGGAATTATATGTGTGTAAGCTTAAAAATCTTTGTATGGTCTTAAACAAGCTCCTAGAGCTTAATATGCTAAGATAAATAGTTTCTTTCAAGATCTTGGTTTCAAAAACTATTTTGCTGACAATGATTTGTTTGTAAAATATGAAAATAGTCATATTATTATTATTGTCTTATATGTTGATGATCTCTTGATTACTAGTAGTGATAAGAATCTAATTCTTAGAATCAAAGAGAAGCTAAGACAACGTTTTGAAATGACTGATTTAGGACTGTTAAATCATTTCTTAGGCATGGTTATTTGTCAAAATCACAAATCTATTGTTGCATCTTAAACACAATATGCTTCTAACATTATTAAAAGATTTAACATGATTGATTGTAAACTTGTCTATATTCCTATGGAAGTTGGAGTTAACTTAGATCCAAACCTTGATTGTGATAAATTTAATCCTACTTTATATAGACAACTTGTTGGTAGTTTGATTTATTTAACTATCACTAGGCCTGATATATCCTATGCAATTGGAATTGTTTCTAGATTCATGCAGGATCCTTATGAGGACCATTGGAAAATGGCAAAAGTATTCTAAACTATATCAAAGGTGCAATTACTTCAAACAACAAGAAGCAATCAACAGTATTTATCACTTCTCCTGAAGCAAAGTATAGAAGTGTTATGGAAGCAGCAAAGTTGTGGCTGAAAAGACTGTTGGATGAACTTCATATGGGCGTCAAAGGAAGTACTCTTCTTTTATGCGACAACTAAAGTTGCATTCCTCTTGCAAACAATCCAGTTCAACATTAAAGAACCAAGTATGTTGAGATTCATATTCACTTCATTCGGGAGAACTATATGCATGGTGACCAATGTTTTAAAAACCGGTCAAATCGGAACCGGAACCGGCCGGTTTGACCGGTTTAATGATTTTAAACACGAACCGCCATACAAACCGGATCGGCTGACCGGTTTGGGCTAAAAAGCTCAAAACCAGTCCTGTTTCGTACCAAACCGACCGGTCCACACTTGTTTTGTTGTACACGGTGGCAAGCGTAAAAAAACATTTTTAATTGTTTTCTTTTATTTTTTATTGCCTCTAAACCCTAATTTGGTGTTATAAATACACCCCCCCTCTATCACTTCACACCTCTCTCATTGAGCATTTGTGAGCATTTGTGAGCAAAAGCATTTGTGAGCATAAGATTGAAGAGTTTATTTTTTGTAGTGAACTTGGAAGTTGGAGGCTTGGAGTTTGTTTGACATTGCTTGTGGGCTCTTTGTGGTGATATTGGCATCCATTTGTGAGCACCTCACCTCTATTTGTGAGCACCTCTCTTATTTGCAAGGATTTGGAGGATTGGGGCAGCCTTGAATAGTGTTCATTTGGAGTTGTTTGGTATCAAGTGTGGGCTCTTTGTGGTGGCATTTACATCTACATTTGGAGTGTGGGCTCTTTGTGGTGCCATATACAAGCTTGGAGCATTTCCTCACCTCATTTGTGTGCACATTGAAAGGTATGTTACATTTTAAACTTGCCCCTTATTTGTAAATTTTATTAAAAAAGAAATAGGAAATTTATTTATTTTTTATTTGCATTTTCAGATTTGTTTGCATTTGCAATGGCCCCCAAATCAAAAGACCCTACATGGGCCCATGCAGACACAATTGATGATCAAGTTTTTTGTAAATATTGTAAGAAACACATCAAGGGGGATTCATAGGTTGAAACAACACTTGGCTGGTCAAAGAGGCCAAGTTACCCCATGTGAGGCACCTGGTATTGATGACATTAGGTTGGAAATGAAAAACATGCTTGAAAAACATAGAGAAGAGAAGGCTAGGCAAAAAGAGATGGAAGCTGAAATAGGGAGGAGGGAACATGCCTTGAGTGTTGAAGGATCTTGCTCTGACCCTTCTGTGACTATTAGAGACCCCTTTCGGTATATGCCTCCCCCATCCACTCATAGTCAAGAAAACCGGCCTCAAAAAAGAAAGAACATTCAAAGTTTTTTCCATCTTCCACACCTGCCACTGCTAGTGCCTCCATGCCAACACAAAATCAGCCTACCTTGGATAACCATTGGAAGAAGCAATACAAAGAAGCAACTTTTGAGTACATTGCTAGATGGTGGTATGATGCAGATATCCCTTTCAATGCTACCCGCTCACCTTATTACTAGCCGATGTTTGATTCCATTGTTGTTGCTGGTAAGGGCTTCAAAGGCCCTAGTATGCATGACTTGAGAGGATCACTTTTGAAGAAAGAAGTTGCATCCATAGATGAATATTTGAAAGGTTGCAAAGCTTCATGGGCCAAAACAGGATGCACTATCATGTCAAATGGGTGGAGTGATGGCAAGAACCACACAATAATAAATTTTCTTGCCTCTTGTCCACAAGGTACAATGTTTTTGAAATCGGTAGATGCATCTGATAGGGTAAAAGATGCAAATTTATTGTTTGAGCTTTTGGATGAGATTGTTTTAGAGGTGGGGGTAGAAAATGTTGTACAAATCATAACAGATAATGCATCTAATTATGTTCTTGCTGGTAAGATGTTAGAGGCTAAACACAAAACAATATTTTGGACTCCATGTGCTGCACATTGCATAGACCTCATGCTTGAGGATATAGGGAAAAAAGATTGGATCAAGAACACTGTAGAGCATGGCAAGAGCATCACCAAATACATCTATAATCACTCATGGGTATTGAACCTAATGAGGAAGAACACTGAGGGCAGAGAACTTGTTAGGCCAGCCATCACGAGATTTGCAACGAACTTTCTCACGTTGCAATCTCTTATTTCCCAACAACAGAACTTGAAAAGGATGTTTTCAAGTGATGAATGGAATGCATCAAAGTGGAGCCGGAAACAGGATGGGAAAGACACAAAGAAGAAACTTTTTGATAATTTATTTTGGAAAAAAATAGCAGAGATTGTGAAAGTTGTTGAGCCTCTTGTTAAGGTGTTGCGGTTGGTGGATGGGGAAAAATTAGCCATGGGCTATATTTATGAGGCTATGGATCAGGCAAAGGAGCAGATAAGGGCAGCATACAAAGACAGGGTAACTAAGTATGGGCCTATATGGGAGATCATAGATAATAGATGGAACAATCAACTCCATCGGCCTATACATGCAGCTAGGTATTTCTTGAACCCAAAATATCATTACAGAGCTTAGCTTGGAGAAGATCAAACAGGAGAAGTAAAAGATGGTTTGTACGAGTGCCTAGAGCGCATGGTCCCTGATGAGATGCAACAACTTGAGGTTCACCGACAGATCAACTTCTTCAACAGAGCCACAGGTACCTTTGGGAAAAACCTTGCAAAGATTGCAAGGGATGTGGACCAACCAGGTAAGAAATTCTAAGTTTTTTGAAGTTCATTTGATTAAAATTTTTAATGAATAATCATGAATTTTTAGCATAAGACAATCTTTATCTAATTTGTTGAATTACGCTTTAACCTTTAAGTTATAAGTTTATGTTTTACTTTTAATTTTTAACTCGTGTTTTTAACTTTTTTGTTGTCATTGTTTACTAATTAAACATTTACATTTTTATCACAAAGCACATTGGTGGGATTCATTTGGTAGTCAAGTGTCCTCAATTGCAAAAGTTTGCAATTAGGATCGTGAGCCAAACTTGCAAAGTGCTTCGGGTGCGAGCAAGAATCGTCTGCTCTTTGAGCGGATTCACACGAAGAAGAGAAACCGTTTGGAACAACGGTTGAATGATCTTGTCTTCGTGCAGTACAACCTTCGGTTAAGGCGTAACCAGTTGTTGAACCGAAGACCTGATACTGATCCCATTGTCTTGGATGATATAGATCCAACTTCAGAATGGGTAGAGGAGAGTCAGCCAGCAGAGTTTGATCCCGATGACTTGGGGTGGATGGGTTTGGATCAAGAATCTGATGAGCCATTAGCAGCACCGCCGCCATCGTCACGAGACACAGCAGGCACTAGTCGCACTCGTGCTACTCCCCAACCCCGTGCAGCTCCAGTTGTTGCAGATGTACCTGAGGATTTGGATGAGTCCGAGTCAGAGCCAGAGGCCGGTGATCATATTGATGAGGATGACCTTGAGGATCCCATTTCCAGCAGCGGTGCAGAGTTTGATCATGATGATTGATCATTGATGTCATCTAGTTTATTCTAGAGTTTTGTAACTTGTAGTATTTGTAATGTATCAATGATCATATCATGTTGTTTTTTTGGAGTCTTGAACTATGGAGACTATTTAGAGCCTCATTGTCTATGTATTTTGTTTCGGAATCTCATCTATGATATATGTATTGTGTATTGGACTTGGAGTTCGTGTCATTTTGCTATAAACACCTTTCTTGCATATATATAAAAGAAAACTTTGCATATTTTGTGTATAATTGTTGGAATTATGGTTTTTAACCTTTCAAATATATTATTTTCATTAAAAATATAAAATTTTATGTATTTTTAGTAAACCGGTTCATTAAGTTTGAACGGTCCGATTCCGGTCCGGTTCCGTTCGGTCCGATCCGACTCGGCCTGCTCCGAGTCCGGTTCCGATTTTAAAACATTGATGTTAACATAGACCTCAAGTTTGGTTCTCATCAAGATCGGGTTGCATTCACAAAAGTTCTCGCAAATTTCATGCTATGTTGGACATTTCATAATTTGGCTCAAATGATCATGTGAATGACATTGATCTTCACCTCTCAATCGATGAGCTATGGCCTTTCAAAGTTTCCCTTGAGGGGAAATAAGGAGGAATGAGCATTTTTGTATTTTTTTGCAATGCCACCTCTTAACGGCCTGATTATGCCAATTGTAAATCCCCTTTACTATTTCCATTTTGTTTAAGTAAATTATCACTTCATGTGAGTTTACTTGTAATACCCAACGAAGCATTAGATATGAGAGATTCTTGTTTTATAAAAGACTTCATAATCTTATGTAAGACTTCATATGTAATCACTTTATCTTGAGAATTCTTGATGTTCCCGTACTACGGTTTTATAAAATCAGGAACACTTGCTTTGTGTCGCGGTTTCTTCAAGCCCACAAAACACTAAAGCAAAGTATCTTGGTTTTTCTAAAACCCGTAGAACATATGCTTTGCTTCATGGCTTGTTTAAGTCTACGGGATATTGCAGTAGTGTACCGCGGAGTTACAAAACCCACGTAACACCAAGTAGTGTAATGGGCATGTTGCTAGTTACAAAATTCGCTTAACAAATGTTTTATTGCATGCTAGCTTAAATCACTTAAGATGATTTATGGATTATAATTCATTTTGTATAAAAACATGACTTGGCATATGTTATTTGGAAAAAACTTTATATATTTGCATGCTAGCCTAAATCTTCATATGATGATTTATGGATTGCAAGTCCTTTTGTATAAAAAGACAATTTTGCATGTTTCCCTAACACTCAGGGGGAGTGTTGGGGTTGTAATATTAAGAGGGAAATTGACTTAATAGAAACCCGCTAAAGACTAACGATCATGGCATATAACTTATGTTTAAAACTAGGATGCATGGATACGCCTAGGCCCCTGTCGAATCCCCCTTGATACGTATCGGAAACAAATACGATACGAAACGGATACGGATACGGATGCGGATACGCACTCGATACGCATTATGATACGCCACGGATACGCATAAACGTATCCGTGATGTATCTTGGTGTATCCCGTACGTATCCTGCAGTAAAACACGTCTTTTTCAAGTTTTATTTCATTTTTTTAATTTTTGACTTTTCTATTCCCTAAAACATGAACAATGAAATGTAAAATCTTAAGTATATTGTATGTTTTGAAAATTTGAACATGGATCCTAGTATATTTTTCAAATTTCAAGTTTTGTTCGTATTCATGTTGACATGATATTCGTATATCATATGTATGGCAGCCACATGATCAATAAAAATGCAAAGTCTTAAGTATATTGAATGTTTTGAACATTGATTCAAGTTTTGTATTACTATTTCAGTTTTTTATGGACTAAAAATGAGTAGATGTACACACACACACACACACACGTGTGTGTGTGTGTGTGTGTGTGTGTGACGTCCAAAGGTTTTTTAAATTGACATCTCCACGTATCGTATACATATCCAAACCGATACTCGTATCCGTATCCTGGCAACGTAGGTTTAAAACATAAACATGGCAGAATCCACATATTGTGTCAACAATGTTTAAATTTAAAATATAAGTGACCCAAACAAGCCACCCACCTTGATATAAATCAAGGTGATCTTATTAGAGATTGGACACACATATATAGAGAGTAACATATAGAAGCGAGTTGTATATGCAAGCAAATTGATGATACATGATGCGAATGGTGTGAAGATTCATCTCTACACATGAGCAAATGTATATGACAGTTTATAATTCCTCCTTGAAGGTGTAACTGTTGTGGATTCAAGGAAATAGTGGGAGTGTTGGGTGAAATACATATTCTCAATAAATATAAGTGATTTTTCAGTGGGTTTTTTACCGAAAGGTTTTCCCACTTAAATCTTGTGTCTTGTGTTCATTTACTTTCATGTTTATACATGCAATCTAATATCTAATTCATTCTTATTAACAACTTCAAACGATTTAATTTATTATAACTTGTTGTTCAATCATAAACTATAATCTTTGGCTTGTTTATTTTGGTGGATATATAAATTTGTGTTATTATTTATCCCTCGTTTCCTGGCAAAAACAAAACAAGTATATATAAATATTTACAAAAAGAATCATCTTGGTCTAAATTGGATATCTTTATCAAATTTACCACAAATACTGATTTTGTTTGTGTTGTTATGGCCTTACGGCATACTTGTATCTAAACTTTTAATCCAGTCACTAAACCAATCAATATCATACATTTAATAGATCCAAATGAATAAATGAATATGGTAGTGTCCATTCAACAGAGAATTTTTGTTTTTTTAAGAAAGGAGAAGCAACAAAAATACCTTCCATAGAATAGGGCACATAGCTTAGATTACAAGATACATGAAGTAAAAAATACAGAAGATATAGCCGACATGTTAATGCAAAAATGTTCACGAAAATGTAGCTATATTTTTAAAAAGTAAAGAAAAATTATGAAACAGAGCTAATACTCATCATAAATTGGATCTGAAATTTTAAAAAAATTATAAAAAAATACTTCACAATGTTTGGAATTTCTGTACTGAATGTAAAGGAAAATCAGATTTCCATAGATAATTTCATATTTAAATGCCAGTTTGAGAAACTGATTACAAAAATCAAGTGTTAATGGACCCAGGAAAAAACGGTCTGTATGCTTTAAGCCCACAGTCAATGCACCCACCAAAAAAAAAATGGTAGCATATCAAAAACTATAAAAAAACGTTTTCCACCATATATCACTGGGACAGAAAAAAATCCACCCTAACTAATATCTACAACTCTGAAATACTTACAGCTTCAAGCTTTGCAGGATCTGGCAGATCTACCAGGTCATTGGCAGCATTGTACACATCCTTTCCCTTCAGCATTAGTGTCTTTGCAATAGAAAATGCCCTGTATGGTATCACTATCTACTACTATCATTTAAATCTTTTCAATTGAGAAATCCTTCTCTAAATTTAAAGTGATATTTAATTGCATACCTATTGAAATTTGGATAGTAGCGAACAACCTTTGCTTGTCCGAGAATCATAGGCGTATGTGAGCCAAACCCTGCATTAAACTCCTCACTGCAGTGTGCCAAAACATTAGAACTGTTAAGTTTATACTTCAATCTCCAAAATACCAGATGCATAATTGAGGATAGAGAGAAAACTATGAGTTGTCTTAGTAGTAATGAATCCATGCAAAGACAAAAAGATTGATACATCATACAAGACAGACCAGCCACGATGAGATAGAAATGTCCATGTTAGCTTATGATAATGATGGCTGGTCCAGTAAAATGTTGCAGTTATCAATTAGAGATTGTTACTTGTATTGACTCTTGAGGCAATGTATACAAGAATCTATGATGTTTTTCATTCAAAAAATCGTGATAAACTCTTCATTGTTGAGTTAAAAATTGTGAAGGGATCTCTTTGCCCACCAAAAGCTATAATCACTCTCATGCACATGCTCTTTTCTACTGTATATCATTGTATTCACAATCCCCAACCATGACACCTTATCATGCCGAAAGGCATTCTACAATTCCACTGGGGGCGGGGTGTAGTGGGCCCAGGGTATTCGGCAATAAAATCAGGGAATGTGTTCACTTTCAAATCCAACCTTAAATTTGATACTCATTTGATGATCACTTAGAAGTTCTACATTTTCTTGGCCATATGGTGCAGTTTGGAGCCCTTTTTCTTTGCTGGAAATATTTTTGTCAAGCCTCACACATTAGTGTATCTAGATTGAAACTATTTGTCAACAGTCAATGGGAAATGTGTGAAGAAGGTAATGAAGTAATTAATAAATACTGTATACGAAATAGTACAGATATCTTACTTAATATTTTATTTACATTCAGTAAATAAATTCAGATTTATTTCTGCAATATCTTACCTCATATATATTTTATTTATATGAAGTAATAAATATTATGCCAGCTACCTTTACACAATACCAGTACAGATATTTATGTAAGATATCTGTACTAGTATTGTGTAAAAGTAGCTGGCATAATATTTATTATTTCCATAAATAATTCCCTACAAGCTAAATTTAATAATCATTCATGACATTCAACGCTTACATTGATGAGGTAAAGCAGGGATGCATGTTTTGGAGTAGCAGCAGAGCAGAGACCTTGTTCGAGGCCACTCTTGAGGATATTAATTTGATGAACATATGCTGAACCTGCTGCAGATGAGAGGTGGTGCAGGGAAATCTGAAGGGTTGTGGATTCACCAATTACACACTCAGCATTTAGAGAGTGATGATCACTTGATACTGATACAAACAATACCATCTTATCCACTAAATGTAGCAGCCAGAAAACAAATTGAGATCCTTCTATGCATTTTTCTGGATGAAAAGAGTGATAGAGAATTGTCATAACTTCAGAACTGTTTTCAAAGATGCCATGAAAGAATAGGATAATGTCTCTGCAAACTCGATAGCATCATCGAGTGCTTATGTAGTCGTTGATGGCACTGCACTTCATAATACATTTTCTTTTTCTATCGGTGTTCCATCAGTCTCAGTGTGTCAAAGACTGTAATAACTCATGATTTTACTGTATAAACAAAATGGAAGGAGCATACGAAAAAAGCCTCCAACATCTCTATGTGAAATACCCATTATGCCCAACTGTCAGGCCCAGTTTTTAATTATTTCTAATTTGAAAAGTTATCTGGTAATGAGGTTTCATAACTCATGTGACAGTCATCTGAAGCATGTTCAGGTATTCCTAAGGTGATAAGAAGATTCTCTAATTTGGCTGCTTAGAGTGAACACCTTCTTGGACTTGTGACCTACCAAGTTTTTGACAAAAGATTTATTTTGGTGTTCTGATCTTGTCAGGAAAAGAAATATGATATAGCACTGGGCTAGTAGTATTTCCGTTATTCCAGTCTTGTGGGGGACAAAAGTGAGACTAAAATGAAGGGTGGTTCAGTCATGTAAGACATGTAGGATGATTCCTTGGGAGAAATCCTTTTCAACACCGAGGGCATCACACTTACACATAATTCTGGATGCGAGGAGAATGGCTCTAATGGTTTCTTTGGATGCAAGCTGAGATTCATAGAAATAATCCTTTGTCTGCAAAGCTCTTACAGGAAGCCAGGAAAAAAAAAAGGCATGCAACAGAAATTCAAGGAAATTCTGAGAAGAAGTTGAGAAGATGGTCTTAAGGTGGCAAATAGAACAACAATTGCTCAGAAAAAGAAACAATATTGAATATATTTCGAGCAGGTCATTAATCGAAAATAAAAGCCACCCACGGAAGATGAAACTCCCTTTGTCAGACATGTAAAAGAGTAAATCAAGAAAATATACACTTCTTCTGAAATAGAGCCCAATGTGAGGGCTTCACCTCTCTCCAACAGGGACTGACCATGCCTCCAGTAAGGAGGTTAACTTTGACATATAGAGGCAGAGTTATCCCTTCTTACTGAAAAAGGAGAAAATTCCTATATTGGAGACCTAGGAAGCCACATATGCCCCTGAGGAGCCCTACTACACATACAGCATGCACCCAAAATGGGTACATACTGAACTATGGTGGGAGGATGCACAAGGAATGCAGAACATTACCCAGGTACATCTAGGTACATTGAATACCCTATGCATTCTTTGAAACAAACCCGCAGGAAAAAAAGGCCCAAAATGGGGCTTTTGCTTTTTGGGGTCAAACAAAAGTCAAAATAACTTTTTTTTTTTAAAGACAAACCCTAACCCTAAAAGACATCTTTAATCTCTTTTTAAACAACACGTACCTCACATTGCATACTTATCTCTCACTACACATTTGCTCTCTCACCTTCAGTTTTTCATTTTCTTAGGGCTCAAACTCTATGTTGCACGGAAACGGAAACGGAAACGGAAACGGGTACGAAACGCGGAAACGGCAATTTTCAAAAAACCTTGGATACGAAACGTCGACGGAAACGTCCGTACAATATATTATTAAAAAATATATATATATATGCATAGTACTCATTTTATAATTGTAGACCATAAGAGATAATTGATAAAGCACTCAAAATATTTTGAATTCATTGAAATTTGAACTTCTAAGTTCTAAAGAGTCATCATTCAACATGGTTACAATTTCAATGATTCACATATACATAATAATAATCTAGATTCTAGAATATATCATCTAGATTTCCTCATAGTCATAATCATCTCCATGAACACCACTAGCACCGACATTTCCACTCCCACTAGCTCCACTCTCCCTCCCTTCTGCAAAAGATCCCGATTCTTCTTCATCAATACCAAGCAGTGAAAGTTGGCTAAGAGTTGCAGCAAAAGCATCAAAGTCGCTAGTCTCAGGATCAATATCCCAAAGTTTGTTGGGACCTCTAACATAGGCTTCACTCTTGTGTGATAGAATGCGCAAATTGGAATGCACATACACTAAATCCTCGGCCTTCTTGGATGCTAACTTGTTCCGTTTGGCTGAGTGGATGAAGGAATATGTACTCCAATTCCATTCTGCTAAGGAATTGCTAGCCACCTGTTACAAAAAGAAGTTAGAAATTTTCAATTAGTAATACTATAATATTAATTTACTAAGAAGTAAGAACATACATTTTTAATTAATAAACAAACTTTTGATTTCATTTTAATATTTGATACCTGTGAAAGGATTTTAATGGCAACAGGTCGCAGCCACTTGGCATCATGGCCATGTGCACACCACCACATGCATGGGGGCATCTTGTACCTGTCAAGTGTTGCATCTATTTCACCCATGCTACTATTAGATGAAGAGACAAAGAGCGTCATTTCACAATGGACCACACTAGTTACATCTGGATCAGGAAAAAACCTCCGAGAATGTTGCCTTAGCTCCACTTGCAACTTCATGGTCATCATATGGTTTTTGCCTACCAGGTAGTGCAAGTATTTCACTGCTATAAAATTTGGGATTCAAGGCATAGGCTAGGAGATGCAAAAGGGGTGGCCATTTTATTCCACTTTCTCATGATCACGTTCTTAACTTCACCGTAGAATTTTCTTCGTGGATCCTGCTCTTTTGTTGTATGATGTCTCTAATTTTTTCAAGCATAAAGTCACTACCATCATAGATCTCCCTACGCAAGCATTATTCGTGTCTGCATATCTAATCATAGATAAAATAGGCTCAGTAAAACTAAGCAAGTATGCAACCTTTGCCCACCAAATATCATCAAGTATCACTGCTTTTATTTTGATGGCTCTTTCTGTGTTTGATTGCCTCCACACAGACCAAACATCATCAATCACCATAAGCTTTAAGGCTTGCTTTACCTTCACAAGTCGTCTCAAGACGAGAGTGTGAGAGGCAAATCTTGTTTCAGCAACCTATTAAAATAAATTAAAGCAAGTTAATTAAAAAAATAAATTAAAAGGAATTCAATTGATAATTTGATATTTCATAAAAAGTTAGCAAATAAAAATTAGAAACTAGGAAATTGTTTGGTTACCTTCAGCAACTCCAATGTCGAGAACCTCCTAAAGATAGCCTGGGACATATGATGATTTGTGATAAACATTTGGATCTCATTTGCCTCTGTATAAACTTCCTCAATCCATGGTATTTTTCCAATCTTCTGCAGCATCAAATTCAAGGAGTGTACTGCACAAGGTGTCCAAAAAATGTGCTCATATCTCCCCTCAACAATCAGCCCTGCTGCTCTACAATTTTTGGCATTGTCCGTGATGACTTGGACAACGCTTGCAGGGCCCACTGACTCAATAGCCTCAATCAAAATATTAGCAATAAATTGAGCATCTTTCACTTCACCCTCACAATCAATAGCCCTTAAGAACATTGCCCCTTTAGGGCACACTACAACAATGTTGATTAGGGGTCTATTTCGAGCATCTTTCCATCCATCTGAAATGATAGATACCCCTGAGTCCTTCCATGAGTCCCTAATTGGCTGCAAAGAAGTATGTACATGGGCCACTTCTTTCGCCAACAATGTGGTTCTGACCTTCTCATAACTAGGGCTTTTATACCCTTTTGGTGCATCATTAATACCTCTCACCATTTGTTGCCAATAAGGTGAGCGCAACACATTGAAGGGCAGCCCACATGCATAAATGCATCGAGCAACCAACTCATCAGCAACATCCCTTTTCTCATTTGCAAATGCTTGCTCTAATGGGCCTTTGGAAATTCTCTTTCGTGACAAAGACTCTCCCTCTGTTGGAGTTTCAACTGCAACTTGGATAAAAGGATGGTTTGATGGGTTGGGTGGTTTTTGTGAACCCCTATTTTGCAAAGGAGCTGTTTTAAATCTAGCTCTTGAAGCTTCCATATCAGCGTCCTCTTGCTCTTTCATATATGCCAATATATGTCTATGTTCAACCTTGCCACATTTTCTAATCCCCGTTCCTGATTTCCCCATTAAATGAGCTTTGAGTCGGGTATAAGAGGATTTGTATTGTATATTGCAATGATTGCATACCCAAACTCGAGAGCCACCGCCAACAAGGTTCTCCACAATTTGCACATGTCTCCAAAGAGGAGCTCTAGGATCCACACCCCCACTTTGGCTTTCTTCCCCTTCCCCATGCCCTCCCACTGAAGTTGAACTAGATGCCATTGAATCAAACCTTCATTGAAAAATAAAAACATAAACTTAGATAACAATAAATTATTAAATAGAACCACACCCTACATATCCTATTCTGCTTTTGATCACCAAGTTCACCGTTCAAGCGAGGTGAGAGCATACATAGAGTTCGGATTTTTTAATTTAAAAAAACAAAATAAACTTTTTAAAAAAAAAAAAAGAATTAAATTTAAAAACCCTACACATCCTATTCTGCTTTTGATCACCAAGGTCACCGTTCAGGCGCGAGGTGAGAGCATACACAGAGTTCGGATTTTTTAATTTAAAAAAACAAAATAAACTTTTTTAAAAAACAAAAAAGAATTAAATTTGAAAACCCTACACATCCTATTCTGCTTTTGATCACCAAGGTCACCGTTCAGGTGCGAGGTGAGAGCATACACAGAGTTCGGATTTTTTAATTTAAAAAAACAAAATAAACTTTTTTAAAAAAGCAAAAAAGAATTAAATTTAAAAACCCTACACATCCTATTCTGCTTTTGATCACCAAGGTCACCGTATAGGTGCGAGGTGAGAGCATACACAGAGTTTGGATGATATTTATAATTTAAAAAAAGAATATATGTTTTTTATTTTAAAACGCAAAGAAAATGTTACATTTTTTTATTTTTTTAAGCATACAGTTTTAAAATTACTAAATTCAACCTACATATTGACATCATGATCAATGATCACGAATGATGTGTGCATTATGCACACATCATTCGTGATCATTGATCACATTAATATTTTCTTTAGCCAAATAAAAAAAAAACTTGAAAAATACCTGGTTTTTCCTCCTTGAAGTCAATCCCACCTTCCAAATCTGATTCGAAATTCCTCCTTGAAGCCTTTAGCACTTAACAACACGTCCTAAATTCCTCCTTCAAGCTGCTCCTTGATGTCTCTTTGCTCTTCACAATGCTAAATGCTAGTTTAATGAAAACTGTATTTAGCAAGAGAAAAATGAGAGTGTGATTTAGAATGGACCCAAGAGGTCATTATATAGCTTTTAGGAAGTGTGTTTAGCAAGGTATGCAGCCGTATTAGGGTTTCGCCGCATTTAATGCAAAGGTTTTTTACTTTTTAAAACGCATTTCCGTTTTTTTGACTTGACGAGCACGGAAACGTTTTCCGCATTTCCCCGCACCCCCTTTGAAACGCTTCTAACCCGAAACGGGCCCCTGTCCCGCGTTTCCTGGTATCACACTCAAACTTGAATGCCAACATGGAGGGAGGGAGCTAATCATGGATATGAATATGAATGCCAAGAGCAAGAGCTTAGCCTTTGCAAGTTTTACATTATTTTTGGAGGGTGATGATGAATGGAAAGGGGGTGTTCGGTTTAGAGTCAAAAAGACACCCTAGGCCAGTGGATGGAGCATTGATGTTGTAATATTCTTTGAATAACACAAATCGACTTGGACAACAACTTGTGTCATTGGCAGATAGAAGAGTACACATTATTCAAACAAAAGTCCATGTCTTAATTTGACTAGGGAGGAATGCAAGGAATTTGACCCAACATCCAATGTGGTAGCACAAAACAATTCAAAGCTTCCTTGAAGTTGTCTATAGAAGTTGTTACAAGTTCTTTTTACAAAGTTCATGAGACAAGCATCCTCCTATGGGACCAAGAGTGAAACAAAGCCAAGCATGGCTAGGCTCACAATATTCAAAGAAATTTGATGGAGAGAGAACCACAAAGATAGTTTTTGAAAATATCTTTGCGAAAGAGAGTCAAAAGATCATCAAGGTAAATGCAATCTTCAGTTTAAATTTCAAGTCAATTCCTTTATTTTCATTTTTAAATGGCTTGTTATTTACTTTTCTAAATTTGTAACTTTTAACTTTAATTTGTTTGTAGGTGTCGAGTTGTTCTTTAAGGGTTTTGTGCTTAGTTGATGGGGAGCAAAACCCAATGGGCTACATTTACGAGGCCATGGATAGGGCCAAAGAAACCATCCAAAACTATTATAGGGGGGATATAGCAAAATTTGGTCCCTTTTGGGAGCTAATTGATCGGAGGTGGAACAATCAACTCCACCAACCCATTCATACAATTGGAGTACTACCTCTACCCTAATTTTTTTCCCAACACTTCACGAGATATTAATGAGGACTTTATGGAGGGCCCCTCAACATGCATTCAGAGGATAACACCAAAGGTTGAGGTGAGCAACCTCATTATTCTTGAGTTGCAAAATTACAAGCATGCTAGGGGGAGGCTCTTTTCTTCGGTGTTACCTATCCTGGGAGATCCACCCAACCACTAGGTAACAAAATTTAGATTATTAACTTATTTATTCTGAGTTACAAATTTAAAATTATGAATTACTTGTAAAATTTTAACTATCTTGTTTGTAAGTTCTTGGTGGAAAGATTGGGAACAAAATACCCCACATTTTTAAAAGCCATATCTCCCATTTTATATCAACCTTGTAGTGCTTTAGGATGTGAGCGCAACTAAAGTTTGTTTGAGGCCATCCACATGAAGAAGCGTAACAAGTTGACTCAAAAACGCCTCAATGACCTAGTTTTTGTGCAATACGATTTTTGGCTTCGCACTAAAACGGTGGACCGATCCATACAACAACCGGATCACTTGAAAAGGAAAGCCACATGTTCACAGAGAGGACAACATTGTTGCTTTCGTGAGGGAAGCTATGGAGAGAGAAACACAAGTAAGAGATATTGGATTGGATGAAATCTTTGGAGATGATGTCAAACATGCATCATAGGAGCCACTGCCATTTACTACCAAGGTGGAGCCCGGTTGCAGCCTTAGAGCGAGCATTTGCAACCGAGTGTGGTCACTAGTAAAGGCACTTGATGCTCTCACCAATATTTCTCTAAAACAGGGAAAAGGGAAAGGATAATCTAAATTATTGTACATTGTAACATGCACAGATATGCAATTCATGATGCTAATTTTCAATGAAAATCATCATAAATTGATAAGACTTATTCGTTGGCTTTATTTGCATGAAGATCCGATTTTGTACTTTATTTGTATTCAAATCTAATAGAAAACACCTTTCCAACATTTTACACACTCATTTGATACATTTTGTAACTAGATTTTGCATTAAATTTATCTTTTTAAAAGAAATTCAGGTATTAATTTAAGTTTCCGAGTATTGTTGAGTATTTGCCAAGTCTTCTCAAGTTTTTGTCAAGTCAAAATTTTGTCTACTGAGTACGAGTATGCGAGCTATGGTCTTCAATACCGCTTTGCTTGATTCCCCAAGTTTATCTTAATGGTTAATTGTTTTTTGTAAGATTTTTCTCATTATTGCAAATATAAATGTGAATATTTATTTGAATATCCACATCTTTGGTTAGAGTTTTGTTAGTCCAATTTAGTCTTAGAATCAGTATTGGTTCACTATGCAATCATCTTTGCATACCTTATCCTCCAAGTCTCGTAGTTCACTAAGCAATCAACTTTGCATACCTTATCCACCTAGTATTGTTCTCTAAGACTTTACTAAGTCGATCTTTCTAATTTTGGAGTTTAACTATTTTCCACTCCCGGTTCAATTAACCTCTATCTCTTCATCTTATAAATGGAGGACATCTATGTAGCTCATTCACGTAGTCGTAGAGATTAGTACGCCGAGAGGCGTTCCTACAATGGCAGCCAGGGCTGTAATGAAGTGAGTTGTTCATTTTTATTCTCGACATTAAATTTGACATCCATTTAACCATCATGTGACAATTCATCCATAAATTTGACTTCCATTGACAATCACTTATATGATTTTTCTTGGATAAGTCAAACAAAACATAGTAATATCTAGCATAACTAGATAGGTGCCTCAAGATTGATATCCCTCGGCGTATTTTAGATAGATGTATTTAAAATATCTATATACTAGTTTAGTCATGATAAAATTGTTCATTATTGTGTCTACTCTTCATCTTGTGTATGAATTTGAGTTTGTGTGGAAGGTTGTCTAGAAAGGGTAATATTGGGATATCAAAGGAGTTATCTCAATTTCTACAAAACATATATTATAGGTGGATTTTTAAAATTTCAAAGTACTAAAATTAATTTAGATTCTACATCATTTATTTCGTTCTTTTAAATTTTGTATCAACTTTGATACTATCCACGGAAGTTTTAAAAATAAAACAGAATAGAAATTGTGATATTATCACTAACCTTTAACAACTCCAACCACCATACTATCTATAAGATTTCATGGGACATGTGTTGGTATGTTACAAACATCTGAATATCACTAACCTTCTCAAAAATTAATCATTCCACAGAATTTTCCCAACTTCTATGACATTCAATTTAGCCATTAGACTGCAAAAGGTGCCCAAAAATTTATTCATCCCTCACATCCAATAATAAATTATAATTCAATTGCTCAATAGTTTTTTTTTCGACAACATTGTGAGGATCTATGGACCAAATAGCCTCTATGAGGATGTTAACAATGAAGTGTGCATCCTTCACTTGCCCCTCATTACCAACAACCTTTATGATAATTGTTGTTTTAATAAACAATGCAATAACATCTTGATATCCAACTTCTGCAATCTTTCCATAGATCCTTCACTTGCCCTAGAGCTCCCAAGCTAAACACCTCTTTCTTTCAGCCCATTATAGAGGTCAGTGGCGTTAAGAACACCCTTTGAAAACTGAGGTAGGTGAGCAAGGTGATGCTTATCTTTACAATCTCTCTGCAACATGGATCTATGCCTCAATGTCAAGGAACCATTAATCCCCCTTACTCTCTTCTTGGGCCTCGGGAAGACACGTGTTTTGAAGTTCTTCGGCCTTGGATATTAGGAGAGGTTCTTCGAGGAATGGTTTGCTTCCTCCTATGATTACCCATCCTAGCCCCCTCATCGCTGTAGACACTCTGTGATGAGCATTATCAAGACTTGCATTGGCCCTTTCACAATGATAGATGATGACAAAGACGGTTACTATCGCTATAGCCCTAATAGAGATGTATAATAGGGCTAGCATCCAATCTTTCGACATTTATCAATCCATGCTTTGTGAGGGATCTTTCTAACTTTCATCATCAACGCTCTATGTGGGGCCATCGTACCCCACATGGCTATTGAAATTTGTACTTTAACCACATCAATCAGAATTTACTTCTCTGGCTTTACCCCCTCCATTTATTTTCTTTTCTTCAAATCTTGCTATTTAGTTAGTTTTTGATCCTAAGGTTCTTTTACCCAAGAACTTTCTAGTGTAATCGGATGTATTTTCCAGTCCGCTTTAATTACTTTTGGTTATTCTTCGACATTAATATTATTTCTCTTTGTTTTCATTATCAACATCATTTAAGAACAATGCCCTTTATAAAGCACAACACAATAACCTGTGTAGTCGACAATGCACCTATAGGGGTCGAACCCGCTATCTATCTAGTTCGTATGCATGAACCTGCAAGTATGGTAAACAGAGTTGTGTACAGATTTGTCATAGCCAGTGTATCTTGCCTTACCCTAGGTGTACCTGTTGCATATCTAGGCAAAAAAATAGTTTTTATTTTATCGTTTTATGTTTTAACAAGTCAAAAATGACCTTTAAAAAGAATTTAAGAAGCATTTTAAACCCTAAAAAGCACTTCCAAACTTAGTTAATTGTAACAAGTTGGAACTAAAAGGCAAAGGATTTGGTCCCCATCAATTCCAACTTTTGCCTTCTAACACACAAGAAGGAAGAGAACAAGTAATGAGCAATAAAGTGTTGGGATGTAGACCAAGAGACTCGTAACTTGGATCCTTTCGGTGGTCACCTTTCATGTTAGACCCAGAGCTATAGGGCACTTGGCACAAAATGGATAAGCAAAGCTAGTGAGAGTGGCATTGCTACTCCTTGTGGTTCTAATGAACCACATGATGGTGTTGATGCTCTTGATGAAGACATTGGAGAGCAATATGATTATGAATATAATGGAAATGTTGGTTTATCTTGATTTTTGTGAATACACTCTAACATTTGCACACTATGCTTGTTCCAAGTTTGACCAATTAATATCATGACATTTGGCATTGAATTATCAATATGTTATGTGGCTATCAACTTATTTTTCACAATGCATATTATATAGTCAATTTTGCATATTTTTTTAATATTTATAGTTTTTTTGTACAGTTGTAACCACAACTCTACTCGTGCACCCAAAAAAATTGTTGTATTGGACCCCATACCCCTGTATTAGCTACCTAGCAATAAATTTTGTTATTTGCCCATTTTTGCAATCTTTCTATTTATCCAAAATGATTAACGCCTTTGTTTCCTTTCAAGAATCCTAAATGGTTGCAAGGCATTCTCACACTTTCTCTCCCTAGCCAACGATGTGATTCAAACCTTTTTAAAGTTGGTTGTTGTATAGTTGTGGCCTTTTATGGCTTCATTGATGCCCCTCGCAAACTCATGCCAATATGATAATCTTACCAAGTTAAATGGAATCCCATTTGCATAGATGCATCAAGCAACAAACTCATCAACTATTTTCCTTGATTTACTAGTAAAACCACTTTCCAAAACACACACATCCTTTTTCCTTGTATGTGAATGCAGATAGGCCTCTTACTCGAGGAATTTTGAATTGGTCTCTATCATAATCACGTCTCCAATAGGAAAGTGAGAATTAAATTTGAAGATATGCCTTAATTTGGCCTTCCCCTTGGCCAAGAGCATGAGCTTGATTCCATTGTGAAAGAATCCTGTAGGATGCAACAAAGCAACTGAAATTAAAAGTTAAAAAAGACTTGGAAAATTGAAAGAATGAATTTTGAAAGATTCGGGAATGAAATCAGACAACTGAAATCAAAATACACAAACAATATATAACTTGATACTTTGAACAATGGTAGCTTGAAAACGGCAACCTAAATCTGAAATTTGATATAACGGAATATCTCTTAGCTTGCAGCAGTCTCCTTGACAGTTTATGTTGGATGGAGTAAAATATTAAAAGGAGGGAGATTGCTATCTTGAAATCAACTTGAAACTCCAACGTTCAAACTTGCACTCTTCTCCTTGCTGCAATGAGTGGACACTTGCAGCAGCAGTACAAAACCTCATCTAGGTAGTAGTGGCAGCAGTAGAGAGATCAAGGAAGTTGCAACCTTGCAGCAGCCATAGTAATGGAATAATGAAAGTGTTATTTTTTCTTTATCATTTGTGTTTGTTTTAGGGTTTAGAGGGAATCTGGGTTAGAGAGAGCTTAGTCTAGATTTTTTTATCTTTTTACATTTGACCCAGATGGGTCAGCACGTCCGTCCCAAAACATCAAGTTTTTTCCAAAAGCAGCCTGGAAATTTAAAAATGAATAAAAACCTTATCTAAATTACCCTAACATGCCGCCCCAACCCCTCTTCCCCAATTTACACTCAAATTAGTTCACCAAAAGAGCAAAAAAAAATTCAAATATGGAAACAAACAAACAAAAAAGCCTACTTTGGTCACTTGAGGACATTAATAATAAATATATAAAGTCTCTAGATTGTTAACCAATTTTTAAAAATTATTTATATTGTGAACATATAAACTATGTTTTAATTTTGAAAATTTCCAAACATATAAACTATGTTTTAATTTTGAAAATTTCCAACTTTATCTCGCATCCAATTTTCCATGAATAATCCATTTTTGTGTTGAATCTCTTTATGTGAAGGAAATGGAAATTGTATATTATTTATTCAATTATATAATTATATATATAAATTTTATGCAGTTTCGGATCTAGGGATTCCAAGGAAAAAAATAATTTGAGTTTTTATTTCCACTTCCTTACTCTATTTAGGATTACAAAACCTAAAAACGTGTACATCATGGAAACATTTCAAAGTACTACAAACTCTTACAAACCAATTTCACGGGACAAGAACTTTGGAAATATTTTCGGTAGATCTAAAACATTTATTGTGTAAAATTATGTTTTGTTATATGGAAACTTATTACTACTACACACTTCTCCATTATCTTTGTTGTAACCTACTTCAATCATGTCCTCACTTCCACATATAGTATTGGTCTAAACGCACGGAAATGCCACAGGGTCCTCGTACTGTGCATCTGCACAAGGACTAGTACGCTATGGAGTACGGTGAAAACATTTCTACACGTATATGGTACGCTACGGCACAGAGAAACCTGCACCCATAGTGTACCCTACCTCTGTGGAAACGCTTTCCTGACGGGCCCTAAAACCTCTACACATCTTTTTAAAAGACAACTTAAAAAATATGCAATTTTTTTCATTTTAAAGTTTCATATTTCTAACCTAACCTTGAACGACCCCCCCCAAACACTTATTTAAACACCCAATCCCTCTACTTTTTTCTCACACTCAATCTTTGCTATTTTGCTTGAGCTTGAAGGAGAGAAAGAGAAAGAGAGGTTGAAGGAGAAAGAAAGAGCTTGGAGGAGAGAAAGAGAGCTTGGAGGAGAGAGTGATTGAGCTTGAAGGAGAAAGAGAGAAGAAGAAACAAGTCTACAAACATCAAGGAGGATTTTTCCAAGTATTTTACATGCATTCAAGTATTTTTTTTTTAAATCTTTTGAGCAATATTTTGCATATGAATATGGTCAATGATCAATATCATGAATGATGTGTTTCAAACACATCATTCATGATTATTGATCATGATCTAAATTTATTTTTAATATTTATTTATTTTATGGTTATTAAAATATAATATATTAATTAATTTTTCCGTATTTTAAGTTTAATAGTGAAGTTTTATTTAATTAAACGTCTACCCTCTGTGTATGCTCTCACCTCGCACCATTTATGGCGAACTTGGTGATCAGAATCAGAGATTGACATGTAGGACTAACTGTTTAATTTTTTAAATAAGTTACGTATTCGTTTTTTTTTATTTTAAAGTTTTGAATTGAATTTGTTAAAAATTTAAACATCTACTCTCTGTCATGCATGCTCTCACCCCACACCATTTATGGCGAACTTGGTGATCGAATCGAGAGATGACATGTATGGGTTAACAAATTAATTTTCTAATTTGTATTTGTTGTTTTTGATTAAATTATTTTAATATTTAGCAATGTTTTAAAAAATATCTCTTATTATAGGTTAAAAGTCTAAGTTACCGAAACGTTTTGGATACGGGAGCGGGAGCGGGGTATCCGATACGCGGAAACGGCAAATTTTTTTTTGACCCCGGATACGGCGTAGGATACGGCAGTACAAAAACTATATAAAAATTAAAAAATATATAAATTTCAGCCTTCTAAATAGGAATTTAATTATTAACCACATATTATGCATATGAAAGACAAGATAAAAGACAAGTTATAAGCTAAATAAGTGAATAACCACAACAAACAAGCTAGGATACCGATAAAACTTAGAAACTTAAAAGCTTAAAAGTTAAATTAAAATTTAAAATACTTAAATCAAACACAATGTGAATGTCATGAATCTCATGATATATTAAATTCAATCATAGATCAATATTCAAAGCTCAAACTATCTTTCATTGTCAATATTCATCATATTCCTCTTCATCAAGAGGATCAAAACCAACTACATCATCATCATTATGTGGTTCATTAGAACCACATGGGCTCGAACCACTCGCACAGGGCCATTTGCCGATTCACCCCCTTGTGCATGTAGGTCTCGTGGTGCCACGCAACTCGCCTCATCATCATATGCTCCATGGTGGGAAATGGAAGCATCCAAGTCAACTATCTCTCACGATCAATGTCCCATGTTTTCAGTTGACCCTTCCTTGTACTCTAGTGCAATGCTTGTGGGATAAAAGGCGCAAGTTGGAATGTATGTATACCAAATCTTCAAACCTTTTAGCCCCCAACTGTAAGCGCTTTTACTAAAATGGATGAAATTATACGTACTCTCGGTTGCGCCTTTCGGTTGCAGAGTAGAGGAAGATGAACTTGAGCAACCTATTAAGGCAACCCAAACTTCAAAGTCAATGCAAAGTTCAACTTGATTTAAAAGAGCACTCAAACTTAAATTTTAAAAAACTAAAAGAAAAGAGAATAAAAAAATTAAAAACTTACCTGTGCCAAGACCTTGATTGCCAAGAGGTTGCAAGTAAGCCGATGAAGTACCATGGAGGTACCACCACATATGTGCATCCATCTTGTATTTGCTCAAGAAGAGCGAGAAGGCTATGACCCGTTTCTTGGGCCTCGCTATGAAATTGCCAAACTCTACCATAACTTTGGTCTGGGCCTCGGGATCGGGGAAGAGCCTAGCTAATGCCGCCATATATCCCTCACTGACTTCCGCATCCCTGTATGGTGCTACCCTCCCCAAAGGAAAGGATCTCTGTGCTATAAAATCTAGGAGTCAATGCAAAAGCTAGTAGATGTAATGGGGTGGTCATTTTGTTCCACCGCTCAATGAGGATTGACTTCACTTGTTTGAAAAATATTTCCTTGGGATCTTGTTCTTTTGCATTTATGACGGCTTTTATCTTCTCAATCATTGAGTCGATGCCATCATATATCTCTCTCTAGACATGGTTGATCCATGTCGAGGTAAATTTTTACGGATCATGCTCATAATGGGTTCCATAAATCTCAACAGATAACCCACTCTATCCCACCAAGAGTCCTCTAAGATCAAGTTCTTCACTTTTTGAGCCCCTTCAGTGTTTGATTGCCTCCATACAGTCCAAAGATTGGATGTTACCATCCTCATGAGTGCCTCTCGCACCTTCACTAGTCGTCTCAAGACGATTGTGTGTGATCAAACCGAGTCTCAAAGAACCTAATAAGAATGAGGAACAAAAATTAAAAATAAAATTTAAATTATAAAATTGAAAGCTAAAAAATACTAAAAACTTATATTAAATATTAAATTAAAAAGAAATAAATAAATAAAGCTTGTCCTTACCTTCGAAACTCAATGCGAGAATGATCTAAAAATGCCCTGTGACATGTGGTGGTTGGTGACAAACATTTGGATTTCTTCAGCTTCTGCATACACTTGCCGGATCCACTCTATTTTGTTTGCCATTTTCTTTAGCATTAAATTCAATGAATGCATGTGCACACAAGGTGTCCAAAAATATGCCCATACCGTGCCTCAACTAACATCCCCGACTTTGCAATTTTTTCGCATTGTCCGTTATCACTTGAACAACATTTTCAAGCCCCACCGCTCAATGGACTCAAAGAGAATGTTGGCTATGAATTGGGCATCCTTCACTTGCCCCTCACAATCAACCGCAAAAAACATTTGCCCCCTTAGGGCATACTACAATCACATTGATTAAAGGGCGGTTTCTTGCATCTTTCCATCCATCAGAAACAATGGACACACCAGTTTTGGTCCATGAGTCCCTAATTGGTTGCAAGGAGGTTTCCACATATTTTTTTTGTCTATCCAAAAGGGTGGTGCGGATCTTCTCAAATCCTGGTGGTTTATACCCTTTTGGTGCCTCATTGATGGCTTTCACCATCTCATGCCAATAAGGTGATCTCACAACATTAAAAGAAAGACCATTAGCATATACACACCTTGCAATGCATTCATCTGCAATCTCCCTGTACTCATTCTGAAAGGCCTTTTCCAATGGCCCTTTTGTCTTACTTTTCTTTCGTGCAAGGGAAACATCCTCATTTGTGGAGATAGGAGCCACAAATGGATGTGGCATGGCCACAATTGGGGATCCACTAGGTGATGGAGCAAGCCGGAGGCCTTCGCTTGAGATGAACCTCCTCTTTTGCATGGATGACCCGCTCTCAGAGCCACTCTAGCCTCTGCATCCTCCTGCTCTTTGATAAATGCCAAAACATTTTCTTTTGGCACCCCAGCATTATTCCTCCCCCTACATACTCTTATACCATTACCCGTTATGGCACACAAATGGCTTTTCACCCTACTGTAAGAGCCTTTGAATATTCCATCACACTCATTGCATTTCCATTCAAAACAACCACCACCTACAAGTTGTTGAACTATTGTTACGTGCCTCCATAACGGTGAATTTGGGTCAAAGTCTTTGGCCAAAGATTGCCCAGAAGAAGCAGAACTTGTTGCCATTGTAGAAATACCTACAAGGTTTAAAAAACAAATTAAGCAAAGAAAACAATGGCATGCAATTGCATTGTGATTGAACAATGAAAATTAAAAAAATTAAATGGAAAGAGCAAAATAAAAATGAACATAAGCAAAAAAATGTAATGTGTGAAAGATTAAATAATAAAAAAAAAAATAGAGGAACAAGGCTAGAAATTAAAAAAACTTACCTTCACTTAGTAAACCACAAATCAAATCCTTCACAAATCCTCCTTTGCAGCTCCTCACACTCCTCCAAGCTTAGCAATAGCTCCTCACACTCCTCAAAACCCTAGACAAGCACAATGCAATTTTGGAGAGCCACAATGTGAGTTTGTTTGCTTTATGTTTTGTTTGTGTGTTGTTCTTTTGTTTTATTGTTTAGAGGTAGCTTTTAGGTTTTAGATTAGAAGAATTTATTATTTTTTATTGTTGTGCGCCTTTAAAAACGTGGAAAAAATTAAAAAAAATTTAAAAATCGTTTTTTCCACGCTCTCAGCGAGCGGGGAGCGGGGCGAGGCCTTGGAAACGCCCGGGTATGGCACAAGCCGTGCCGCGCCATTTCCATAGCTCACCGGCTGCTCTAACTCCCGCCACACTCCTCCGCTCCGCTCCCGCTCGCTCCCGCTCCGCCCGGCTTCGCTCCGGCGCGCTTTCCGGTAACATAGTAAAAAAGTTAAAACAAATTAATCCTCAATCTCTCGCGCTCCCGATCATGGCACCTTCGACTTCAAAAATTGGGGTAAGAGGGAGGAAATGTTTTGGGTGGTATGGCAATGAAAATGGATCATCAAATTATCCTTTTCATGAAGGCATATGGAAGTGGTAGAGCTTGTTGTCGGTGGTGGTGTCCGTGTTTGGACGTGTCCCCATTGTGCGCCCCACATTACAATCCTCATATACCCGTTTGAGAGCTCATCCGATAGGATATCGGGGACGGGTATTAGACCATGTAAGTTCGTGGAAAAGAAAACCATAGCCGTGGACCTAAAAGAGCAAGAGGATCAAACATTGCTCTGCAAAGAGCTTGCTTCTTCCACTATTTCTTTACTGTAGAGGACCATGGGAAAACAATCAACATCAACACCATCATTTCATCCTTTCATTGAGACTCGTAAAAAAATACTATTCTAGATGATGACCCTTTTGATATAAATACCTCAGAACCATTGAAAGACAAAAAAGGCCCATTAGAAAAAACATTTAACATTAAGAAGAGGGAAATTGCAGATGAATTGGTTTCTCGGTGTATATTTGCATGTGGACTACCATTCATGTCTTGAGATCACCTTATTGGATATCTCTGTGGATGGTGAGAGGCATTGATGAGGCACCACAGGGGTATATACAAGCCCTAGCATAATAAGGTTTGCACTTCTCTTTTGGCAAAAGAAATGCAACATTCATGACATCTCTACAACCAACTAGAGATTTTTGGACTGAATCAAAAGTCTCTATTATATCGATGGATGGAAAGACTCCGAAAAACCTCTCATCAACATTATTGTAGTAAATGCCTTAAAGGTCCAATGTTTTGGTCATGTGATTGATTGTGAGAGGAAGTAAAGATGCTCGATTCATTGCAAATATTCTCATTGAGGCTATTGAGTCATGGGCCCGCAGCGTTTTCCAAGTCATGGGACATGGACAATGCCAAAATTGCAACGCAACAGGATTGATAGTAGAGGCTAGGTATGAGCACATATTTTGGACACCATGTGCAATACACTCCCTGAATCTAATGATGCAGAAGATTGGGAAAATTGCATGGATTGAGCAAATATACACGGAGGCAAACGAGATTCAAATGTTTGTCACCAACCATCACATGTCTCAAGCCATATTCAAAAGATTTTCAAAGTTGGAGTTGTCTAAGGTAAAGCAACAATTCATTTTAAATTTAATATTTGATTTTAAATTTTTAAATCAATTTCAATGTGTTGTTATTGAATTGTTTCCATTCTTTTTTAATAGGTTGTTGACACTAGGTTTTCCTTTCACAAACTTGTCTTGAGACGACTTTAAAGGTTAGACGTGTTTTAAGCATGATGGTGATTGATAATGTTTGGACCGTCTTGGAAATAATCGAACACAGAGAGCCCAAAAATAAAATCATGGATCCTTGATGAGATTAGTGGGGAAAAGTTGAATATTTAATGAGTTTCACAAAGTCTACTTTCGAGTATGATACGATTTGTAAACAAAAATAATGCTTGCATTGGAGAGTATATGATGGCATTGACTCCATGCTTGAAAAAATCCATGATATCATATAGGCCAAAGAGCGGGACCTTACGAAAATTTTTACGGTGAAGTTAAAAATGTGATCGTGAGAAGGTTGAACAAAATGACTACCCCATCAGATCTCCTTGCTTATGCTTTAAATCCCAAATATTACACCAAGAAATAATTGGGAGAGCCAATAGCGCGACCTATGATGACCATGAGGTTGCGGAATAAAAATGGGACAAGAGGAAGCATTCAAGAGGTTGTTTCCTAATTCACTACATACATCGTTCACCGCAGATGTCGATGTTTATAAATGGACAAGGTAGCATGGAAGAGATAGAGGTTATTTGTGACAAACCACCATGGATCCAACCATGGTGGACTTGTCATGGCCATGATATCAAGTTCTTACAACAACATGATGCGATCAAATTGCTCTCACAAATGGTATAAAGTTTGTAACTTGTTATTTGATATTTTAATCACCAATTAAGAATTAAAATTCAAAATGATGTCATTCTTTTTTTTATATTAATAATATTAATACTTTGTTTTTGTGACAATGTGGCTAAATAATTCTCAAAGTCATAACCAATCGGAGTACTTATGGCTTCATCCACTCACCAAACGCACCATGTTGGCATCGAAGAAGGTTGAAGATCTAGTATACGTTCATTCCAACTTACGCCTCTTAACCCACGGGGGCAAGAGTATACTAGCGGTCTTAACAAGCTTTAGGACCTCCAACCCGAAAAAGTAAGGACTTTGAAGCTTCATCTAATTGTTTGGCCAATGTTTCACTTCTTGTCATTGATGAGGAACTTCCCTCATCCTTCACATTGTTGTCTTAGGGTTCGAAAGTGGAGCTAGTGGGAGTGGAGCTGTCCAAGTGGCATCCATGAAGATGATTTTGACAATCATCTAGATGATATGCTCTAGAAGTCAAGAACTTGAATGTATTATGTTATTTACTATCATGTTTTGAACATTATGAATCAATACAAACTCAAGTCTCAATTCTCAAAGTATTGGAAATTTCATTTTTGTTTTCATGTTCATGAATGATTTTAAGTTGTATGTCTCTATGAGTATTAAATTTCAATAAGTTGCTCATGTATGAGAATTAAATTTCAATAAGTATGCAAATGCTTCTTTAAATTTATAATTTATATACATATTTATATGTTTATATATGATATATATATAAAAATATACCCAAAAGCGTAATTGCACCGAGATTTTTAAAAATTTGTCGTTTTAGCATACCAAAACCATACACGTATCTTGAGGAGATGGATCTAACGATGTGCCGTCTACAAATTGGTGCTTCTCTTTTTTTAATGTTACTATCAAAATAGATTTAAACACAAATCCTCCATTAAGGATGATATCACTTTGATACAAAGAGGTGGTTTCAACGATACCAATGGACTTACCTAAGAACTCTTTGAGATAGTTAAGGATCTATTAGATTTACATCACCCTTGTAGTCACGTCCTGCTTACAAAACTCCCCTACACATCAATCCATGCTAAGTCGACCAATTAACCGAACTTAAAAGTAATCACATCACTGAAAACCCATGTTTTTTTGCATTTTCTCTTCAAAAATTTGTATTCTAGAGGGCCGACATTGTTTCATTTTCACATGTTCAAATTTAAATGCACTACTATTTTAAGGTAGACTTCACCAATGAATCTATTCCAAATATTCTCGCTAAGTGATGAGCTTCCAAATCCCACACTACTGATCAGTTTTAAGTTTACAATTAAATTTTAGTTTTTCCTCCTTAAACATGATACGTGAATCCATATTCAATTATTAAATCTATGATATCGGGAAACATGCATAAATCGAAAATAACAAGAGACATACTGCAACCTTATAATAGTGCATTGTTTTTCCAAGTTTTCAGCATTGGGGACATGGGGGTAGATTTATGGGACAGCAAAAAAATCCCTTTTTTGGGAATGACTAATGAAACTATACGTATATTCATATATATGAAAATTAAAAATAAGCAAATTTGAAAATCACAACATTTTGTGAAGGATCACAAGGACTGAAACTGAAAAGCAGGAAATTAGCACAAACCCAAAGATTATCAAATCTGATTTCTAAATCAGCAAACTGAAAATAAAACCCAGATTTGAATAATGGGTGGATGTTTAGGACACCGATACAAGAATGCATGCAAAACCCTTGAAACTCTTCAAACAACTTTGTCAAAATAGATATAAGTATTTTGGGCATCCACCAACCAATATTCAATATGCGTATGATCCAAAACACTGCTGGAAGTTAATTTAAAAACCAGCGAAGTACAGCTGCAATAAAAATTATGAAATTAGAGTTTAGAAACCCCAAACTCCACAAGTAAATATTGATTTCAGCCTTATAAATAATAAAGAAGCCAAATATGAATTCAAATTTGATTGTCATTCACTAGATGGCACCAAACCATACATTAATGCAAGTTGCTCCACAAGGGAGAGGCTCAATAATGCATATAAAATTTTGATTATGACTTCTTCTCAAATCTGCAATATTCCATCAAGCCACACAAGCAAGGAGGGTTTCCGTCCTTCTTGGAAGATGCCACACACTTGGATTTTCACCCAAGAGTGGAAGAACAATCAACATATGGCCCACGAGTCTAATTAGAGTAAATGCGCCAAACGTAGATGTCTCCAAATAAAGCCTCCATCTCCTTTTATACCTTCATCTTTGGCGCCAAAGCTTAGAAGGAAAAAGCCGACCGAGATAAAGTCATTATAATCTTTTAATATGCTTTTTCAATGCACCAAACCCAGCCGACTTGCTAAAAACAAAAACACACAAAAAGAAACATTACAAATTAGAAAATAAATGCAAAGGGAGCTCAATTCCTTTTCCCAACTCTTCTACTTCGTTGTCATGGAAAAGGGGATGGCAAGAAGTCCAAAATCAAGTCCTTAAGTGGGAAAATGGGACATTACAGTCCTCCCTTCCCAAAATTGCTTGTCCCCAAGCAATTGCAAACTCAATGGATCTGTTGTCATGTGCTCTTCATTCTCCTCACTATGAAGTTCCACATCCTCTAATGAAGTAGGAGGTGGCATCCTTGATAAAGCATCCACAACCACATTATGCTTTCCCTTGACATACTCAATATCAAAATCAAATGCTTGGAGCTTACTCACCCATTTTTGTTGTTGTGGTCAGTTTTGACCACAAACCTTCCACAAATTAAGTATTGTTGGAACTTAATTAATGCATGCATGATGGCTAACATTTCTTTGTCATAAATGGAGAACCTTTTCTCATGATCCTTCAATTTCCAACTCTCATAAGCAATGGGGTGCTTGTTTTGCATCAAAACAGCTCCTATACCTTCACCGGAAGCATCACATTCAAGCATAAATGGAATAGAGAAATCTGGACAAGAGAGAACTAGACAAGAACACATCACCTTTTTTAATTCTTCAAAAGCTATATGGGCTGTTTTTGACCAGCTGAAAGCTCCTTTCTTCGTTAGAGAAGTCAATGGGGCTGCAAGTTGGGAGAATCCCTTCACAAATTTTCGATAATATGAACACAAACCCAAAAATCCTTTCAATTGAGTAATGTTGGTTGGAGTTGGCCAATCCATGATGGCTTGGATCTTGTTTTGATCCACATGAACTCCACGTGCATTGATAACATGCCCCAAGTACAAAATTTCATCCATACCAAACTCACATTTAGATTTCTTTGCATATAATGACTGCTGTTCTAAAATTTCCAGCACCTTATCCAAGTGTTGGAGGTGCTCCTCCCATGATCTACTATAAATCAAAATGTCATCAAAGAAAACCAACACAAATTTCCTCAAATGCTTACCAAAAATATGATTCATGCATGATTGGAAGGTGGTCGGGGCATTGGTTAACCCAAATGGCATGACAAGGAACTCAAATGCCCAAAGTGACACCTAAATGTGGTTTTGTGAACATCTTCCTCTCTTACTCTTATTTGATGATACCCGGATCTTAAATCAATTTTGGAGAAGTAGACCGCTCCATGTAGTTCATCCATTAGCTCATCAATCCTTGGTATTGGATACTTATTCTTGATTGTCTTCTTATTTAGTATTTGGTAGTCCACACACATCCTTAGAGTGTCATCCTTCTTCTTAACCAGCACTACGGAAGAAGCAAAGGGGCTGGAACTAGGCCTAATCAGCCCCATTTCCAACAATTCCTTGATGGTTCTTTCAATCTCTTCCTTGTAGATCCGTGGGTGACGGTAAGGAGTGGTTATTACCGGTTTGGTACCGGTTCTAACTCAATAACATGTTGGAATCCCCTATCCGGTGGCAGCCCATGAGGTAATTCATTGAAAACTTTGGCATGCTTGTCAAGTATGGGCTGAATATCATCATGAAAAGTAGATTGAATGGAAATAGAAGAATTAGACTTTACCAAACAATGAGCAGCCCAAGCAACCTGCCCTCTTTTGAAGGTTCTTTCCATCTCTTTGGCGGTCACAACTTGAGGAATCCCACCTTTCATACCATGCAACACCACCTCCTTGCCTTCTACTTTAAATTTCAGCTCCATATTTTGGTAGTTTTGAGAGAATTCACCTAACGAATGCAACCATTGAACACCCAACACCAAATCAGATTCACCAATATTAATGACATAAAAATCATCTCTTACCATATGTCCTTCCAAGGTGAGTGTGAGTTGAGGTATTCTTCTAGTGCATGGAAGTATGAAGCCATCCACCACCATGACATTGAAGCCCTTGAAATTTTCAGCCTTCAACTTCAATCTCTTTACCAAGCTTTCATCCACAAAATTATGTGTGGCTCCACTATCAATTAAAACCGTGACCTTATGTCCTTGAAGATCACCCTTTACCCGAGAATGGGTGATATCTAGGTGCTCCAGACAATGTAGCAAGAGTGCCATCCAATTTCTTTGGATCTTCTTCCGGAACACTATCATGCTTTGCTTCATCAACATTATTTTCATCATCATCACAATCAGAAAATACTTCAATATAATGCACTTTACCTTTTCCCAAACAGCGATGTTCGGAGTCCATGGATCCTTGCATGAGAAGCACAAATTCTTCTTTCGAAGCTCGTTTCTAGATTCTTTTTCATTGCTGGTTTTGGGCAGCTCCATGTGAGTACTTGGCAACTTTTGGGGTGGCCTCCTTGGCTGGTCCAAGGGAGGGTTTCTAGGTTGCCTAGTGGGTTGTCCTCCACTCGAATTCCCTTGGAAAGATTGTTGTTTGCTGCTGTTTTTGGAGCAGCACCTTCAAGATCTAAAGCCTTCTTGATTGCCTCTTGAAGAGACAAGGGATCAAAGGCTCGAACCAAACCCTTGAGGGGCTCAATCAAACCTTCAATGAAAAGCACTACAAGCCTTCTTTCAAAACATCTGTGATCATAACGAAAAGCCTCTGAAATTTTGTCACATATTCCTCCACTATGCCTTGTTGTCTCAAATGAGCAAGCTCACGAAAGTGAACTTCCGGATCAATTCTATCAAATCGATCAATGAGTCTTTGAAAAAATCATCATAGGAATGAATCTCATTATGCCCTTGTGTCACTAACCCATGAAACCACCATTCATGAGCAATTCCTTCAAGATGCAAGGTAGCAAACTTGATAGCATCCTCCTCCATCATGGGCTTCAAAGACAAATATGTATCCAACTTCTGAATCCAAGCCCTAGCTGTCCCTTTGGCTGATCCATCAAATGTGGAGAAGGTCATCTTCCCCAACACATTTTGTACCTCTTTCGTGGCATATGATGTCTAGGCTTGGGCCTAGGTCTTCCTCTATTCACTCCAATGAATTCGGCAAGTGAAATAGCCTCACGAATCTCTCTTGGAAGAGCCATATACTCTTCATAGCTTGAGGCAATGTTTTGCCTTGTAGAGGGCCTTGCTCCAACATCCGGAATAGCTTCTTCCCTTGGAAGAAAAGTGGGCCTTGTGGCTGATCTGTGGGTTGATCCCATAGGTCATCGTGCATTATTAGCTCCAAATGAGCTACCATCACCGTTATGAACCCTAGGTTCAACCATCCTCTAAAGAGATAGGGCAAGGAAGTCCATTGTATCCGCTAATCTCTCTTGACCTTCAATCAATCTATCAAATTTGGCTTCTTGAGGATCTTGATTAGCCATATTGCCTTCTTCCCTTGGCTGATCCACTTTTCTTCTTCTTTGGTAGTATAGAAAACCCTTGTTGCCTTCTTCCATTGAAACCCTAGGCCTGTGAAGATCCGTGCTCTGATACCACTGTAATATCCCTTTCAAGGGTTGAAATTGAAAAGTAGGAAATTAGCACAAACCCAAAGATTATCAAATCTGATTTCTAAACCAGCAAACTGAAAATAAAACCCAGAATTTAACGATCAGATTTTTAGGACAGCGGTACAAAAATGCATGCAAAACCCTTGAAACTCTTCAAACAACTTTGCCAAAATAGATATAAGTATTTTGGGCATCCACCAAACCAATATTCAATATGAAATATGATCCAAAACATTGCTGGAAATTAATTAAAAACCAACGAAGTACAACTACAATAAAATTATGAAATGAGGGTTTAGAAACCCCAAACTCCACAAGTAAATATTGATTCCAATCTTATAAATAATAAGGAGGCCAAATACAAATTCAAATCTGATTATCATGCCTTAGATGGCACCAAACCATACACTAATGCAAGTCGCTCCACAAGGGAGAGGCTCAATAATGCATATAAAAATCTGATTATGACTTCTTCTCAAATATGCAATATTCCTTCAAGCCACACAAGGAGGGTTTCCATCCCCCAACCAACCACAAGAAGGGTTTCCGTCCTTCTTGGAAGATGCCACACACTTGGATTTTTGCCCAAGAGTGGAAGAACAATGAGTATACAGCCCACAAGTCCAATTAGAGTAAATGTTTCAAAAGTATGTCTCCAAATGAAGCCTCCATCTCCTTTTATACCTTCGTCTTTCGTGCCAAGGCTTAGAAGGACAAGGCCAACCCAGATAAAGTCATTATAATCTTTTAATATGTTTTTTCAATGCACCAAACCCAAACTTGCTAAGAACAAAAACACGTTAAAAAAGAAACATTAAAAATTCGAAAATGAATGCAAAGAGAGCTCAAATCCTTTTCCCAACTCTTCTACTTCGTTGCCATGGAAAAGGGGATTGCAAGAGGTCCAAAATTAGGTCCTTAAGTGGGAAAAGGGGCATTACATCATCTCGGCTGGGCCCACATATACTAAGTCAAGAACTTAACATTATGTTCAGCCTATGTACTACTCTCTAGTTGTAAGTTTTATACATTGCATCTAGATTCTTAAACCACTCACCGAAACTTCTTAGCTATATATCAGCTCTCTAATCCACTCTTTTAAATGGCAATTTGTGAAATATCCCTAGTGGGATACCCCTTAAAAAATATGCAAAATATGGACAATTTGCAGCCAAACAGAAATCTGATTTTTGCAGAAATTAAAACTAGGGCAGCGAACAGAAATAAATCTATAACTCACAAAATACTTGCCCGAATCACTTGAAAATTTATAGTGAGCTTGCTAATGCAATAACAAGTATTAGAAAATTATTTTTGGAATTTTTCAGATAATAAATTGCTGCCAGAAAATTACAGTGTGCCCTAGGCAGCTAGAAAACTTCAAAAATTTATTTCTCTCTGAATACAAGTGCAAAAATTATGAAACTTTGGAAATAATATTTATAAATATAGGGAATGATATTCCAACCTTCAGATTTGAATTTGTACCACTGAAACCCTCCAAATAATGGCTGCAATCTTCAAAACAAGTCACCCAACTTGGGAAGTGGTTGGAAATTATTGATAATGCCCTCAAATTGATGCTAAACCCTGCCCAAATGGCTGTCGTAAATCTGCCCTGAAAAACCCTGAATCTTCTTCTCCAAAAACACCAAAATCTCTCGAAACCCTCCTCTGAAACCCTCTGAAAATGCCTCTGAAAAACAGCCTTGATTTCAGCTCCAAAATGACAAGCTAGGGTAGATCTCTCACTACCGAAGAATGCCCTGCTAGCTAGGGATGGATCTCTCACCACCGAAGCTAGGGTCCCTGTGGGATTTCACTCCACAAGCTATAAATTTGCAAGCAGCAGTTGCACATGAAGGAAAATAATTATGTATGCAAGAATTACCTTCACTTCTTCCTCCCAACTCCTTATATATTTTTCCTATGTTGCACGGAAACGGAAACAGAAACAAATACGAAATGCGGAAATGACAATTTTCAAAAAACCTTGGATACGAAACGTTATGGGAAACGTCCATACTATATATATATATATATATATATATATATATATATATAATTGTACTCCATGGACCATACGAGATAATTTATAAAGCACTCAAAATATTTTGTATTCATTGAAATTTGAAGTTCTAAAGATTCATCATTCAACATATAAAAACATAAATATATAAAAACCACATTAAAATAAAAACATTAAATTAAATTTATATAATAAAAACTATTGAATAAAAGTATAAGAAGTGAATTATACTCTATAAGTTATAAAATATTATAATAAAATAAACTATAATATCTAACTAAAATCCCAAAAATAATTATTCTAATTATATTTTATGATATATAAAACATGTATTAAAAAAACATAAAAAATAAAACACAAACAAAAGAAAATCTTATTAAATAAATATAAAATATACTAAAAATTCTATTTTAAAAACCATAAAGAAATAAGACTCACGAGAAGGAAAGGAAGAATTCGCACTTATAGGAATAAAACTAAAACTCGGCAATTGCAAAGACGTGTTACAGAAATTCAAGTTGCAAATAACAATGGCGGATTTTCGAACTCAACTGCAAGTCGCAAATAAAAATGGCAGATTTTTGAACTCAATAAATTCGTAGATACACAGTTTTGACGGAAATACAGATTACACGAAATCAAATAAACCCTAGTTGCAGTTTTGACGGAAATACAGACACAAATACGAAGAAACCCTAGTCGCGAGGGCAGAGGTATTTCCACCAATTTTTCAAAGACGTTTCCACAGCGTTTCGTGCATGTTTCGTACACGTTTCCCGTGTCCAGGCTGAAACGTTGACCCCTTAGGGGTTTCCGTGCATTCCAAATTTTTCCCCAAGGCGAGAAAAGCCCCAAAATAGCCCAAGTCCCATTTTTCCTTAGGAAGGACCAATAAAATAAAAGTAACTCAAGTTACTTTTCCCCTTTAAGTCGCCATGGTCCATAAGTGACCCCAACGCAAAATTAAAACATTAAGTTTCATGTGGCCCCTTCCAAACGACAAAACATAATATCAGTCCCTCCAAAACACTTTACGCTCATGTCAACGAAAAATTATAACAAAATGGACTAGATATTCCTACCCAATAGCTCCCAAAGCATCTATAGCCCCTTGTGTATGACCAAGGTTTGGACTCGAATTGGCCCTTAGGCCTTAGGCGTAGGAAAGAGGACATTACAATTTGCTGATAACTTACCACATCAGCAAAATACACAGTTTTGTTAGCTTTATATGTGCTATTTCTAATTTGCTCTTTAATATGGAAATTCGCTAATCACTAGTATATTATGTATTAAACAAAATACACTTCTTATTAAGAAAGGAGATGAAATGAAATTTCCAAAATTCAATGACATTATAAATGACAGAAAATTTAAATTCAAATACCATCAAAGGCATTGAACTTCGGAAATCGCAAATAGAATCACAAAATACAATAATTCATTTTCTCATATCATTGTATGAATGCGACAATGGAAATCACAATCACAGATTTAGGGTTTGGGAGTTGGGGACCCTTGCTGGACCCCCTTTTTAGAATTTTTATATTTTTCACTTTTTTAAATAGCGTTTTTAATGAAAGTGTTATTTAAAGAAATTGACTGTCCCCTGTAATTGGGGAGATGCAGTCGTCGGCAGGGACAGTCCAAAGCCTAGTGACATCCCTGCAATTTATTTTTGAAGGGGCGCAAGAGAGGGGACATTTTGTCCCCCATCCCCTGTCCCAGAGCCATCCTGGACTGCAGATTTTTCCAGGGGATGCAGTTGAAATACTACAACTGAATTTCACTGCAATACATTACTGTGTTTCTGAGAAAATAAGCATGGCATGGCTCAATACAACCTTGACATGGATTCTAAAATACATCATACACCTACAGTTGCTGAACAACCATGTCCTCGAAATTATCATACTCATGGCTCCGAACAGTCTGAATATTCTGTCATGGACCCATGATATTTCTGTAATAGATGCTTTCAATCACACAATTTAAAATATCAATGCAAGTATCAGAAACAACTTTGAAGCTGCTGTCATGAAAGAATTTTAAATGCCAGCCAACTCAGTTTTCTTCAAAGATTGTGCAGTCGCACTATATGTAAACAACATTTTCAAACCTTGTTCATATAAATTTGTGTCAATTACTTTGAAATACACTAGATGGTGGACAAGGTCCTCTGCAATAGAAATCTTATTCTAAATATTATGCATTTTGTCTTTGACCTCTCATTGAAATTCTACAATTTCGAATCTAAATGGTTGGTTCAAATGGCCCCAATGACAGCATACTTTTGCCTGCTTCGATAACATTCTTAAAGGGTGTGATTTAGTTTCTTCGGAGTGTGCAATCTTTTTAATGCATCTCTGAATAGGCATTTATATGCTTCATCATGGCCATGTTTCAACGAGTAAAGCTGGTTGCTTCAACTTCTGTACACAATGGCTCTGAAAGTTTCAAATGTTAAATCTTTAATTTGTAATATGAGATGAACAGAAACACGTTTAACCCCTTGGAAGTCATGGGACTGCCTATTAAACTCTATATTATTTTGCTACGTTGAGATTAGAGATATTTTTGTAATGTCCCCATTTTTGAAGACCCTTAGCCTATTTTTCCCCGTGGGCTTTGGGATGTTGCAAGGGGAAAATTATATTAAATAATTAAATATTATTGCCAGGAGAGTGATTTTTATCATTTGAAATTAGAAAGCAATAATTATTTAATTATGAAGATTATTTAATTTAATTCCCAAAATATAAAATTAAATGGGGAATTAATTAAATAATATTTAGGTGGCTTTTAAAAATTAAAATCACCCTTTTAAAAAGGGGACGCCACACCTAGGAAAGATAAACTGCTTTTATTAAATAAATTCCCTCTCCTAGGGATTTCGAATTTTGTGCCTCCTTGCTTATAAAAGGAGTGCTAGGATCATTGTTACATTTTATGTTATGATAAGATTTATTTGATGCTCCATGCTTGGAGTTGGGATGCATGTCCATTGATGTTCTCTCTCTCTCTCTCTCTCTCTCTCTCTCTCTCTCTCTCTCTCTCTCTCTTGCGTGGGAGGTTGTATTGAGCTGGTTTTGAGATTCAACTGAAGTATTTATTTGTGAGATCCATGTTTATGGCTTTGGCAAACATTTTGGTTAAATTTGCAAGCGAAAATCTGCCTTTTTCTACTGTAGCGAATCACTGTAGCAGCTAGGTTTTTGTGATCAGATAAAAGTATTTTTATGTGCTTTGCAAATCGATTTAGTGGTGTGATCTCTATTGACTTTGGCGAATCTCTTTAATGGTGTTTATGGTCTGTTTGCATACAGCTTTTAGGTAAAAAGCGATCAGATTTAGCATGTGTTTGCATATTCTATATGACAGCGACTTCTCTTATTAGTATGTGGACTGATTTAGATGTATTTTGTTGAGCTGGCTGTTGGGTATTGTTTCTTCCACTGCAGCGACTGGTTTTGGCAAAGTTTGGGTACTAACTCCATGTGTTTAGTGAACTGAACTCCATCTAAATTGATTGCTGGTCCATTCTTTATAACAGCGACTCATTTGGAGTGACCATTTGATATTTTAATGTATATTTGGAGGTCTATATGCCCAGCGAACTAGTTAATCTTCATTTGTTAGCTACAGCGATCTCAGTTGGAGTGAAATGGTATGGTTTGGGAGTGTGAAGTGAGCTGCTAAAATCAGCAACTTCATGTTATACTTTGGTTTGTCTGCTGGCAGCGATTTTCCATGTATTTAGTGATCAGTTCAAAGTCTATATAATTCTATGTGTATGCAACTGGATCTTGCATAATTTAGTATGATTTGGGTTCTCTATGATCAGCGATTTAAGAAAGGCTGTTTGGGAGTCTAATATTAATCATTTTGACATCAATTATCATGCTCATTTGGTGTCTCTAACAAATGTGTTTGGCAACTGGAATTGACACATGTTTTAAGCTTATTTGGCAGCGATCTCCATCATGTAAGCATTCACTATTGTGGCTGAACTATTCCTAAATCTGGGGGTTTGTTTTGGGTGTATGGTTTGATGGTAATTTGGAATTCATTGAAGTATTTTGGGCAGATATAGGTAAAGCATGTTTTCTGAGCAGCTGAGGAGGAATTCGTTCTAGTTTAATACATGATTTAGTTGTACTGGTTTGGTAATGATTTGCACATGAGAGCTAGTAACTCTTTTGATCATTGAGGCATCCCTAGTTTCAGCTGGGAATAACATTGTGTGAACTAATGAGTTAAGGCCATTAAACCCTTGCCTTCGGGTTTATTGAGTCATTTACTCAACCGGTATAAGTAGTTTGCTATATTCAGTTGATTGATGCATTGAAGAGTTGGTTGTTTGCCTAATTTCTATTGATCCCGAAGAAGGAAATTACAATTTCACTGGGTAGCCAAGAACTCAACAGCCAAGTGGCAAAATCCAGTCAAATTCAATCTCTTATGTTCCATTTATAACAATAAAATATTCAATTTTTGCAACTAAAACCCATTTCAGACCTTGATAGTTAAGTAATCAATACAAGAACAAATTTTGATACTTCTATTTTAGTGGGATTTTTGAACCATGAATATTACTTCCCAGGTCAATTTGTTAGCATTGTACTTTTCTCAATATTCAATTTTTGCAACTATAACCCATTTCAGACATGATAGTTAAGTCATCAATACAAGAACAAATTTTGATACTTCTATTTTAGTGGGATTTTTGAACCATGAATATTACTTCCCCAGGTCAATTTGTTAGCATCGTACTTTTCTCTGGTACTAACATCGCTTAGAGGTGGTGCTTGTGCACTTTGTGGGTCCCCTTGACTTGAGAAAACCCCATACACTATGATGGAATGTTTGATACATGTTAGAAGGATGAAATCTATGCAACATAGTACTATATTTGCAATTTTAAATGGAACTGTTTCTCAATGAAGGAGAATTTTCCTAAGATACTTGTATCTGTAAGTATCACACAATCCATCTATTGAGCACTATGTTACTGATTTTACCTCAATTTGTTGACCCAAACAATTGGGTCACAAGGTTCTGAAATCTGTCTCCACTTTACAGCTATAGAGTACACATCTTGCCAACCCAATGTAAGTCGAACCGACGAAGACTTCTCTTCATGGCAACTACAAGAAGTTGAAGTATCATTACTGCTGCTACTAGAACACACACCCCCACGGTTCTGACTGAACATGTTGTTCCGCTCTTTTTCTTTGTTCTTTTTCCACTTTTGGATTCACTTGCACTTCCAGACAAGCTCGACTCTCGCAGGGCCTGCCATGTATTATGTACCTTTTGAGCAATGTCTAGTGCAGCCAAGCCTGCCATGCGATGCTGAAAGGCAAAAGAAAAAAAGAATATAAGGCCAATAGATAGAAAGATTATGAGGACCATTTGGTACATATAGTAAAAGTAAAGATTACAAATATATGCACTGCAGTGTTAAGTGTGAAATTAATCTGTATTGCCTTCTTTTTGAAAATCCATTATATATTACATTATATAACAAATAATTACATCAACCTGCAAATCTATGTTGCCAATATCATTAATTTACAATGCTAATTTGTCCTCATCATTCCAATCCATAATGTATGGACTCGTGAGTATGTCTAATTCTCAAATGTAGAGGCACATAAAGAAGCAGAAAAGCCCTCTCCTCTCCTCTCCTCACTTCAAACACAAATAATTAGGTAGATGGAAAATTCCTGGTGACAATGTGGATATCACATACATATTTGCTATAGTAAGTAGATACACCAAGGAAATTCCTGAACATGAAATTAATTGTCTTGAGGAGAAAGAATGGAAAAGGATTATCTTTTGAACAAAAGGAGGATTATAACAAGTGATGTTGACAAAAATATCAAAGAACACCTGTTGGCTAAACTATCCAGGGCTAAAGTATTTTTGTTCATTTGACCCATTTTAAGAGAATGTAGGTATTTGTCTATGGGAGTTATAAAGTGTGTAGTAATAAAGGTAACTACAATTAAGGGATACAAAAGGGACATTCTGGAACTGTTCGAATAGGGTAGAGATTTGCTTTCAGTTCAGAAACATTGGAGTTTAAATTAACATGTGTTAACGTCTTAGTAGACATCCACTACAAAAATAAGCTATGGACTGCACATTCAAGTTCCTGAAGGATAGTCTGAGACTTGAGACAAGACCCGAAATACAACCACTGAGAAAGGGTTGATGTCACCATTATGATAGATTGACCTCATTATGGCATTATCAATACAAATCCTCCCTCAAAATAAAGACATTTACTGTGCATTCAAGTTACCAGGGGGTGGTCTGACAACCAAGACAAAGAATTCAAACTAGTCCATGAGAGGGATGATGATCCTCATCATGACATTATCGTCACATGAATTTTCTCAAATTTTGTGAATAAACAATGCCTATTTTCTCTCTTGGCCCAGTATGACAATGATGACAGTTATTAACTGCAAATTGCACTCATTAGTTTTAAGCTATTTTTCTCCAAGTTTTTGAAACGGGTACATGGGGACATAGGAACCTATTTCAGGGACAGAAAAAAATCTCCCAGATTTTGAGGATGGCTGTGGGACAACAAATTTTATGAGTGGGTATGTATGTACAAGAAAGCTACAAAAACATGTTTTATAACGCGTCAATTGTATAACCACATTTTTAACATCATTAAGCATTCTAAGAGCTAAATTTCAAATAACAATATACATATATGGCTATGCATATGTATAAAGTTATAAATAACATATTTCATAACTTTTCAATTGTATAATCAAGCTGTTAAACATAAATTATGTATGTGTGTTTATGTATATAAATATATATGTATATGTGCATACATATATGATATATATCCATATATGTATATGTGCACACATATAGATGATATATATACATATACATATGTATATATACACTGCTAAACATGATTTATATTATACACATGTATTATATAGGTATATGTGCATACACACACAGAGTTAAACATCATGCTTGTATACATACATATATATATATATACATACATACATACATACATACATATATATATATATATACATACATATATATATATATATATATATATATATATATATATATGCGTGTCTATGGGAGAATCTGTATGGAATTGAGGGAAGTGCTTAATTGATTTATCATTTATCTATAAGTATCTACAGATTAAGCAATATGCACGAAATATATGCAATCATTCATTATGCATTTCAGGCGCTGATCTATATATCTCATCCAGTTCAAGATCTCTTGATGGTGATACAGTGATGGAATAGAGTGAATGAAGAAAAAATTGTATTATAAGATATTGAAAAGAAGGAACAGGGGTCCCACTTGTATGTCAAGTCTCATTGTCAATAACAGAGGGCAATTGTTTGCGACAAAGTATCCGTATTTGTCATGATGTGGTAGGGATTGAAATATGCATTGGGTTGGTTCATTCCTTCAATCTATATAAATGTGCCCATATACGAATAGGCCTAGTCTAGTCCTTAGTAATAGTAGGTCGGGCCCCCATATACCCCCACCTCTATATGTATGGGTGATACGGGAGTAGGCCATTAGAGGTGTAACCGATATCTCGCATGTCTTTATCTCCTCCTTGCCATATATAGAAAGGGAAAACTTTATCTCCCTCGTGAAAGATAAAGATAAAATGCTTGCCAAGATAACAAATGGAGAATATGTGCATGATGATATTGTACCCAATCGGGACTTGCCATATATATGTGGCAATAAGCATTTTAAGAGCTAAAATTCAAATAACTATAATCATTTGACATTAACAAATGGACATTAAACATTGAAAATTGAAATTCAAAATTGATTGAAACACGGATACGAAATTGTGAATTGTTAGGAAAACTTTGTTAGTACTCACATTATATTTTGTGAGCAGGTATGTATGTGTGAGTAGTAATATATTTTGATGAGAATGTGTGATGAGTTGTTATACAACTCATTATAAGAATAACTTGATGAATTATAAGTTGTTCTACCTCTAACAACTTACATAGATATGCTTCAGGAGATTTAGCAAGGATTGAGAAGTACCTAACTCCACATTTAGCAAGGAGTTCAATAGCTATCTATCTATAACCTTTTGTGAAGTGATGAATAGAGTAAACCATTATTGTGTTTACATTACGAAATTTTATTGCGTGTTTTAGAGTCTGTGATCTCTGACCAAAATAGCATTTAGTATAAGAGCGGTATAGCCATGGGGAAAGTCAATCCTGGGAGGAAGAGTTGTCATACAAAAATGATTCGATACTGATCAAAGGGCAGCTTCACGGTGTTTTGGTTGCCCGATTAATGATATTACAAGTAGTTATTTACTTGTAGTATGCATTAGACTAGTTTTGTCTTTGATAATGAGTGACTCTACGTCTTAGATTTGTTATTCATAGTATTTCGATGAGAAGTAGGTGACAGTAAATTATTTGTGGAAACAACACCACTAAGAAGGAGAGTACGTTGGTCAAAGGTGCAGCCAATGACAAGAAGGAAGCAAGCGCAGTTGTAAGCAAATTCTTGTTAATTTCTTATGAGGCATTGATGCTAAGAGGCAGTATTGAAAAGAAAGATGCAACTATTTTTATAGTCTATCCTTAGTGTGAAGGAGATAGGCCAAAGAGAAGCATAAACAGCTTGCAAGATACCTCTGTCACATCCTATTCATAGTAATTCATTCATTTCCAGCTGAAATTTTTTAACTTTCATTCATCTCAGGCTCATGGATTTTTGTTGAGACTCACATGTTTATTTCAAAAGCATCTTACTGTTACTCTTCGTGCTCGTGCAGGATAGATGCTGATGCGTTCACAATTCTGTGAAATGTGCATTTGATTCCAGACATCTGCTCAACCTGTGCAGTCATACGGTTTATGAGCTTCATTCTCATTCTCCATTAAATGCCATAGCTTATCTTTGGTGTCCTTCCTAGCAGACCACGTCATCATTCTCTCTTCGTGGCCGTTGCTGTCATTTCCCAAAGCTGAGTTGTAGCTTATTGCAACATGATTTTATCTCCACACAGCCACAAGATTAGAAAAATCTGTTCATGCCGCCTACTATGGATCACACACCTTTGCAGCCTTCACTGTGGCTAATTAGAGACTCGAGAGAGAAGCCATCAACTCGGCCAACTGTCCTACCATCCTGCCACGTCCCCACACATCATCCAAAATACTACAGTGTGTGTAGATTTCACCACCAAAATCCACGTGCTTTGGTTCAATCCAAAAATATTGATGTTACACGGGTTTGTTATGTAGTATATTTTATCCAATATGTTGTTTATGGTTTAGAGACTATAGAGTTTTCAATAGATAAACATTTGCATATGCCCTCAGTTTATAAGTGTTAGGTTAATAGTTTTGTATTGTTTTGTAGATTGTGTTAATGAATAGATGTCTTCAGTAAGTCTTTAGAATTAGTAAAAATGTTGTTGAAGTTGTTCACCATTTAGTAAAAGTTTTAAACAAGAGAGAGGTCTACAAGTCAATAAGTATCTCTTAATACAAGTGCCAAAATTTTATGTTATTGTCAGTCATCTAAATTATTTTATGTCTGTAGAGACATCAACAAATAAAAAACCAATGTTTGTGTGAAAAGTCAAGTAAAATTATGGTATATTTGTGTCGATAGTCAAAGCCGTAAAAGTGTCAAAAACATTAAAATTGTCTCACGGATGCATTTTTGGTGGAATCCGATGTCATAAATCATATAAATTTGTGGGGGAATTATTTTCACTGCTCTAGCTATTTGAGCTAAAACCACTAGAGGCAAGAGGCAACAAAGGAAGGAGGAAAATCAGCATCAACTCGTTCATCACTAGAGACAGGGACGCACAATGCATTAGTGGCAACAAAATCAGCACCTAAATAACAAAAGCCAAGAATGGAGTCCAGTAGTAGTGGGTGTTCGTTATGTTGTTTGCAACCGAATGGCAACGTTGAGAACAGAGGCTAAAAAGATAATGAGGACTTTGGCCTTAAACTTTATTTTTCATGTTTTTGTGTAGTGTGTGAAAATAAAACATTGTAATCCCCTGATATAGAATATAGAGGAGAATCATATCACAGTGCCATAGCAATCATGAGACTTGAGAGGGGGTGTTGATCATCCTCTGTAAAACCATCTATATGTGTAGGCTGAACAGATGTGTGTACGTCCCTGTTCATATCTGGGTTGTTGGCGAGTTCCTATTTAAAACCATTTGTGATAGAGAGGAAGGTTGAACATATGTAGAATTCTTGTTTGTAGTTCCCATCATTGGATCAAATTGATGTGTTTCCAAGAATGTATGGTTGATGTGTTCCTTCCCTACCTTCTGTTGAGTTGTGTGCAATCCCAATGTTGCACATATGTTTGTTGAATCGTGTGCAATCCCAATGTTGCACGTATGTTTGTTGAGTCGTGCGCAATCCCAATGCTACATGTTTGTTTGTATATGCAAGCCATATGTGATGCATGTGTGAGTCAAGAGCATCATCAAGCTCCATGGTGGCACATTGTAGTTGTAGAGTGATTTTTTTCTCCCATGTTCATACTAAGGGAGGGAATGTTAGGAAAACTTTGATAGCGCTCACATTGTATTATGTGAGTAATAATATATTTTGATGAGAATGTGTAATGAGTTGTCATACAACTCATTATAAGAATAGCTTGATAAATTGTAAGTTGTTCTAACAACTTACGTAGATAGGCTTGAGGGTATTTAGTAAGAATTGACATATACCCAATTCCACAATTCAAGAAGTTCAATAGGCTATTTATCTGTAACCTTTTGAGAAGTGATGAATAGAGAAAACATTTATTGTGTTCACATAGCAAAAGTTTATTGTGCATTTTAGAGTTTGTGATCTCTAACGAAAATAACATGAATATGATAATCTATTTGTGCTATTATCAATGATCGTGAAAATGAATGTTTGAAAATGCCCCTTTTTGTTTTCTTTTTAATTTCACTTTACAAATGTCTTTTCTCTGTTTTTTAAAACAACTGTTGACATAGTACCCAATAGATTGGAGACATCCCTCGATATCTCGAGGACGTCTGGATGTCACCAATTGCCCCTCCTAATAGGTTTTATTGAATCATAATATTTACATCAGACATCAAACTTTATAATATTTACAATGTGGGAATCAAGTTCTTTAAACATTAATCCTCCTAGGCTATATATCTGATGAACTGGCAAAAACATGTAAGTCCATGTATGCACTTCAAGATCAAAAGTCACTTTCTGCGACATTGATTATATTTATATGGCATGCACATATTTATCCAAAGGACTCAAAACTGAGGTATTCAACTAAATAACTACTATTTGTGTCTAAGATTTATTTTATGAAACAAAATGTGTGTCATTTTCAGAAATATATGAACTTATTAACCTTGAGAATAGTGTTCTAAGTGTTTTGGTTGTTGAGTGGCCCATTCATAAATTTGTTGGTACCTTTATCTCTTCACATGGAACTCCTAAAGCACAAATGCATGTGTATTAGAGGTCATTTTAATCATAGAATTTTAGGAGGTCACAATTTCAACGAATCTTTTTCAATATTGAATTCTCAACATCTTACGTTTGGTCATATTCTAAAAATGATGTTCTTTCAAAACCATTAATCTTTTGTCTTTTATACAATTGTCAAATTCTAAAATAAAAGGAATCTTATATTGTACAAATTGTGGTATATCTTCAATTTCAAAAGGTGGATGTTTTTAGAGAAAATTCGAAAAAAAAAAGGCCAATTGGTGAATAATAACCAATAAAACAATACTTAATGGATGCCTTCAAACAGAAAATACCTCTTAACTAAATGAGTGTTGTAGTACACTAAAGGTTAGTTATAAATAAATGTCGCTAAGAAAGTTTGCTAGTGCTTTGTCGACATGTTTTTAAGTGATAAATAAGACTACAAATTGTGGTATATCTTCAATTTCAAAAGGCGGATGTTTTTAGAGATAATTCGAAAAAAAGACCGATTGGTGCATAATAACCAATAAAACTATACTTAATGGATGCCTTCAAACAGAAAATAGTAATACCTCTTAACTAAATGAGTGTTGTAGTACACTAAAGGTTAGTCATAACTAAATTTCGCTAAGAAAGTTTGTTAGTGCTTTGTCAGCATTTTTTGAAGTGATAAATAAGACTTGTTGTATGTCAGTTACAAGAGTTACGGGAACTATCAGCAGTTGAGTATTTCCCTTTAAGTGTCATAAAGACTGCAAGGGTGAGGGCACTTGTATCAAATACTCCCTTAACTAGGAACATTGTAATAGAACAGGTCTCGAGGAACACAGCTGTTATAGTTCTATATCATGTTATGGTATTCTAGTATGTACATATATACTTTCATTTGCTATTCTTTGTGTGATATTCATGCTAGTTTACCATCTATCTAGACTATATCTAACCTACATTTTGGCGTTGTGCCTTAAAAGGATTCGGATCACAATGTGCACAGATGTAAGTTGGTTGTCAATCCTCTCGACAACCATTCTTATTAACAATGACATGTAAAACTAATGTGCCAACCTCTTCAAGAAAAATTCAAAACAAACAGCAAGAAGAAGAACTTACAAAAGACTTCTAGTACTTGTGGGATCTCTCAATATGAGAAAAAGTTCGGGAAGAAGCCGCTAAAACCAAAGTATCATCAAAGTTTATCTAGGGCAACTTGGTGGTTACTGAGGATGTAGAACAGCTCCTAGACCACCTTTCACGACTCCTTACCAAGCATTATATAATACTGAAAAATCTTCAGGCCAATCGTGACCAAGAAATGAGAAGGCAATAAATATTGCAATGGTACGATGAAAGGCAAAGCTTGGAAAAGGTGAGATCGAACAAATGTCGATGCCATTAACACCAAACAAAGGATGGAAAAGAAGATATAGCCATGAAGCGCAGGCGAAGTCGAAACTCAAACATCAATCTGACTCTTGAAACAACAAGAGACAGCAATGATTACAAGTAGAAAACACTTCAAGAAATAAAAGACGATAAAGAAGAATCACAGGCCTAAGTGTAAGAAGGATCCGAAGTGTAAGAATGAACCGACAAAGTGTTCAATAGGCACCATCACAAGTGATTGAGCACTCTACACCACTCTCTACGATGCATGGGTCAAGATTGTTAGGCCTCTAGGGATACAATTGGAGAGTCCCTCAATGGGCCTAATGAAATCCAATGAGGACATTCAAACCTCCCCTTCGAGAGAAGTGTCCATTCAAATGGAGAGATTGAAAACAACTTCCTGCAGAGGAACAATGGCTTGCATAAAAGTCAAACATACATCGGATTGAAGAACTATTAACTAAAACAATTTCCCCAAATACTCCAAAGCAACTAAATCAATCAACAAAGGAACAAAGGGATAATAGCACTAAATGGGAATTTGAAGCTGAGCAAGATAGAATATGGATAAGTTTCAAACGACATGTCGAAAAACGTGTTTGAGAGTGCAAAGGAACATCTACACAAAATACCCCGAGGAGGAAGATCCTATTCGGTGCACCACTTCATAAGACTCCACAAGCCACACCATGGGCACCCCATCACCGAAAAACAAAAGTTTCCCAAATTCAATGGAGACATCTCTAAAGAGTCGGTCTGAATAGTGTAGAACGCATGTCAATATATGGACCTCCAATGGGCAGATAGATGAATGTATGTGGCTCAATGCTTTCAAGCCACCTTGCAAAAGGTGCTATTAAAAGGCACCCGATGGGTGACAAAGAGACATGAAGATCTCTTATGGTTGTTTATGATAAAGAATTCAAACTCCTTTGAGATGACAGCAAAATTGTTGACAAGATCTACAGTGAACCATCAAGGTAAGCACGACAAAGTACGAGTGCACAATCAAAGACTCCAAGATCTAATGCAAACACTTGAGGAGGTAGTCAACGGTACAAATAAATAAGGTTCATCAAAGGGTCGGTCCATTTACTAAGAAAATAAATGAAGGTGGTCCCACCTTAGTCATATGAGCATGCCTATAACAAAGCAATGGACATCAAGTGTGAGAACAAAACATCGTCCTCACACACATGGAGTGAAGATGAAGACTCCCATTCCAGTGACAAAAAGCTGGGTTCAATACGAACCTTTAGAAGGGATATGCTCTGTATAAAAGAGAATTAAATAAGACAAGGAAGAAGGAATGGACTGTGGTGCACTAATTGCAAAACAATAGAGCACATGACAATGAAGCTGTATGAAAAGAATATTTTTCGCATCCGTCAAGTCAATTGCCATGGCGTGAAAAGTTGTTTGTTCAATTTCAAAAACATGAGTACCCAAGAGAACCTTCAACACCACCTCAACCCCGACAAGGTTGAAAGGCCATCACTAGGCGGATACAAACACCATGTGAATAATACAATACGTCAAAAGTGGACATGTGTTCTTAATGTGGACCAAGGGATCATAAGGATGAAAACTCTCCAAAACAACTAACTACGGGCATGATTGCCATAAGAAATGAAGAGGTGCTTCAATCACTAGAAAGAAAAAAGAAAGAAATTATATTGATATCCAAAGATAACCAAAAGTAAGTCAATAGGACTCGAAGATACAATACTTAATATAAATTTCTAGGAAGGGAGGATCAAAGAAGCCAAAAAAAGGAACAAAAGTACATGAGACCAAATAAAGCAATGTGCCACTAACAAAGGTGGTAATGAAACTAATACAAATAGTAATGAAGGTAAAACAAGAGCCCCCAAAACCATATAATGATGAACACTGGAAGACCTCATCGAACATCTCTATTTGTGATTGAAGTGGAGGAGCCATCTAAGCCATCATCGATCACTATGAGAAGATTTGATAGTGCTTGTCTGGAAGTACTCGATGTCAAAGGATAAATGTTGAGAGATCCTTGGAGGAAGCAAAGCAATTTCTCTAGAATCTCCCTTAACATCCAAGGTCAAGTATACCTCTCGTATTAGACAAGAAACCTATACATATGAATGCACCTATGGTGTGGGGGCGATCGTTAAGTAGGAGATCCATGCCTCTCGAAAGGGGCAAAACCACACCGGTGGGAAGGAGTAGAGCCATGATGTCGAGGGAGTGCAAGCTATGTTATAAAGGCCAAGAAAAGCAAATAAATTATCCAACCCCATGTTTAAGAAAGAACGCATGGCCTAAGCAAGGGTGGAATCCAAAAATAAAATTGAGGGAAGAGTAGAGACCTATTCAGCAAAGTATAAAAACACAAACCAATCGACTTGTGTCACACAGAGATTGTGAAGAAAGGGTTGAAACCACTATTCTTACCAAAGTAGATGACCTATTAAAGAGCATCCTAGAGCTCGCGAATGTCTTAACAAGTATGGTATAAGATACCAATCATAATGTAGAACAAGGAACACACCTTGTATCTAAGGAAGAACATCAACAAGGATGACAAAGCGGGAGAACAAATAGAGCTCGAGAAACCAAGTAATTAACCCAATGCTGCTAACATAAACTTCACTGAAAGTCGACTATAGTCCACATGGACATTTTGGCCTAGAACCTAACCAACATTGTTATTGATGGCAGCTTTGGAGTAAACGTGTTTCTAGAAGAAAATTAGAAACGCCTTGGAGAACCCATTATTTCGCAACCAATGTTCCAGTTAGTCGAAGCTAACCAAAATGGGATAAAGGTGTTGGGAGTCCTCATGGCGCAGCAAAAGATAATCATCGGCACCCAACCATTCATACAAAAAAACTAGTCACCTCCTCAATTAAGAAATATTATGATGCTTTATTGGAATGTGGTAGGTTAATAGCAGCAAAGGTAGATCACAACCGAGAAGAAAAACATCCTCTCAATCGAGAAAAATGTTGAAGATACACCATACACTTCAGAATCGGGGTTCAACGACGAGGTGGCGTCATCTAATGATGACAACCTCGCCAAATACTACTACAAAAGAGATGGAGGAAGAACATTCACAACTTGTGAACCACAATTTGATAAAACCAAATGAAGAGGGTCATTGTTGAGCTACACTAATGCTCGAAGGATGAAACAAGTTCCCTCAATGGTTTTATCCATTTGCAAATGGACGGCTAAGAAGTATTTCAACCTTGAGTGTAACTTCGTCGAGATCATGGAAATAAAACAAAGTGAAGAGTATGTTCAGAAACACTTTTGAACCAAGGATGAGATATCATGTTAAGAAGAAACTAAAGTCTCAATCTATTTTTTTTTTTTATCAATTAAAACCATCTTCATCTTGTTCCTCTAACCTTGATAGTTCACGAGAATTCCGAGTAGGGGATGCGAGGATAAAAGAAGAACCTCCTCACCAATTTGAAGGAATAGAAAATATGAATAACAAAGAAGCATCCATAGTTAAGGTCAACCATGGATCTGATGACAATTCTCATATTATCATGATAGGGATTGATTGGGACCCACTGTTGAAGGCCACAACATTATAAATATTCATGGAATACGAGACATGTTTTTGCATGGACACGAAAAGAGTGAAAAGGAGTGCCACTAGAGATGTGTGTACACTAAATTCCACTAGTCATGGGAGCTCATCTAAGTACGGAGACAAGTTCATATAATGAAAGGGAACTATGTTGCCAAGGTCCAGGAAGAGTTCAAAACTCTTGAAATCCTTTGAAAACTCTATCCGAAAACCTAAACCGAGCAATGCTTCCAAATAGCAAACTAGGGATGGATCTTTCACCACTTTGAAGAGTGCCTGCTTTGGCTAGGAGTGGATCTCTCACCATCGAAGCTAGGTTTCTGTAGAATCTTACTTCCACAAGCAAAGAGTCCAGGAAGAGTTCAAAACTCTTGAAATCCTCTAAAAACTCTATCCGAAAACCTAAACCGAGCAATGCTTCCAAATAGCAAACTAGGGATGGATCTTTCACCACCGAAGAGTGCTTTGATGGCTAGGAGTGGATCTCTCACTATCGAAGCTAGGTTTCCTGTAGAATCTTACTTCCACAAGCAAAGAGTGCAACCAAGAAAAGCTCCAAATCTCCAATAACCTCCACATCTCCAACCCTCGGGTATGACCAATGCTAAGACGGAAATAAGCATCTAGGCCTCAGGCGTAGGAATGGGGGCATTACAGTCCTTCCTCCCCAAAATTGCTTGCTCTCAAGCAATTATAACCCATATATCCAATAGCCATGTGCAAGAGACAAAACATGCTATAGTGCTCCAAGATCTGAGAGAGCAAAGGAACATATACACAAATTTGCATCAGGGGCATCACATACTTTAAATTGCAGATTTCGTCCTCTAATTCCTCGTTTTTCTCAAGAGGAAAATAAATCTGAATATGCTGCAAAAGATATGACATATCATCATCCTTTTCATACCTTACAATGTCATCAAGGTCTTCAGTTTTCTTTACCTTCATAATATCTTGGCTTTGTTGTACCAAATCCTTAGCATCCTTGTTCAACATGGGCTGAATATCTTCATGATATAACTGCTGCAATAAACAAGAGGATGTACCTTTTTCCACACAATCCACATCCCGTGCAAGTGTGGTACTTGTGATAACCACTTCTCCTTTTTTCGCTTGGTCTTCAATCATCTTTGGATAAGCATTATCTCCATCAACTCCATCATCTGAAATTACCTCATGTGGTGTTATTATTGGTTGTTCAAATGAGTTCTTTTGCTGCCCCAAACAAATTTGTAATTCAGGTATCGCCATATGATAGTCTCTCTTGGGCTTGCTACCAATCTTCATCATGTCATAATCTGGAAATGGCATATTATCTTTCCCACATTGAGATCTTTCCGATCTGCCATATTTTGACACTTTCTCTACCCAACGAGGTTAGAGGAAAGTCGACTACGATACCACTCTAATGTCTCCAAATGGATACTTTTTAACCCCCAAATGGATTTTTGGCAAAACCCCAATCCAAAGAACAATTTCTAAATAATTTATAAAATATTACAATGCAGATCTGAATTTTATACATGCATGGCAACTTGCATAGGAGATGAAAACCACTCAAAACTGATGCAAAACCATTGAATATTTAACTCAAACAACTCAACAAATATTGCAAAGGTGAAATCATAAAATAAATACCATATTCAGTCTTCAAAATAGGCTGATTTTATTTTATAAAAAAATTGTTGACAACTATCCTCGAGACAGCTGAAAAGTACAAAACCCTTGAGCCAAAAATTATGCATGTTGGTTGATCTGACGGTGGTTGACATGCGGATCAAATAACCTACATGCGGATCAAATAACCTCTCTCTAGCACTGAACAAACCCTTGAAATTCTCTGAAAACTCTGTCTGAAAATCTGAACTAAGTAATGCTCCCAAATAGCAAACTAGGGATGGATCTTTCACCACCAAAGAGTGCTTTGCTAGCTAGGAGTGGATCTCTCACCACCGAAGCTAGGGTTCTTGTAGAATCTTACTTCCACAAGCAAAGAGTGCAACCAGCAAAAACTCCAAAAATCTAATAACCTCCACGTCTCGAGCCCCTTGGGTATGACCAAAGCTAAGACGGAAATAAGCTTCTAGGCCTCTAACATAGGAATAAGGACATTACAGAGTGTGCGAAAGAGGCTTTGGACACAAATCCAAACAAAATAAGAGTAATGATAGAAACGGAGGCACCCAAGAACGTCATTGGCCTAAAATCCTTTTTGGGTCATGTCGGGTGTTATTGACATTTCATTTTTAAAAAATTGCTCAAATCTCTCACTCTCTAGATGTCCTAACAAGAAAGGGGACTCCATTCATGTGGTTCGATGAACAACAGCAAGCACTCCAAGAATTGAAAGTCCGGTGAATCAAATCACCTATACTTGTCTACCCAAAGCTGGGCCAAGGAGTTTGATGTCCAAACATATGCCTGCAATTATGCCAATGGAGCAACATTAGCCCAAGCTGAAACCATGAACACAACTACCAGTCTTCTTTGCAAGCAAACACTGGTGCAATATTGAGAACAATTATAGTACCATAGAACATGAAGCTCTTGGTATGGTGTATATAGTACAAAAGTTTCACCATTACCTACGGAAATGCTCTTTACTTTTTATGTGGATAGTAAGCTCTCAATATGGTGTACATAGTGCAAAAGTTTCAGCATTACCTACTAGAAATGCCCTTTACTTTTTATGCGGATCATCGAGGCATAATTATACTTAGTCAATAAGCTCATTATCCAAGGCAAGATAGGTAGCTAGTTCATGTTGCTACAAAAGTTCATATTCAAGATCGTTCTCAAATCGAGTAAAAACCATGTAATAGTTGACCAACACTCTCGGATAAAATCAAGATAACCTGCAAAGTGTGTCAATGAAGATTTCTCAAATGCTCATCTCTTCCAAATTGCGATAGTTCCAACCTAGTATGGATAGAGTGGGTACTATTTATCTACGACATTCTTTACAAAGGGTATGCATCTTGCACAAAAAGAAGTGAGTATTAAAGGCCCAAACATTCCAATTAATAAACGGGTTATGGTATAAAATAGGTTAGACCACATTATACGTCGATGCCATATGGAACTGACACCGCTGCGAAGAAAGGTACTCAGAGCAAGACTATGGTGGCCAACACTACAACAAGATGCTAAAGAGTGGGTCCTTGGGTGTGATACATGTCAAAGAACAAGAAAATCTCTAAAAGCAACTTTATGCCCCCAGTGGCCTTCCTAACCTCGAGAACTCTTCAAATGGTGGGGATTAGATTTGCGGGACCCGTGAAACTAATCAAGATGCATCAATGCAAGTATATTGTGGTGGCCAAATAATACTTAGTGAAATAGGTTGAAGCAAGGGCCTTGCTAAACAACAACACTACTGCAAGGTTTATCTACGAGCAAATAATGACTAGGGTTAAAATCCCCATACAAATCACAAGTGATCACAAGGGACATGCGTGATCCGATTAATGTGTTCTAAATTCTGAATTTTCTCCTCACTTTCGACTCCATACTATCCAAGGAAAATGGCCAAGAAGAGCCCAATAACAAAGTGCTAATCTCTATAGTTGAAAAATCATGTGGCATAGAAGGTAGGGATTGGGAAGTATTCTTATCGATGCTATTGTGGGCATATGGTCAGCCTATAAAGTAACAAGCCATACACCATTCCAATTGAAGTACTCGTAGGAAGTAGCACATCCAATGGGCTACGTAGTACCAGAGTTTAAGGATGGTAGTAGAAAATAAAGTTCATGACGTGGAGAGTCTCGGAACAGCTCACCTAGTTGAATAGGCTAGATGAGAAATAACTAATGTCCTAGTGGGCAACAAAGATCATGCAAACCTAGGGAAATTGTAGCAGAGCCTTTTCCCTTAAATATAATGGGAAGCGTGAGATAGAACCAGTGCAAGCTTAAAGTGATGTGTTTAGGACCATTTAAAATTACACAAATTCTAGAACAGGGGCCAGTATTAAAGATGCGGTGAAAGGTTCTAAGTTAAAAATATATCAATCTAGGGAAAAGAACATCAACGCGTCATAGATATCAATATAAAATATTCGGGCCAAGAAGAAAAGAAGCCAAGCAAAGGTCCGAATAAAATTTTTATTACGAATATTAATGAAGAGTTGCAAAGAAAGTGACAACGTCCCTACCAAGCCTTAAAGTGGCCCCCAAATATACCCAACGTCCAACACTATACATGACACCCAAATGTCCTATTTTTAAAATAAAGTATGAACGCACCTCTTGATAAAAAATCCATGAATTCCATACCAATTCAAAAAAGCAATAAACCCTTTTGAAGAGAAGTTATGAACATTCAAGCAAAAGTCGTGAATGTTCACTCTCCAAACATTTACTCTTTGAACATTCATCCTTGAACGTCCCACCCCTATATGTCCCATCCTTGAATGTCCCACACCCAAACATTGCCTTTGTCATCCCTCTGTACATTCAAACTAAAACCAAAAGAGTCAAACACCATATGTGCTCATACCCATTCAAACCCATGCAATCATTAGATGCCAAAAATTCATCATCAAAAACAAAAGTGCTCATACCTTGGATGCATGTCTTTACTTTGCTTGCACATTGATTTACAACTCTTCTTGCTAAGGAGTGAGCAAGACATGACTCCTTTTGTTCCAATCCTTCCACAAGTATGGATAGCAAAGGTTGTGGAGGTTCTTCATACTCATTCAACATTAGGGACATTATTGTTTGCATAGCATCCATTACTTCATGTGAATGTTCCTCATGTATAACATCAAAGAAAACCTCAAACATGTGCAAAATGAGGTCATTACAATCAAGATCTAACATTGGAATGCAAGACCTTACCTTAGCCATGTTCTTCAAGATCTTAACCCTCTTATCAAAGTGAGGGTTTGTGATGTCCCAAAGCTTTTGAAAGCTTCCAATCATGAGCTCATATACCTCCTCCATAGTAGTATCATCATATGGAAAACTTGGGGCTGCTTATCCGTGTGATCTCACTAATGCATGTGATGACCAAAAGTCTCACATCCACCTCCTCATGTCTCAACAAACTAGATCTAGCCAAGTGTGTCACCAAAGGAGCTACAACTGAAAACATAGAGCTATAATCAGATTGCTCTATCAAACATAAACAACTCACTATCTCTTCAAGAGTGTGGAGCAATACACTCTTCTCAAATGAAAGCTTCTTGAGCCTTTTCCCAAGCTTATAAAGCTTGGTCCTCAAACCTCTATCACTGGCAAGCTCCATGATTTATTCTGCAAACAAACCCACAAGGATGGAAGAAAATTGCTCTGATTCACCTCAAACAAATTGCAATAAGTCTGAATTTTTTTCCCCAATCTCAATATGCCAAAACAGAAATTTTTCTAAATCTGAAAATGGGAGACTTACTATAAATAGTAAGTTCGTCACTATCCCTAGCTGAATTTAGAAAAATTACATAACTTGCTCAAAACACCCCGGAATTGCATGAAACTTTGGGGAATGATAGATAATATTATGGAGCAACTTTTCCAAAAGGAATTTTCTGAAAATAATTGAAATCTGATTTTTAAAACCCGAAACACTGCAAAAAAATATAACAACTTCAAAAATCCGTATCTTTGGCTAGGGAAGTCCAAAAGAGCTGAAATTTTGGATCTTGGGCCACAAAAATATGAGGAACAATATCCAAAACCAGATTTTGCATAGCCAACACCAAACCCTAATTTTTGCCCAAAAATAAGTCACCCAACACATTTAGGGCACCAATTCAACTCCAAAATTTATGAAATTAATTTCTCCTTATTCCTCCTTGTTTTTGCCACACAAACCCCCACAAGAGTAGAGGAAAGAAGCTCTGATACCACTGTAATATCCCCTTTTGGGATATTATCCAAATATGCAAATTAATTTACTGAATCGACTCTAGAAGGACTAAACCCTCCTAGTTTGACCTCAAATAATCCAATGTTAGCTTCAATACAACCCAAATAGGGTTGGAGTGAGCCAAGGTGGTGGATTAGATGGGAGAAACTTGATTAGGAAATTAATCACTTAAAATCTAAAATAGATGCATTAGACTGCTGCAAACTTCAAAATTAATAACTCCTTCACTATCCAATGTTTTTCTATCAAACCAATGCCAAAAGATTCTTCATATTTTTAGCTTTCCAACAAGCTATAGATCACAATTTTTGGATAAGTAGAAGGTATGCAAATCAACCCACGAAATCTGAAACTGTGTAGATAAAACCCTGGCCCAATAATTAAATATTGCTCACAAACAGCTGAAACTTGGAAAATTCATAACTTGCTCAATACTTTGTCTTTTCCGCGAAATAAAATGTAGACTAATCTATAATTCAAGAGTTTTCCAAAGATATTAAAATTTGAATTTTATGACAACTGACACCCCTTCAAAACAGCCCCCTAAATCCCCAAACCAGTCGCTAGGGTTAGCATAAAACATGTAAATTATTTCCAGCTCTTAGAACCCTTCAAAACATCCCTAAATGATTACTCACACTCAAAAAAATAAGCCAACTCAAACCAGATAACAAATATAGCTTATTTACCCTTAAAACATGCCAAAAGATGTTCAATTCAAGTCACCATAGTTAGAATAAAACCAACAATAACCAGCAGATCTAAAGCACCATAAAACCCTTCACAATATTCAATAACATGCAGATTTTTCTCTCAATAAAATGCGCCAATACTCTAGACAAGTCGCCAAAGCTAGGAGGCATAAATCATGCACAAAGACACTTCAACACAATGAATGGAACAAGAGAGTCTTCAATGTCTTCAACAATGGCTTCCAAATGAGAGAGAGCAAAATGCAAGAACTAGGGCATACATCCCAATACTCCAAGCATGGAGTGAAATCAAATGATCATCCAACATAACCCTCTAAGGAAATGCAACCTCCCTTTTTATAGAACTAAGGGGTGCAATATCCAATAAAGACCGACCTTTCCCTTTTGGAGAGAAAACATAAACTCTCATTAAAATATTTAATACTAAGACTATGTGCACTTTATTTATTTTTTTAATTAAATAAATAAAAGCAACTAACCTATGTGCACATTTAAACTAACTAAAAAGACTCCCACTTGTAGCGCTAGGCATGCCAAGGGGTTACAATGCAAATAAAAATAAATATTAATGTCCTGTTGATCGATAAAACACTTAGCAGAACTCACACACGTCAGTCCGCGGAAAACAGGATGGGATCGAAGACGCGAAGAAATAGGAAGGCGTCGCGCGTGGAGCTGCGAGTCGGACATTCGGGACTTAGCCGATTTTGTAGATCAAGTCTATTTTTAGAGGCTGGCGTGCGGAACACACAAAGCGATGCCGAGACTTGCGCGCCACGCTTTGTCTATATTTCGAGGATCATATCGAAGCACTCTTGCATGGAAGTAATCCAAGAATAGATTCATCACTCTAGTTAATTGTAAGTGATCTATAAATAGCATACTTGCATGTATGGCTATAATTGTAAAACGGTGCACGGCTATTATTAGCGTGCAACCTATTTTTGGCATAGTTACTTAAGTGAAGGGCAAGTTCCACACCCTATATATATTAGATGAATCACTTAGTTGATATACCGTGTTGAAGGGTTAGAGATTCATGAGTGCATGAGACTAGATAATTGTAAAAGATCCATGCGCGCATGACTATTATTATATCAAGCCTCCTGTATTGTTGTCATGTTTAATATATGAAGAATATTGGCGAACCAAAGTGTCTTATATGTGTTATCATTGCATGCCTTTATAGATCTGTTCGGTATAACTGTGTAATGATGGATTAGTTTCTAACTATATGTCCTTATCACTTCACCATGCTACCATCCTGCTACAACAACCCTAAAGAGGGACCTGGTACCTTGGTGCGCTTCGGGTGAGCGCTCAGCCTATGTTGAGTGATGTGCCAACGCGACTAGGTGTTATATGAGAATTCTAGGCTGCATCATTGGTTCCATCACGCGAGACCTCTTTTTAGTTGTTTTCGGGATGGTTCGCATGAAGACATACCAAAGCTAACTTTGGCGAAGCGTTGAAGAGTGGATTCATGATCTGGAGGAAGAATACGCACAAAGGTTTAGCATCGGATCCGGATTTAACGCATGCACTTGGGTAGAGCAGAATTTGTATGACAGTTTGTACGAAAGCTTCTTTGTTATCTTTCCCGTAGAATTATACGAGTGGTTGACTACATATGTGTCTAAGCGGAATTAGAGGTATCGCACACTTGTTTAGACACAGGAAGAATTTCAAACACTATATGATGCTTTGACTTCATCGAGACTCGCACGGTAGATACACTGGTTTCGCGGTGTTCTAAACATCTATATTCTGGAGTATTCAATTTTGACTTATTCGTGCCGGAGGTAGGCCGAGTTCCAATTCCTACAGTATCGTAGAGGGACGTATTTGCAAAGGCATTCCGCAGCGAGCGATCAAGATCTTGTTAGTAACGCGTTGAACTTGGAAGATAAGCCCATGGCAAGTTAAAAATCTCCACGCACGGGGCGGAACAGGATTGGTGAAAGATGGCGACTAGCGCCAAGACGGCCACAGAGGAGAAGAGAGGCGGTGAAGTATGATGAGGCGCGCGAGAGGGAATTATGGAAGAAGTAAGAAGTTGTAGAATGGATGGCGTTGTGGAGAGAGATGGCTCGTGAAGGATTTAAGGCTCATGAGGATGAAGAAGAGCTAGAGCATCAGGAACTCCCCCATCTAGGAAAGCATGACAGAGAACCCTCTTCGGCCTCACATGGAAGCGCGCCAGCAGATATGACCTGGGCCGCAGCGCGCATCTAAGCCAACCTGCTGACCTAGCCCTTGCGCTTGGTTTTCCAGTATCTAGTACAACAGGTAAACAAAGTTTTCATTTAGGAAGTGAAAGAGCAGAAACAAGTCAAACAACAAGTACATCAATGGCAGCACAGACAGCTTCGTTATTCTTTGGGGGTACGTTTTCAGGCTCATCATCTGCACAGAATATGAGTGCGCCTTGAATGTGGGATTCACCTGTGGAACTGGGCGAGACTACTTCACAGACTGTAGGGGTCCAGTATAGTACCACTGTCGGGACACAGGGGAGTGCATCTACGGGCCCTATTCCAACTTCAAGAGGAGGATCGGGAGGTATGGGCAGTTCTAGTTCCGGTGGTTCGGGTGGTTTTGGAGGTAGAGGAAACCAAGGAGGTTCTGGGTTGGGTGGTCAAGGCCCGTAGCAACCCCAGAACATTTATATGGAGATGTCTCTTCGTCTCCCAAAGTACAGAGGTATCGAGGATGCTGCTGAACATATTCATATGTGTGAAATATTGTGGCGCGCGAAAGGTATCACGGCTTCTAAGCGCAAGGCAAGTCAATTTGCTACTACATTACAGCGCGCACGCACACAATGGTATAGGAAGTTTGATCCCAATCAAACTTGTATTGATTATGCAACATTGAAAGATGCTTTCTTAAAAGAGTTCCATATCCCAGAGTTTGAGCAGAAGAGTATAAGCGCACTTAAGGATATAAAGCAAGGCACTACTGAAAGTGTACGTGAGTATGATGCCCGTTTTAAAACACTTCTATCCAAACTCTCCTATGATATACATGCAAGTCAGCATGCACAATGGTTTGTCGGGGGATTGATTACTCCATTTCAAAGAGCACTATTGTCACATAAGACTTATACCGACCCGCGCGAAGCATTGGAAGCAACTCTACGCGTTAAGGCAGTTGGGAGTATTGACACTGGAGTTAGTCCATTCTTGGAGGCTCAGATAACAGCTATGGCGAAACAGTTAGAGAAATTATCAGCAAACTCAGCTCATGAGATGCGCTCAGGAATCTGGTGTACAGATTGTGAAGTGGAAGGCCACACCAAGGATAGTTGCCCTCGCAGATCTGTACGTTCACTGTTGTTAGACTGTGAGATTTTCCATTTGAATCATGATGCTAGTCATTGCCCCTTACTACAACGTGCGATCAGGAAGAATGTATCCTCTTTTTGTAAAATTTGTAGGTCCACGACCCATGATACTGAAGATTGTAGATTGATTGGCCAGATCCATGATGCCATTGATATTGGGGTGTGACAGTGAGTGTGGCTGATAGTTCTAAAGGAAAGAATGAGCATCAGGATAGGGATTATAATCAAGCGCGCTATGACAGGAATGACGGAAGATTTGAAGGAGGTCGTGGAAGAGGACGAGGATATCGAGGCGGATATGGAGGATGAGGCCGAGGCGGGGAAAGAGGTGAATTCCCTCGAGGAACTTGCTATACATGCGGCTCACCTGACCATTATAGGCATGAATGCCCGCAAAATATTTCCTGTTCATTTTGTGGAAAGGGGCATAGTTATGAAGAGTGTCCGGACTTGTATGAGCATCTCAGTAAGCAAAGCACAAGCAAGAAAACAAAGGCGTAGGGATGGTTAGAATCCAGGTAGAGAATCAGTGGATGCCCAAGTTAACACCATAACCCGAGGCAGTAACAGTCAAGATAACCACACGAGCTGAGGCGGCACGCGCAAAAGAGGTATTACAACAGAAGCCGACAATCACTAGGGAGGAGGTTTTGCATGCTAGGTATCCAGATCCAACTCATCAGAAAGAAGTCTATCAGGAAACTATGGAGGTCCTTAGAAACCTTCAAGGTGAAATATAGTGTTTGAAAGAGCAGTCTCGGAAGTTGGAGCATAAGGATACAGAAAAGGCCCCGTCTGATATTGATGACATCAAAGAGGTATGTAGAATGTTGCGCCAGGAGAATATTATTCCTTTATTGGGAAATTGGTTGAAGGGGAATACTCCACGCGCGGGAACTGATACTTGGAAGACATACTCCATGCGAATCTCCCCCCCGATAGCATTGACTACGACAAGGAGATCACTTTGAATGTTGTTGTGGATGGTTGGTTGTTGAGCAATATTTTGATTGACACAAGTGCGGAAGTGAATGTACTTACATTGGATGCATGGGTACAAATGGGGAGACCTCCATTACAGCCATCATCTAATGTATTATTCATGGCAAATAGAACAAAAGCTACTCCCATAGGAGTTTTGAAGGATGCATCTATCACTATACAAGGGGCCAAGTTCACAGGAGACTTCAAAGTGTTAGCACTTGCGGAAGTAGATAGCTTCCCAACTTTGCTTGGGTGCCCTTGGTGTTATGCAAACAATGTTGATTTGAGGTTTAACAAGGGGTATATCAGCTTCGAGAACAAGGAGGAAAGGGTCATAATATCATTGTGATGATGGGAAATCCATACCATATGTGGAACCTTTGAGTGAAGAGGACTTGAACAGAATTTATATACGCGCTATTCGGGACCCAGAGGTCAATGAGCCATCTAAGGAAGGAATCCTTCATTGGGAAGATTCTCAGTCAATCAGTGATACTACCAGTATTGCTTGTGATAATTGGGCTCATGGTACTTATGAACTGGTGGGGTGCAAAGTTAAGCGCGCGGTTGCTTGCAAAAAGGGTTTTCGCTCTGTTCGATGTATAGGTCGCTCGGTGCCCGATATCTTGGATCCGAAGATCTGGGATTCTTGCGAGGCCATGGAGAGCCTGCACACACGGCCACTCAGATTAAAAGACGAGATATGTTGTCATATGCTTTTGCACGGGACAGCAGCACGCTGGTGGGTGGTTCACAGGATAATCTCTTGGAATGGGGAGAGATTGGGACCGCCTTATCAACCAAGTTTTCAAGAAGTAATGCACCTACAAAGATTTGCCCTTATCATGGTGATCAACCTGTTCAGCATCATATCTAGTAGTGTGAGAGACTCTGGACAGCAAGACAGAAGCATTACCGCCCTCACTTTGGGTGCATCGGTTTTATTCTACTCTACAAGGTTGCGCGCGTGCTTGGTATGTATATGTTGAATTACATCGTGACACTGGCAATTGGCAGAATTTGACTACAGGATGATCCAAACTTTTGACTTCTTCTCATCTACACCACCAGTGAACAAGGCTTTAAGCTTTATCAAGCGCTTAACCATGGGAGACAGTGGGAAAGCGGAAGAACTTATTCAAGAATTATTTGGTGAGACAGAGACAGGGCGCGTTTTGAGGAAGAAGTAGATGATACCATACTACTTGAGCGCGCTTCTCTGGAAAAAGACAAGGGGAAGTTGGTTTACATAATTGATGATGAGGAAGTTGAGCACTTGGAAGTTGATCATTCACATGGAGCACGTGAAGTGTTAGACAGTGCGGATGTAGATACACGCGCATATCATGAACCTATGAAGACAACAAAGGTAAATATTGGCACAGAAGCTGAACCTAAGGAAGTGATAATTGGGGATTACTTGGTCGAGTCAGAAGTGGCAAAGATCATAGAGTTACTTCGAGACTATGAGGACTTATTCCCAAGAGGATACCATGAACTTAAAGGCGTGCATAAATCACTTGGAGAAATGAAGATAAAGCTTAAGGAAGGTGCATGCCCTGTTAGGAAGAGACCTTATCGAATGAATCCCAATTTGCGTGAGAAAGTGATGCGGGGTCATTTAGATCTGTCTTTCTCTACAATACTCAAGAGCTTGAACTTGCCCTATTACTCCATCCACCCCTGTTAGAGGATCATTAATTGATGTTCATGCAACATCATCTATTTGTTCTTATCTCCTTGAGGTAGCAATGAGACCTAGTGCATGTTACTTCTTTGCACCATCTTGACTAAACTCCTAAAATTACAACATTTAGAATTTCATGAATACCCAGAAGGTCTGATAAGATTAATTGGCTCTCATTTCCCCATAAAACCTTGCTCCTAAAGTTTCATGGCTTAAAGTTTTGTCTAACTCCCTCCATCTCATTGTTTTCTTGTTTCTTCTTCTTGAGAAACTAACTTGTTTGGGACAGTCCTAAATCCTTCATAACTTTTCTGGGTCTTTGTTTTAGGACTCCAAATTTTTATACAAGGTCTGTATATGCTATAACCCTCTCCACACAAAATTTCAGATCTTCAGCATTCATCTAGCTCCTTAAATCAAGCATTTACCAGTCTGGTTTCTGAATCTTAACATTTAGATCAGCCACAGTCATGTTTTACACAAAATGAAGGCAATATCATTAAATATTTCTCCTTATAAGTAATCAAACATATTATTCATACCTTGATAGGTGTATTTCATCCCTCATGCATTGGCTCTTGACTCCATTTCTCTAATTTAGCTTTTGAAACCTCTTACTATGACTTGAGACAGTCATACAAACCCTGCACAGTCAGTCTTTATATGCAATAAGGGTAATTGCTTCATTGATTCACCCCTATGATCATTAAAATACATCAAAAATACATGGATCCACCTTTGATAACAATCTAAGCTCGTGCTTCATCTAATTATGAACCAAAACTTGACTGTTTGCCTTCAAATATGTGCATTGTACATTCATTGTTTAACTGAAAAATACAGTCATGTATATCTCGAGCGACACAAACCCATTCTCTTTGAAATTTGGACAGATGCTATATCTTATCAGGACAGAGATTATGTGAAATTTTCAAGCAATTTCACCAATGCAATAAAAAGTTATCCCAAGCCCTAGTTCAGGCCCGAGAGGCAACAATTTGCTATAACATACAAACTATGCATTTTCAAAACATACAAAAATTACCAATGTGATCCAAATCACCTGTAGAATCTCTTCATGCTAATAATCAAGATATTTACATCGTTTGAAGGTCATGGAGGGTTTCTATCTTGCTGTCCTGCCAGGGTTCTTGTGCACAGTCCATTGAAACAAGCTATTTCATGCATTCCAGAGTATAATATCTTCTTTCAAACATCATACACATGTTGTTACTCATTGTTCCATCCTCTAAAACCTTGAGAACCCCTATCCTCTTCATCTCCATCGAATCACCTATGAAATAGGTATTCATTAGCTAAGAATAGACCCTCTAAAGCTCCTAAACTGACTCCTAAGCCAACTCACACTCCTAGGAAGACTCAACCATCTTCTCAACATAGAAATCCTGTGTATATCACCTTGATACTCTCCTATAATCCGTACAAGGAAGCTATTACATGATGTCAAGGCTTAAAAAGACCTTAATTAGCCTATATTACTCCTTAAATGCCAAGTCAAGTCACCTTACCAACTTCTTACAAGCATATATTCATTTTTACAACATATTTAACTCTAACACACCTATAAACATGTATCATGGTCTTGTATGACCTTATTATGTCTTGTTCCTTGATGCTCCTGCATCGAAAGTAAAGGAGGAAATTGACAAGATGTTGAAATTTGGGATCATTCAACCATTGGATGAGTCAGAATGGGTCAGTCCTATGGTGATAAGTATCAAAAAGGATGGTAGGATTCGAATTTGTGTTGATTATAGAGAGTTGAATGCAACATGTGTTACAAATCCTTTCCCTATGCCATTCACAAAGGAAATATTAGGAGTGGCTGGGCGCGAGATATATTCATTTACAGATGGGTTCTCAAGGTATCATCAGGTTAGGATTGCCCCGGAAGATCAAGAAAAGACCACCTTCACTACTGAATGGGGAAGCTTTGCCTATACTGTGATGCCCTTTGGATTGAAGAATGCACCTATTGTATTCTCAAGGATAGTGGTGCAAGCATTCAAGGATTTTATTCACAACTTCTTGCAGGTCTATCTTGATGATTGGACCGTTTATGGGCTAATTAAGGATCATTGTGACAATCTGCGCTTAATGTTTGAAAGATGTAGACAGTTGAGTATCTCGTTGAATATCAAGAAGTGCATCTTTGCTACTCCCTTTGGCATACTTTTAGGACACATAATCTGCAAGGAAGGGTTGTTGGTCGATCCAGCTAAAGTTGCGGTCATTTTAGGCTTGAAAGTGCCCGCCAGTCAGAATGACATGCGCGGATTTTGGGTCATACAGGGTATTACAGGAAGTTTATAAAAGGGTATGCCAAAGTTGCCGCACCCTTGGAAGAATTACTCAAGGGGAAAGGTACATTCTATTGGGGGAGTCGCAAGCAGCGCGCGTTTGAGATATTGAAGAAGAAACTTACTACCGTGCCTATCTTGCGCTTTCCTTCATGGGATAAACCTTTTCATGTTCATGTGGACGCCTCAGCACGACCATTGGTGTTGTCTTAGCTCAACCTAGAGAAGGTATAGTTGATCATCCCATTTGTTTTGCTAGTAGGAAGTTGACCCCTGCAGAACAGAATTATACCACTATAGAGCGCGAGGCTTTGTCCATGATATATGCCTTGCACAAATTTCGACAATATCTGTTGGCCACACCTTTTGTGTTTTATACAGATCATATGGCATTGAAGTATTTGGTGAACAAGCCCATCTTACAAGGGGCACATATGTAGATGGATACTCTTATTTCAAGAGTTTGACTTTACAGTTGTGGTAAAACCAAGGAAAAGTAATTCTGACCGGATCACTTGTCTAGAGTTCAATCAGGTGAAGAAGCACAAACAATAGAAGAGACCATGCTTGATGCATAGTTGTATAGGTTACAACGCGCGCCAACGGAATTAGAGGACATTGTTGTCTTCCTAAGGACGGGGATGGCACCAAAAGGCATGAGGTCCTTGGAGAAAAAACAACTTGTTATACGCGCGCACCATTCATGTTAATCAATGGTGACTTATACAAGTTAGGCAGAGATGAGGTGTTACGCCATTGTGTATTAGAGCATGAACAAAAGGATATAATGGAGGAAGCCCATGGTGGTATTGCAGGTGGCCACTATGCAGGTGATGCTACAGCGCGAAAGATCCTACTTGCTGGTTTGTGGTGGGAAACGTTGTATAAGGATTGTAAGGAGTATTGTAAGGCATGTGACCATTGTCAGCGTCTAGGTCGACCAGGACAAAGGGATGAGATGCCTTTACGACCAATTACAAGTGCAAAACCCTTTGAGAAATGGGCGATAGACTTTGTAGGGCCTATTTCACCAGCTGCGCGTAGGACTGGATCGCGCTATATCATTACTTGTACAGATTATCTTACGAGATGGGCAGAAGCAGCACCTACGAAGGATGTACAACTGCTACACTAATAAGGTTCTTATGGGAAAATGTTCTTACCAGGTATGGTTGTCCTTTAAGTTTAACCAGTGATAGGGGCACCCATTTTTTAAATGAGACAATCCGAATTCTGTTAGATGAGTTTATGGTTGCCCACCACAAGACTACACCCTATCACCCTCAGGCAAATGGAACTGCTAAGGCTTTCAACAAGATTTTGAGCCACACATTGACCAAGATTTGTGATGTGGGACGAAAAGATTGGGATGAAAAAGTATCTACTTGTTCTTTGGGCCTACCGAACAACATATAAGAGATTGAACAAAGCCAAACCTTTTCAATTGGTGTTTGGAGCGGAAGTTGTTCTTCCTATAGAATTTATGTTACCTTCTTTGCGCATTGCGCGCGCACCGGAGGTCTAGCTGATGAGCAAACTTTAGAAGAACGGATTGAGAACATGGTTCAACTAGATGAGTGTCGGGCCATAGCACGATGGAGTCAGAAACAAGAGAAAGCGTGCCAGAAAGCATGGCATGATAGGCATATCAGGGATAAGAAACTTGCGGTCGGACAAATGGTACTTCTATATGACTCTAAGTTTTGCGCCATCCAGGGAAGCTCAAGGTGCATTGGTTGGGGCGTATGTTATAACTCACATACTTGAGTCAGGTGCTTGCCAATTAGAAGCAATTGTGAAACACGGCTACTCGGTTACTTTAACAGGGAGTAGGTTGAAGCCCTACTATAAATAAGTCTTCTTGGTGTTTGTAATAAGGCAGTGTTGCCAGATAGATTAGGTTTCCCTTTCTGCATTTCCTTAATGTGTTTCTTTCATCGTCGCTATGCTTTGTCAATTTAGTTCTTGTTTTTGTGTAATAAGCACACTTGCACGCATGAAGCTAACTACAATATGAAGCATGTTGATGCGCAGAGGACTGCACATACTTTTAGTATGGGGTGGATTGTTGGTGACTCCCAGGTATAATGTTGTGAAGATTGGAAGGTATAATGTTGCGGATGTTGAGGAAGTAAGCTGCTAAAGGTGATTTACAAAGGATTGCTTCTCAAAAGTAACCAAGGATGGAGATGAATGAAGGAAAAGTATAACACGAGGTAAGCGGCAGCCATGATAACTACCAGGAGAAGGTGCAGTGACGAGGTACTCGGGCACTAGAGCCTTGTAACGAAGAGAAGTCTGTGACCAGAAGGTAGGAAGGCGCGCTAGAAGGTTATAGTTGTGGCACGAAGATGTACCACGCGAAATGACAAAATTGAGCAATAAATGAGAAATATTTGGTAGGTGGAGGAGCAATTAATGCATCAAAAATTGAAAATCTATATAAGGATGGGATGCGAATTCATTTCTACCCTTGCAACTACAAGAATTCGATGAAGAGCTAAGTGTGAAGAGTTGAGTAAGCGATTCAAGGTGCGAAGAGGGCGAAACCAAGCGTGAAAGGCAGATCTGTGTATTGGAGAAGCTTGTATCCCCGTAGGAGAAGGGTTTGAACGAAGCAGATTGACAGAGCAGAGCTAGGGCACGCGATTTCGCAATTACAATTTAGGGCACGATTGAATCGGGTTAGGGTTTGAAGTAAACCATTAAAGAGTTACAGAAGAAGGTGTAGAAACACAACACAAAGGGAAGAATGGCTCCAAAGAAGGAAGCAGCAGCAGTAAAAGGAAAGAAGAAGGTAGTAGTGGAAGAGGAGGAAGAGATGACTCCTGAGAGCAATTTTTCAAAGATGCAGTACCTAAAGAAGTAATTGTGGGCCAAGAATGGGATTCCCACATACGAAAGAGCAAAATAAGCGAGTACAACCACCGAACCAAGGACAATCAGAAGAAGTTGGATGATTTACTTAACTCCCAAATGGACAGGTGAACTGGTGATGGGATGTCGATATATGACACGGGGAGAAGTTATTGAAAAGGATTGGTGTTTACCAATTATATGATCTCCCATACTTCGAGAAATATGCACCATTATACAGGTGGCTGATGAGCCGAGTCCATGAGGACTTCTTCTATTTTGCAGGGCGAAGGGTAAGACTAACACCCATTTTAATTGCCACGGTAACAAGTTTAAAGGCGACGGGTGAGGACATCAAAAATGACCTAACTGACAAGGTTGCCATATTGGAAACACACAAAGCGCTGGGATACTAGAAAGGACCGTGCGGAATGGACATAGACAAATTACACGATTGTCCGGTAGTAAAAGCAGCAGCGCACCTAGTTACGAAATTGAATGACCAAGATCGTTGGTCACAAGTAAACTCAATGTGGCTGCATGTGGCAAAGCGCATGTCAGAAGGGGTTATTTACAACATTGCCGGCTTTATTGCAGAACAAATAGTAGAGGAAGCGCGCATAGGAAGTAAGATAAGTTTTGGTTTTGTCTTACTTTCTTTAGTATTCATGGAGATTGGAGTACGGATGGCCCGAAAGAAAATATATGGGAATACCCCATGAATAACAAGTCTCCAGCTGAAAGATTCAGCAAGTATCTATGCAAGGGGTCTATGACAGACGGGGTAAAGGAGAGAGCGGAGATGTGGTATGACAGGCTCCGCGCGGCTTTTGAAGAGGAGTGGCGCATACCAAAGGAGTTGCCCTCGGTATTGGGGAAGCAGGCTCAGTTTGTTGTTTACCAGCACTTTTGTATTACGCGTTTTCCAATGGTGGATGGATCGTGGAGCCCTAGTGCAAACTACCATATGCGTTCATAGCGCGGTATTTTCAAGCTTTTGTTCATTGGTTCACTGATACAAGGAGGTTAGTATTTAATGCAGACAAGGTGGATTGCGAATACCACACCTTGCGAAAGAAGTATGGATATCCAGGGAAGAATGCTTACAATGAGAGTATTATCTCGGAGATTTTGAGTATCAAACCAGAAACACTTGTTGTTGGGGATATCGGGGCCGCACTCATATATCTCCAACTTAAACCAAAGATGGAAAATAATAAGTATGTAGAGAACGAGTTCGCGCTCCCAGGACCACCAAAGGGGAAGCATACTATGGAAAACATCCCGGCACCTAGGCCTTCTAAACCCATGCAGGATGACAAGGAAGAGGACGAAGAGCATGAGGATAGCGGTGGTTTGGTGCACAAAAGAAAGCAACCATCTAGCGAACAAGAATGCATGACAACTTCACAAGGAGAAGAAAATACTGAGGTAGCGCAGGGTGACCAAAGGTTCATAAAGGTGTTCAAGCGCACAAGGTCGCAAGGAGAAGCCCAACAGACAACAAGGAAGTCACCGCGACTCTCATCGGTAAAGGAACCTGAGGAGAAGAAGAGAAGAAGAAAGCTCAAGCTAGATGAAGAAGCGGAAGAGTCTGAGGAGAAAGCGCTTCCATCTCCAATCCATCATAGGGCAGAAGAGGAGCCTCAAAACGAGGAAAAATTGAACGGAGAGGAAGAAAGGGAGCAATCAGAAGCTACACAAGGCAAGGATGAGGATACAGCCAATATTCCTAACCTTGATGCCGCCATTCCAAAAGGGCCAAGGTCCCATCGGACAAGTGAGGACGTAAGGGTACAAACAATGGGGTATGCAGAGGACCAGGAGATGATTGTTCGCACTCGGTTCCAGAGCACCGTCGCACAAAAAGATTTATTCGGATGGGCGCGTATGGACGAGAACAAGGCGACATTACGAACACGAAAGCAACTTTCATGGTCGATGCATACACATATGGATGAACCGGATTTTGATGTCTGTGAAGAATCATGTGCGTCTAGACGGTTGAAGAAGGCACCGAGAAGGCACTTAAAAATGTTATGACGGATGAGCAGGTAAGCAATGCCTTGGTGAAAGTATCTGTTGAGGTAGCTAGAAGAAACATTAACAAATCTACTACAATTAAAGCGTTGACAAAGGAGCTAAAAGCAAAGGATGTGGAAATAGCGTGTTTAGTGCAGGAGAGGGATCTGAGCAAAATGAAATATGAGACTTTTGTTAGTATGGCGGAGGAAATTGGAGATGATATACTAAAGGTACACCCGCATTTGGAATCACAGGTACCAAAAGAATTTCCTTCACGATGCACTATGTAAGAACAATGATAAAATTAGTATTGGAGGATGAAAAGGTGCGTATACCAGAGCAGCCCAAGGACCCAGCAGAAGAGGCAGAAAAAGCATAGGCTGCAGTAGCAAGGAAGATTGCTACATATGAGGGCCTACTACAAGCACTCCGAGAGGAGCTGAAGAAAGCCGATCATGCCTTAATGATATGCACAGCTCCAAATGCGCTAATAAGGGTAAAAACACTGGCAAAAGACAATGAGGTGCAAAAGGCCATGAAGGATGACACACTAGGCCGCGTTGAACGACTAACTATGGTAAAGCAGAAGCGCGAGGCATTGGCCGCGGCACAGGCACCGCATAAAGAGAGGTTAGATGAACTTGGAAAACTCATTGCTCAGAAGATGGATGTGCTGGAAGGGATGCATACATCTATGTCAAGCATAATGCTTGTAATACAGAATGAGCAAGGAAAACTAACTCAGGATGAGCTAGAATCTATCATTGTGGATGTTCCAGAGAAAGCAGAAAAGGCATTAACGGAGTGGGAGAACTTAGAAGCAGACATAAAGGAGGAGTATCCAGAGATGATACTTCAGAAAGAAATGGAGGAGCTTGAAGCCTGAATAATTCTTTGATTCTTTAATTCTTTTCTATTCATGTAAGATTCATTCAACATTCTGTATTTCAACTATTCTTTACTCAGTTGTGGACATCACCATTGTCGGGGCGACAATGAGATTAGTGTGGGGTAATGTTGATCAAATAAAACACTTAGCAGAACTCACACATAGAGTCCACGCGGAAAAATAGGATGGGATCGAAGGCGCGAAGGAATAGGAAGGCGTCGCGCGCGAGGTGCAGAGTCAGACTTTCGGGACTTAGCCGATTTTGTAGATCAAGTCTATTTTCAGAGGCTGGCGTGCGGAACACACAAAGCGATGCCGAGACTTGCGCGCCACGCTTTGTCTATATTTCGAGGATCATATCGAAGCACTCTTGCATGGAAGTAATCCAAGAATAGATTCATCACTCTAGTTAACTGTAAGTGATCTATAGATAGCATACTTGCATGTATGGCTATAATTGTAAATGGCGCGTGGCTATTATTAGCATGCGACCTATTTTTGGCATAGTTAGCGGTGAAGGGCAAGTTCCCCACCCTATATATATTAGATGAATCACCTAGTTGATATACCGTGTTGAAGGGTTAGAGATTCATGAGTGCATGAGACTGGATAATTGTAACAGATCCATGCGTGCATGACTATTATTGTATCAAGCCTCTGTATTGTTGTCATGTTTAATATATGAAGAATATTGGCCGAACCAAAGTGTCTTATATGTGTTATCATTGCATGCCTTTATAGATCTGGTTCGGTATAACTGTGTAATGATGGATTAGTTTCTAACTATATGTCCTTATCGCTTCACCATGCTACCATCCTGCTATAACAACCCTAAAGAGGGACCTGGTACCTTGGCGCACTTTGGGTGAGCGCTCAGCCTATGCTGAGTGATGTGCCAGTGCGACTAGGTGTTATCTGAGAATTCTAGGCTGCATCAGTCCCGAAAAAGGGACATTACAACAAGCCTGATAACAACTTGAAGAGTCGGGATAGACCACATTTTGCAAATGTCATACTTTCGTAGCCACGATTTTGAACCTTATCGGGTATGAAAGGTTTCAAACTATGACAGATATAACAGATGCTCATTTTTCCGTTAGTTGGACAAAGAAGAAAACAATTATTACACTACCCAAGACATTACACAAGTATTTGGGGTACCCTCACATGGATTCCCTATAAATAAACCTACCTACCAATAGGCCACTGTCACTCAGGGACTGAAAGATTTGACCGTGGAGAAAGTTTGTCAACCTGATCTCACTTCTGCTGGCTTACATACGTGAAAAGGGCAACTGGGGTCTCAGAAAGGAATACCTCACTTTTGAAGAATGGCATTGTTTTGTGGATGTTAGGAGGTGTCTGTTAATAGGGGCTACCAAAGCCTCTGATATGGTAATATAAAGGAAAAAACACCTCATGGGCCTTAGGCAGGATGAGATCTACAATTGGTGAATGTTGTTGTCCACACATATCCATGAATAAATTTCCTTGTCATACAAAGGGTTTACATGTCGCAGCATGCTGTTGGGTTATTCTTAGATGTAGTATATACATATTCAGCAGTGGAAGGAAGCTACACAATTGACACTACATATGATCGTACATGGCCCTCCGTGTTTTGTTGAAAACATCTCGGCATCCCCTTACATAAGGACATGGGTAGCCGAACTCCAGTGGAAAAGAGGAAGGTGACAATAGAACAGCCCACTTGCAAAGAATAAGTGGAGGGATCTGAGACAGACAATGAGGAGGAAGAGGAAGGATACATAGTAGGCTTTTACATGCCTACTTACTCAGAGCTACTAGATGCTTCTACAAACTTTTCTTCAAAATCCATGGTCAACAGTCTTTTGGGAATTGGGGAGGATGGTAACCAAATAGAACTAATAGAATGTTGGTTACAGGAGCTCAAAGCACCGAAAAATATGGATGTACAGGTACTATTGAGTCCAGTACAACCCCAAGAGTCTACAGCGGCAGAGAAGGAAAAAACCAGGAACAGTTTGCCAACAATGTGGGATGTGCATACAGCAGAACCAGCAAACTCAGAGGCAAAGGCAGTTGATTCCCATGTAAAAGATGGGAGTATTCCAGCGCTTTTTCCTTTCCCTGATAGTAGCAAGCCTTATAAGACCTTGTCTCGGTTTTTAGAGACACTAGGATGCATAACAAAGGCTATATAAGGTATACTCAGGGTGGTTGGGCACTTAGAAGTTACCAGTAGCCCTTCACAAGTACAGATGATAATGGATGAAGCTTCCCGTATTCAATGATTTATACAGAGAGATTGTGGTGTTGAGTTTACACGGGTCTGTGTCAACCAGGGATGGCCAGAAGTGAATACTCTTGAGATGCATGAACAATGGATGGCCACAATAGTAGCTCAGAGTATTGTCTCTGGTGAAAATGGTCTTCGAATTTTTGCGGAGTATTGAGCATACCTATAGCTACCAATACTTTTTGCTCCAATCGTCCATGTGCAAGCAAAGTATAGAGCAAAATGAGAAGGATACCCTGGCTAATGACTTGGAAGCCCTACATCAGAAGATAGGGGATCAACTTATCCAAGCAGACCCAACTCACACGGACACAGAGCCATCGGGTGGCGGAATGTGAGCAAGAGCTCAAAGAGGCTACGGTCAAGCATGAAGAGGCGTTCAATCAGGTACTGACCAAGTTACAACTGGCTGAACGAATAAATATTCCAAGGGAAAGACATGATGTAGGAATCAGTCCACATGGTCAAGTGTTTACGAGAATGGGAAATAGTTGCTACCAAACACATTCAGCACCGGACTACTGAAATTGATACACTGAGAACCAAATTAAGCCAATCAAAGGCTTCTCCAGCAGGGACATCTTCTTCCACTCCCTGTTTCTCCTCTTTGATGTCGTTTTCTTTTATAGTTGTCAAGGACTTTGACTTATCTAAAGGAGATGGGGGAAGGGGTGTGTAATGTAGTACCTTAAAGTGTTAATAATAAATAAATGTATCCGACAAAGTTTGTTAGGACTTTGTTGGCATTTTGTTAAGTGATTAATAAGACTTACTCTATGTCGGTTGCAACCACTGTGGGAATGATCAAAAGATGGGCCTTGCCCTTTAAGCAGGATAAAGAATGCAGGGGTAAGGACGCTTGTATCAGGTCATCCTTGAACTAGGAACATTGTAATAGAACTTTTTTTAAGGAATCCAAAAGTTACTAATGTTCTATATTATGTTATGGTACTATACTATGACAAAAACTGCACAATAAGAAATAAACACCAAATATTATAATATGCAAATTGAATTCATCCGGGATGTAATTGATATTGATAGAGGTTACATATATAGTGTTTGATCTCCTACAATGGTGGAGTCAACACTCATCTTCAATCCCTCATATCTCTCTCCATGAATCTCTTTGTCTTATCCCCTAATATCTCACACACCAAAATAGATACATGAGTTGTTTATTCAACAACTTCACTCACACACAACTATTAACTATATTATTAATATGAGTTGTATTAACTCATTATTAATAATATTACAATTTATTAATAATGTCACAATATATTTGTAACATACTACATACGTATGTACTTGCATTTGCTATTCTATGTATGCTGTTCTTGCTAGTCTAGTAACTCAGTAGACTATATCTAGACTACATGTGTAATGTTTAATACAAATAGATATATCGTACCCAGACCTTTCTTTCTCTTTAGATGGAACTCCTAAATCACAGATGCAAGGGTATTACGGATGATTTTAAGGATGCATGGATGCTTACAAGTTAAGAAATCTTTGCAAATATTGAGCTCTCAATTTCTTAAATATCATAATCTAAAAATGTTGTCACTCCATATTTGTTAAAAATGGAAAGTTTTATAGAAAAGACATCTTATTTTGTACAGATTAAGGCAAATGCTGATTTTCAAAAAGAAATTATTTCTGGATAAATTTTGAAATAAAAAAATTAAGCAATTGCGAATATTAACCACTAAAATTATCCCTAACGGATGCCTTGGACTGAAAAGTGTAATGTTCAATACAAATAAATAATTTATCCAGATCTTTCCTTCTCCTCGGATAGACCTCCTAAAGCACCAATGCATGGACATTGAGTGTCTTGAAATAGCACATACCTTCTAGCTGAAAGACTGCAATGATAAATACAAAAAATGTATCATATACATATTTGTATTAACTTTGATCTCTATTCACAATCATTTTGTAACCTGTAAACCATGCATTATCAGTGCAATAAACTGTTCTCGCAATCTTACTACCAACATATGTAAATTTTGTGGAGTAGACACAATCAACGTGAAATTGTTTAAGGCTTATGATCTCAGTTGACCCAGATTAGGGCAGCCATACTGTCTGCACTAGACCACACATCACACAAGTGTCATTTGAAGTTTTACAGTTTGGAATTTGACTTAATGATGTACAGATACAATCAGATTAACATCCTCTATCCAAAAGTACATCGTCCAACAGAAATATAGAACACATTCTTTAAAATATAAACTTCTCATAATTACTCAACAACTATCGACTTCTTTCATTTGTCTTGATTGTGAATATGAAATGAGAAAAAATGAAATGCTACTTTCTTAGTTGTCTGGAACTTCAAATTAATTAAAGTTCAAATAAAATTTGAATGTAAATCTATACAGATCTGATGTTCTAAGTATACTATTAATTAATCATACATTCTGCAAATAGTTCAATTTTTGCCAATAGGTAATTACTTTATGATGGACGTTTCCTATGGTGCAATATGGTGTTTTTAGATTTGCATCCTTCTTTATTATAATTGATCACATCTTAAAGCTGAAACATCACTTAGAGAGATGGTGATGTTTGTCGAATCGAAGAAGTGGAAGAGACGAGCTACCACTAACACCAGTTTATGTGATGATATTTCAGAGCTCATTATTGGTAATGAGTCTTCTTTGCAAATCAATAATGGATGTCCTTCGTACTTTTGATAGTGATGATCCATGCGTGGGGAATGTTTTTGAGAATCATGACCAAATGGAGACTATTCAGAACGTTTGGGCAGCGGGGCACCTTCTTTTGATTGAGAGGCAAAGGATTTAGTTTGGATTTGAAGTGACAACAGATGGAGGATGCTTGATAGTCCGTTTTCATGATGTTGCTATTTTGCTTAATCCGAGGTGGTTTGATAAGAAACCATGGATGGACGAGGAGGTGGAATAAGGATGGCAGACCTATATTGATAGTGTAATGACCCCATGGGGTATAAATTAAAGAAATCTAGGTTTTCCCACAAACCCTTGTGCACAAATGACAACAAGCTGATTTTTTTATAATTATTACAACTCTTCAAAAGTAAAGCACCAAACACTGGAAATCACTTAAAACCCTCAAATGCATTTTATGAAAAATGTTGGAATCAAATACAATCACATAAACACTGAAATCAGAATTTTATTTATTTATTTTTTCCACATTGAAAATTAGAAAATAAGCATTCTCATCCTATCATTCTAAATATCAGCGAGTTTCTATTTGTCAAAGTAAACAGCATGGGATGAATCTGTCAACAAAAAAGTTACTTACACAAGCTCTTCTGAATCTAAATCACAAGTATTACATTCACTTATTAATACTTACCTGACGCTTATTCTGTAGGAAGCCTGTACAGCTGTACTGGATCTTCTTGCCAATACGGTCTGCAGCTTCAAGGAGCATTTTCTTAGGTTTTGTCAATACAAAATCTTGTTGATTTAGACGGCCTTTTTTAAGGACTCTCGCAGTGGTGGTTGTCTTACCACCACTTCACATACATCTTTTGGATGTAGTCTCTTACACCATGCCTCCTGCCCAAGCAATATAGTAAAAACATATACTGTGAGATATATCAAAAACACTAACCAGATGTATAACTGTTTGAAAATTATAAATTCTCCTCAAAGTATGTTTTGTGGTTATTTAACTTATTTTGTTTACTCCATGCATATTATACGGTTAATTTTGCTTATCTGTATATAATTTTTATTTTTATTTTTCTTTTGTATGGCCAAACTCAAAGCTGTAGCCGAGCCCCAAAAAAAAACATCATACCAGTATACCCAGCCTAGATACCCATACTCGTATTAGCTACCTAGCCTTAGAACCGTATGCACCCTATGAAGACCCTTATACATCATGTGTAGTTTTTTTTACTGAAAAGCATCATTTAGTAGGTTTTTTCAAGTATTTTAAATTACACTTAGCTGATTTGACTATGAAAATACAAAAGTGGCTTACTTAGGTAATTTTACCTAGTTTCATGACCCATTTCAAATCATCTATAAAGGACAATGTGTGAAGGAAGAGGCCTAGATAATTGTGTTCTTGTTCGTGTTTGTCATCACCTAAATAGGCTAGAAAGGTTAGTCAGATTCCTAGATTAATGATGCCTACTATAAGCAGTATTATGGACGCTCGGTGCATTTTGCAAAAGTATTAGCATCAAGTAACTTTAGTAGAATATGTTGTTGGACAATTCCATGCTTAAATAATTGAGTTTATTTTGGAAACGCTATCACCTCAGGCATAGCCTATGGTGATCACCCTTCTCTTCTATTTACATGAGCAACTGTCAAGTAATGAAATATCCATATCAGCAATCACTTGTTGGTATTTGTATACACCTTATTTTTCACTCTTATTAATGATTTCTATTTGTAGGCTATTGGCACATTAATCTCCTTCAGTGTGTACCTTAAAGAGTGTACCAAGAGCGGCGTTTTGCTGAGAGAGTAGTTATTTGTGGCATAACCCTAGCTTGCCCTAGTGTTCCTTCCCACAACCTTTCTAATATCTCCTTGCTATGTCTTTATGACCACTAATGTCCTCAATAAAATCACCTTCACATCTTCGTATTGAACCTTGAGATCCCTTCTAATCACCTTCAAACCTACTCCAAGTGTTTTCTCTAGTTCCATTCTCTCTCCTCTCCTTACCTTTATGTCAGTCTATTTGTGGTGGACGACATCTACCAAACCTTTTTCAAGCCTGCTGCATCAACCATGCAAGAGAGATCATGACTTAAGCTTATGATCCCTATTTATAGGTGTCATTGTTGTCAATCCTCTATATCATCACCTCATAGTCAGCTCTTCTTTTACTTGCAACTGGAAGTCTATTTTAGAGCATTGGATTACTAAGAGCAACAAGAATAGGAGCTACACCAGCAAGGTCTACCAAGTTTTTGGAGTACTTAACTTTTTTCTACTTAGGTCTTCCCATTGTCCCTCTTATTATCAACCTACAACAAATCCCTCATGAGGTGTTCCTAACTGTGGGGGTTTAATGCGCCAACAGTGTCTTCAAAAAGAAAAGTATCCCTAACCCTTCTCTTTCCTTTATGTTGATATGATTGATTATATTTGATATAACACGTATTAGACTATGATATGGTAGCATATCTTTGTCATTATCTCTTACATCCTATGCTTAACCGCCAAATGGCATGACAACCCTTTGTCTAGACTTAGCTCTTGCTTATTACCCTTATGACAACCTTCAGATTATAGTAAGACCCAACCCCTTATCTTAGACATAGGCTTTGGAACCCTACACCTTCAATACAAGTGTGGATTACTCTCTTCTAGATCCACGACTATTATGCCCCTAGGCTCTATCCTTGGCTTGTGTGTTGGCCCTAGAATGGTCCTCTACTTATATCCTAATCTATATTATTGAGAAGAGAGGGTAATCATATTGACCATCTTAGCTAACATACAATATTCACTTCCACTTTCTGTTTTTTATTGTTGTTATTTACCATCTTACGACTCTACATAATGTATAAATACAAGTACCAAAAAGAGAACAATTAGTTAGAACGGCCGTGTTATAACATCACAGTTGCAAAAGAAAGCCAATTGACCACATTAAGATTACCACCTATGGAGGTTCATTCTAAGTAGCCAGTTCGGGTGCGATACGGGTATGAAGTACCTGATACGTGGGTATGGTGTTTTTTTGTCTTGGGTACATTCAGTACAAAAATAATATAAAAAATAAAAGAATATAGAAATTATAATAAATCAGAAATTAGAGACATTTGTCATTAACCATATAGTATGCATATAAAAAACAAAATAACCACAAAAATGAAAATATTATCCAAATGCCAAATGTCATAATAATCAAATATCTCAAATGTCATGTGCTGATCATAATTAATTACATCAAAATTAATATTCATAGTCATCTTGCTCTTCATCGAGAGCATCAATATCAACATCATGTGGTGCACTAGAACCACAAGGACTACCACTCCCACCAACTATACTATGCCTCCCAAGAGAGTCAATGTCAAACAATGACTGGTGTGAAAGGGAAGAATTCAAGTCAACATCCTCGGGATTTATATCCCAATGCTTTGACAACCCCTCATTGTAATCGGGCTTCTTGTGGGAGATAAGGCGCAAGTTTGAGTGTATGTAGACCAAGTCCTTGGCCTTTTTTCTCCGAGCTTGTTGTGCTTCGAGAGTGGATGAAGTTGTATGTGCTCCAATTCCGCTCACAAGAAGATGAACTTGCAACCTATATTAAAATTTATAAAAAGGTAAAGATAAGATAAGATTGTTAGGTAACTTAACTATGCATTGTATTAGGTAATTTTTTATTTGGTTATGTATTTAATAACCACATTATTTTCATATTGTTTATTTGTTGCATTATTGCTGCAACTATATTTGTTTGTATTTAGTTGGTTATTGCTTCCCGGATGTATTTTGGAAATTGTTATTATTTCGGTTGTACTGCAACCTTGTATTTGTCTGCGCATGGCGGTTCAATTCCTATAAAATTGCAGCCTCTCTATCAGTAAATCAATTTTGATTATTAATAAAATATTTACAGGCTTCTATCCTGTTTTACATTTGGTACCAGAGCTAGTTGAAGCTCCTGGCAAGGTTGGAGCAAGGTTGCAGGGGAAGAACAATCGCAGAGAGAGAAATCTGCATCATCAAAGAGCCAATGCCGCCTCCAGCAGCTTCCCAAATCTCCCTGCAGTCCTACAACCTTCTGTGTGACATCTAGGTAAACGTAAAGCAAATTTTTTTGCCTTGGTGCCCTCTCGCACTGGCAAAATTGCTTCTTGGATCCAATCAAAAATCAGATTCAAAATTAAAAATATTATTTTTCCCATACGGGTTTTGCCTTTAAATTTAGAGGTTTGTTTATTCACTGCTAAAAGTTAGTAGTCTGCTACATTTGGAGGTCTATTGAACATAGCCCCTTCCGAGCTCCTGGCAAGCCAAGCATCGAGTTGTTTCAAAGCTCCCACGGAGTTGGAGACACAACTCCTACAATAGAACCGGGTTGGTTGTAGAGCTCATATCGAGCTAGCTTGTGACATTGACGGGTTCCTGGATGTGTTGAAAGGCTGAGTTGAACATCCGCTGCACCGTACCCATTCAAATTTGCATTGTAGGCGGATCACTTTGTTGGAGACCGAGCCCACATTTGGATCGGGCGACCTGTACTCCATTAGTTAGCGTTGTATTGCCGAGCCATCATAGGGATAAAGCAAAGGTCGAGCCACATTGCATTTGCATCAAAAAAAGGATTCAAGCTCCCACCAAGCGACCTCCACGCCAAGGTCAAGCCCTCCTCTAATCCAAATCGAGTCACTATCGGCCTGCATTACAATACAACGGATCACAACAAATCAATAAGCGGCGGACCTGCGAAAAACAAATAAAGTGGCGTAAATAAAAAAAAGCGTGAACAAAACAAATACGAAGGCCACGCGACCCTCCACAAAGCTTGACCCACGTGGATCCTCTCTTCCAAATGACCTCACCATTTAAGAGGTTGGTGACTTTTCTCATTGTTTAAATAAAAGTTGCTTCGTTTTATAAGCAAAGTTGTTGATGAGATTAGTTGGATACTTGAATGGTCTTTCAAAGGGGAAGTGATAGGTTCGACCCCACCCCCAACACAAATTTTAAAACAATTGAAATTTGGCAGCACAATTTGCTTAAAATCCAAAACTTAGAGGTAACTAAACCTCTAGTTATGACTAAATAGGCTCCTAAACTTTTAGCGAGGAAAACCCTAATATAGGGCCAAAAAAATCTCCTAATAGGCCTATTTTTGATTTCGAACAACATTCACAAAAGGGGGTACCGGAAAACTCCATTTTAAGCAAGTTTTTACAATTTTTCCTCAGATGCCATTTTGGGCTCCGGAGGCCACCAAGGCCCCGTAAAACAAAAAAAAATTGCCTACCATTCAATTTTTCAAAAATTTGAATGTAATTGTATGCTTCAGTATATTGTACTAATTTGCAGGTTGCCATAGTCAACCACAAACTTTGTAACTACTCAAAAACTGGCAGAGAATTGTAATCAAAAACAATGAAATTTGGTTCTAAAACACTCACGAGATCCTAGATCTCATTCGCAGTGTTCGGTATATACAGTGCCTCTGGGAAGCGCTTACGGGTAAAGTCGTCATGACTACTATTGCACTTAACACCTAATATAGCTGCAACAAACAACGCGTCATTTGGGTATCAACCCTTTAAATCGACGGGGTAATAAGGACACAGTGGACACACTTTGAGCCCTCCCATCCGTCTGTGAATGATTGCACGACATAAATTCGGACTGAGAAATTATCCGAGTATATAGCAAAGTTACGGCGCGTGTATGAGGATATTTCTTTGAGCCGTGTCAATAACCGCACAGACCCCTTTCAATACTGTCTTGGTACCACGTATCGAATTCTTTCACATACGTTAACACCTCTTTCATGTACTGCCGAGTATATCGAAAGGGCAAGCTTCTTCCACGTCACCGACAGGTGTATCGAAAGTTCGCGTATATAGAAAGGTTCGGTATATCGGACTGACGGTATATAGATTGAGAGACCTTATACCTAGAGTAATAAGAGCCTAACCCTATCAGTGAATTCTGCAAAATGGGCACCAATGCCCCCAAATTATTTCTTCTAGATTCACAACTACTCGTGATTTAAACAACTATGCAGCATGGAAGACAAAAATCAAGACACAACTTGAGTTTGAAGATATCTAGCCTGTTGTGAATGGTACTCTAACCAGATCAACTAAATCTACTGATACAACACAACAACGATAGTTTGATAGATCGGTTTAGAAAGCCAAGCACATCATCTTGTTTGGAGTGTCCAACGATGTGCAACCCCGCATTCGAGATGCCAAAACAACCAAAGAAGCATGGGATAAGTTAAGCACGGTGTACGAGGCCAAAAACAAGAATGTCATACTAAATTTGCAAAGTCAGTTACACACACTGAAGTTCAAGCAAAATGAGAAAATCGAAGCTTTCTTGAGAAGAGTTGCAGAGTTGAGGGCTTCACTTCTAGCCCTAGGAGAAGCGGTCACTGATGAAGCTCTCGTTCCCATTGTTTTGAGAGCTCTCCCTTCTTCATACCACATTTTTGTGACAACCCTAAACTTGTCAGATACAACAGTGAGTTTTGATAAGTTGGTAAATCTACTGCAACAAGAGGAAGCCATGTATAATAAGGATGATGAAGAAGAGCAAGCACTTTCTTCTCATCAAAAATGGAAAGGAAAAGGGAAAGGAAAACCTAATTCCTATCAAAAACCCCAAAATCAAAATCAGAATCAACAAGGGGATAAGCAACAAAAGAAGAAATGTCCAATCTGCAAAAGAGGACATGAATTGAAAGATTGTTGGTATAACACTTATAAGAAAGGTTCATCAAGCAACTCTGGACCTCAACACCAACAATCTCACAAGGGACATTCAAACTACAATCAAGGGCGTAAAAGGGAACTGGAAAAGAAGACCCCATCAGCAAGGAAATATTGCTTGAGCAAGAAGAACATTCAGATAATGAAGACTACTTGTACACTACTTGCTCGATCAAGTGAACCTTCCACGTCATCTAGTGATGTCTGGTATGTTGATTCGAGAGCCACTCGACACATGACCGGCCACAGAGACTGGTTTACTTCAATGAGGGACATGCCTTCGAAAAACCATGTTTTGTTAGGTGATGATTCTTCATACACAGTTCGGGGATTGGGAACATTTCTCTACCTCTTGGTTCACACAATTGTAGATTGTCAGATGTTCTATATGTCCCTGGGTTGACTAAAAATTTGTTGTCAATTAGTCAACTCCTTGATCATAACCTAAAAATTGACTTTGATAGTCATTCCGGCAAGAAATTGTGTCTAATTCGAGACAAATCACGAGGCTCGAAAAATAGTTGCAAAAGCCTCCAATGTGGGACGCATGTTCCAGCTTGATTGTCCACAAAGATGATCAAGCACTTGTGGCTAAGAACTCTACCTTTGCACAATTGTGGCATCGAAGACTTGGTCATATAAGTTTCAAGTATCTCGAGACACTTCGCCGGCACAATATGGTAAATGGTTTACCATCTCTCCAGAAGGATACAGACAAGTGTCCTCACTGCCAAGCAAGCAAACAACACAGAGCTTCATTCCAGAAGAGTACTTTTCGAGCTCATGGCAAGCTTGACTGGTTCATACTAATCTTTGCGGTCCAATGCAACCGAGTCATTCTAGATTTCAGTACTTCATGCTTTGTGTTGATGATTATTCAAGAAAAATGTGGATTTTTTGTCTTCACAAGAAAAGTGAAGCTTTTGAAACCTTCAAGAAGTTCAAAGTGGCTGTTGAGAACGAAACTAGTCATCACATCATAACTCTCTCACTCAAATCGAGGGGGAATTCACCAATAATGAGTTCAAAGACTACCTACAAGCTCACGGGATTCGTTGACAAATGCCTCCTCCACACACACCGCAACAAAATGGTGTTGTTGAGAGAAGAAATCATACTATCATAGAAATGGTGCAATGTATGATCAATGACTCGACTAGAAAGACATTCTAGGTAGGAGAAGTAAAAACAACAAGTGTATTTGTTGAACAGAGTGCCCATAGTTGCTCTTGACGGAGTAACGCCACATGAAGCACGGTCAAAGCGAAACCATCTATTGCACACGTCAGAGTATTCAAGTGTAAAGCAAGTATGCACATCCCCAAGCAGAAATAAAAGAAATTGGACATGAAGTCACAGAAACTCATTTTCATTGGCTATAGTGAAGAAACTCTTGGGTACAGATTGATGGATCCGAAGACCAAGAGAGTCTACACCAGCAGAGATGTTGAGTTCTTTGAGAAGAAGGAAGCAGAGTCTCCTCCTCCAGACTCACCTGATGTAGATTCTTCACCAGTTATAAAAACTGAAGTTGATGTTCCCACAGATGATGAAAGTGATGATGGGGATGATGGTGATGATCTGATAGAACCACGACCCACGGGAACTGCTCAACGTATGCCCAAGTGGTATACTAGCATGTTACGAGATGCAAGAATGGATGTTCCATCGGATACATCCACCCTTGGACCACAAAATCACAGTAAAGCAATAGAAGAAGTGAACTTTGATTTGATGAGTAGAGTTATTGAATCTGATGAGCCCTCTACAGTCCAAGAAGCCCTACAGTCAAAAGCTTGGAAAGATGCCATGGATGTTGAATACAACTCAGTGATGAAAAACAACACTTGACAACTTGTCGATCTTCCACCAAGGAAGAAACCCATTGGATGTAAATGGATATTTAAAACAAAGTACAAAGCAGATGGGATAGTAGACAAGTACAAAGAGAGACTAGTAGCAAAGGGGTATGCACAAAAAAGGCATTGACTACGAGGAGACATTTGCTCCCACAACTAAGATCAAAATGATAAGGATGGTCTTTGCTCTAGCTGCACAGTTTGATTGGAAAGTTCATCAGATGGACGTAAACAGTGCTTTCCGAACGGAGATTTACAAGAAGTCTATATGACTCAACTTTGAAGGATATGTTGTACCTTGGTAAAGAAGCAAAGGTATGCAGACTCAGGAAATCTCTGTATGGCCTCAAATAGGCACCTCGGGCATGGTACATCAAAATTGATGAGCATCTCGTACAACATGGATTTGTTAGAAATCCATACAATCCCAATCTTTACCTCAAAAAGCAAGGGGGAGATTGTCATTGTCATTGTCTATGTCGACGATCTAGTCATCACTGGCAATTCAGTGAGGATGATCGATGCAACAAAGAAAGATCTTAAACGATCGTTCGACATGACAAATCTCGGGCTAATGCACTATTGTCTTGGATTGGAAGTATGGCAAAAAGAGAATCATATCTTTGTTTCTCAATTAAAATATACCAAGACGGCGCTCGAGAAATTCAGGATGATGGATTGCACACCGATTGCTACACCTATGGAGAACAGATTGCAGTTATCTCGTTCAAATCCATCTCTTGAGGTAAATGCCACTCTCTATCGGCAGTTGATTGGGAGTCTCATTTACTAGACCTACACTAGACCAGATATCAACTTTGCGGTAAGCTATCTATCCAGGTCATGCAGGAACCCAAAGTTTTTCATTGGAAGGCAACAAAGCCCATCTTGAGATATCTCAAGGGATCAGTGGATCTTGGTCTAGAATACAAGAAGAACGACAACTTCTTGTCAAGATATTCGATTCAAATCATGCAAGCAACATTGATGACAAAAAATCCACTTCAGGGTTTGTGTTCTTTATGGGATCTAGACCAATATCATGGGGAAGCAAGAAACAACACTTTGTTTCTCGTTCTTCCATAGAAGTCGAGTATCGTTCTGCAAGAGAAGTTGTCTATGAAGCGATATGGCTACGTCGCATACTCGAAGGACTTGGAATACCACAGGATAAACCGACCACCATGTATGTAGACAATGAAGGTGTTCTCAAACTTGTTCGCAATCCAATTTTTCATGAAAGAACAAAGCACATTGAGGTACATACATTTCATACGCGAGCATGTCTTGAAACACAATATATACAACTTCAATTTTGTCCAACAACTGAACAACAAGCAAATATCTTCACAAAGTCACTTACACGTGACAAGTTCGAGTTGTTTAGAGAGTTCCTCTCCTCATCTCTTGAAACAATGCAAAATTAAGGGGGAATGTTAGGTAAATTAATTATGCATTGTATTAGGTAATTTATTATTTGGTTATGTATTTAATAACCACATTATTTTCATATTGTTTATTTGTTGCATTATTGTTGCAACTATATTTGTTTGTATTTAGTTGGTTATTGCTTCCCGGATGTATTTTGGAAGCTGTTATGATTTCGGTTGTACCTGTGCAACCTTGTATTTGTCTGCACATGGTTGTTCAATTCCTATAAGAATTGCAGCCTCTCTATTGTAAATTAATTTTGATTATTAATAAAATATTTACGAGGTTTTGTTCTGTTTTAAAAAGATAATTATATTAATGTCCAACGAATGACCACAAATGTAGGTCAATGGGATTGCACAATACAATGCCAAAAGAACCAGCAAGGAGACCCGAAAGGGTCATCCGAAAAAACAAAAGAGTGAAAAGAAAGGAAAAAGGAGAAGCAAGGGCCACAATGGCCACAAGAGTGCAAATGGATGGAGCCGAAGAAGAGGGGGGCGGAAAAGCCCCATCTCGACACTATCACCTAGCATCCGAGGCCAACTGGAAGTAGCTGTGATATGCCTGTGTCCTGTAGCTGCGCAATGTGGAGAGTCTGAATGTCGGTGTCTAGGAGAAGGACGAGCAAGACAAGCCCTCTGTATCCTCCTGGCTGACCGTGATCCATGGGGAGGGCCCCTAACCGAGTGCGATCATGAAAGCCTCTGGGGTGGGAGGTGGCATCCTAGGTCCTGACGGATCTGGTCTTAGGAATCCATACTGGGTGTCAAGATGTCGCTTGGTGCCCCTCTCCGGTGGGAGCACCGTAAAGAAAGATGTGATCTGTCGAGTAGCAGCTTGTCTGGGAGGAGACTGAAGGGTCTCATTCCGAAGCCTGAGAGCCTCTTGTAGGTAGAGAGCAAGACACCGCTGATCACAATACCTGAAGAAAGCCGCAAATGACGGATGCTCCGGAATAGGCAATGGAATCTCCTTTGATCTCATAGTAGATGGGGCACCTGAAAATGAAGTGTTCCTCCGTTTCGACCTCCTGGAGAGAACAAAGCTAGCAAATCCTCTTCGAGCGGTCCAGCTTGGTGGTCCTCCAGCGAAGTCTATGAGAGCCCACTCTGAACTAGCCTAGGGATATGCGGAGTGCCTGCAACCAATGTCGGGAGATATACGTAGGCCGGCTAATAAGCCCATCATTGACCTCAAGGAAATGTGCAGCATAGAAAGCCATCTTAGGACGTAATCCACCCGGAGGGCTGATCCAAGTGTGTTGGATGAATTGCCTGTAAATGTCGTCTCTGATAATTTTGTGCAGATCTTGCTTACTGGTTTGTACTTGCACTTAATAATTATTATTGTTTCCTACAAGCTTTGGATGGTGTAGAAGTGGTGTTGAAGTGAATAATTGCAATTTCTTACTTGCTGTCATAAGAAATCAGACTGTTGTAGCTTGCTGTTATAATTTTCAGTTTACTTTGATTTGGGTTTGTGCCATTTCCCTCCTTTTTCAGTTTCAGCCTAGAAAGGGGCAGTACATACTTCAAAGTGAGAGAATAATTAGGGCATCATTCAGAAATTCAGATCTTTATCAAAATCAGTCAAAGAAATATCTGATATTTTCAGCTGCTATAGTGTCGCTACAGTAAATTAGGGAAGATTGAAGTCATTTTCAACTTGCTACAATGTCGCTACAGTAAATTATGGAATATTTCAGCTTGTAGAGGATTAAATTCCAGTTTCAGTGTGGCTGAAGATTGCTATCAAATCTGGCAAAAATCTCATCTATATGGTCAGTTGTATTTTCTGATTTTTAGTGTTGAAAAATAGATTAAAAAAATTGACTTCACTCTTTTTGTTACGGCTGTCATTAGATACTATAAATCTGAATTTTTCCTAGGGTTTAAAAAAGTATTTCCATCATTCTTCAAAAAAATTAATTTCCGCTATTAGGATTTGCAATAAAAATCAATTTTCATTAATTCTACCCTAAGGGTTTCCGATAAATCCAGAATTATATAAAAATGTCCACTTAGGGACATTACATGCGAACGCTTCTTGGGCCACAAGGACAAGCACATGTTACAAGCTTCTTTGCTTCCTTGAGCAGATCTTCGGCCTTTGATGTTTGGACGGATTCTAAAGGGAATGCTTTGCTTCCTCCTAGGATCACCCAACCTAGCCGAGCAGTTCTTCAACCTTTGATGTTAGGATGAATTCTAGGGGGGGTGTTTTGCTTCCTCCTAGGATTACCCAACCTAGCCCCCTTAGCCTTATACACTCCCCAATGAGAATTCTCAAATCTTGCATTTGTCCTTTCGCAGTGATAGATGATGCTATAGATGATTCCTCTATCCCTGGCACAAACAGAGATCTTTGATGAGGCTATCATTCAAGTTCTCCAACTTTCATTGGTTTGTGCTATCTAAGGGAGGTTCTTGTTCTTCATGTTCTTGTTACCCCCACAAGGATATTAATTTTGGTATCCTTGCCACATGGGTTTGGGCTTTATGGCATTGGGACTACCCCTCGTCTACTTTCTTTGCTTTTTCTCTTTTGTTTAGATTGTGGGTTGTTCCTTGGGTCCTTTTATTCTAGTGCTTTCTATTGCGTGTGGTTGTATTCTCGAGTCCAATTGAGCTATTTTGGTTCCTTGGACATTAATATGATTTCTTTCTTTCTTTCTTTCTTTCTTTATTTATTTCTTTCTTTCTTTCAATTAACACTAGCAATGATATTCAATCTTCAGTGAAGGCAAGTCAAAGGTCATCCTTGAGCTACAATAATACAACTGTCTTACTTCGTGACTCATTTAGAATCAGTTGAAAGTGTCCCAAAGACGGAAATTATCACTAAAATTTGTGGGTCAAAATCAATTTCCCATACAGCATGAGCTTATGCCAATTAATTTTAGCAATGTGCATTTATATTCAATAGCAACTCAATGATGAAAAAAAAACCGTGTATCCAATAATTTCAAGACACTCAATAACCTTATTGCTTTGACTTCTCTTTTAAGCTTCAAATTTTAAATTTTCATTTGTTGAAGTACAATGCTAATTGAATATCACTATTATCAAAAACTTATAACGTCTCTAACAACATATAGTTTATAACTTGCAAGAAATAATCTTCTAAATAGAAGAATACTTCCAGTCCATATGGTCTGTGATTTCCGTCATCTTATTCCATTACTAAAGAACGAAAAATATTTCTACAATTGTCTGTGACACTGTGACAAGTGGTGCTTTAACATTCACATACAACTTGCAAACAAGACTAGAATATACTTACTTTAAACAAAGGATGTATATCACCATCAATGTCAAACCAAAAGAAAATTACATTGGCTTTCGAAGCGGTATATAAAGCAACTTCAGCTGCATTAAAAATTCACAAGAAATTAGTTCCAATCTTGTGTAAATAAGCAGCATGGCTGCTGATACCACCAAAGCAGATACTGAAAAATTCTTCACATGAATTCATTACTGACGAACTAACTAATCACATCCTCATGATAAATTTCATCATATTAAGCACTGAAAACTTAAGTTGAATGTTTAAACATAAAGAATATAGAAATATAATCTTATCTTTTTGATGAAATACAGAATGAACATCTACCGATCAATATGACATCTAGGACACGTTGACCTTGTTTAGTTATAATCCTTTGTACTTAGAATCATGAGTATTTCAAATTTTCAATGACTCAACATTGTCAAGAGGTTGTAAATTAAATGAAATCTTAATATCATGCACAACTCAGCACATATTAATTGAATCACGACGTAATGAACTAATATTTGATGTAATTATTAGGTCCTTGATGATTGGTGAATAATTGAAGTCTTTTTCACATTGGTGATCATCACACATGCCTTGCAATAGTTTATTTAAAGGTACATCCAAGTTTGTAAGAAAGCACCTGTTTTGTCAATTTTTATTTAATAATGTTTAAGGCATTTAGTCTAGAGAGTATGATTAGGGCCTTCAACTATTCTTGCTTGTTATGTTATATCATTGTTTTCATCACAAAGTGACAATTTACAAGAAAGAAAAACAAAGAAAAAATAATATTAATGTCACCACAAGTGACCAAAGTAGGTTAATGGGACTCATAAATACTTTGAGTTACAATATGAAGGTACTAGCCTACTAGGATTAAAACAAACCCTAGGAAATGAAATATCGAATAAGAACAATAGCATTAAAGCAAAACAATGAAAGCAAAAGTAGAGATGGTAAACCCTCGCTATAATTCACAAGCACATACTACAAATATAAATTGCCATTAGGGGAGGAGACGTCAAGGGAGGCAACGGGCTTTGTCATGTCCCCTTCTCGATATTAATCCTATGAAGACCCTTAGCCCAATTCTCTTCCCGGGGCTTAAAGGAAAATGCAAGGGAAGTAGTTTATCGTTATATTTTTTAGTTGCTTTATTAAGCCTTGTAATATATACGAGAAAAGCAACGTTAAGTTGTATTAATTAGAAGGGGCACCTTCTATTATTAAAGTGACTTTATGATAAATTGTATTTATAAAGATAAAATAGAAATAAGGAAGTCACTTTATAAATTAAAAGTCACTTTTAGTCCCACATGGAGCACCCAACTTGGAAAAAGGCAAGGAAAGGTTATAAAAGGAGGTTTGGGTATTCATTTGAGGATATATTTTGCCAATCTATTTTCTATCATTGCATGTTAAGCTATTTGCTTGCATCAAATCTTCTAAGGATGAAAACCCTTAAGGAGAAGGAGCTTTGGGAGCAAAAACCTCCAAGGTTTGAAGGTTGGGGAACGAAAACTCCTCAACTTTGTGAGGTGGATCCACCCGGAATTCACTATTGTGCTACAATTCAGATTTTCAATTATTGGAAGGTTGTTTTTCAGATCTAGGGCACGTTTTGGGGCTGTTTTCACTTCATATCAGTTGGGCTTCATTTCAGATCTGATTTTTGTGAATTTTGTGGGGTTTGGATCAGCCAAATGAAATTGTGAATTTTGTGGGGTTTGGATCAGCCAAACCATAGTAGACTCCAAGGAATTTGCAGCTGGGAATTTCTGGGCACTTTTAGGCCAAAAGCGACCCATTGGGAGACTGGTGCGACCCCTTTGGAAGGGTTTTTTGTTGTTCGGTCTGTGGATGGTTGGGGACTCTTTGGTATCAACACAGGCAATTTTAACATCATTTTCCAGCCCTCTATTGGTACAATTCTAATAATAATCACTGCTGTTAATTTCTACACTGTTTCAGCCCTTGTTCTATTTTTATAAATTCATACAAGTGTAGAAAAATTCAGATTTCTCTTGTAAGTTGTTCTTAGGCCCCAAATCGCCATTTTTGGCCTTGTGGGTATCTTAGAAAGTGATTATTTGAATAAATAAAAGCCATTTTCAGTCTATTGTTCATTATTGTTTATACTGGCAGTTTGATATCATCTTGGAATTCAGTTTTTGTGAAATTTTCAGTTTATATAATTCAGATTTAGAAAGAGGGATATTACAGATACATACGCCCAGAATATTACATCTCATAAATTTTATTAAAATAAATCTTTCTTCCATCAAGAGTATACAAGGGACAATATTTACACAAACATAAGCACTCAACATACAAACAAGTAATATAGTGATCCTGATTCATATGAAATCTAGCACAAAGGAGAGCATCAGAACTTGAAGTAATAACACAATACACAATTCGAACATTGCTATCGATGCCATCAAAAGAAGCTACAAAATATAAGGGAGTGCTCGACATGATGGCAATAGCGCCTCTAGAAACAACGGCATGTCATCCTAACAGAAACATCTCACCGTTCACACTTTACACATTAGTCATCGTTATCATTACTCCACCCTCTCTATTTAGTTTTAACATTGTAGAAAAACAAATTTTGAAACATAAAACCGAAATAATTGACATACTTCACATTTTCAAATCTCGTGACACATGAACAAGGCTCGACCGGCAAGACCATTAACCAAGAATCATGATCCAGTGTGAATACCATCAACTATATATAATTTACACTACTTAGAAGCCTAGAAATTATGAAAAACAATTTATGACCATTTGGTGACCAAATGTATATTGGCACAACAATGACTTCACTTCTAATGGTGATGATACACACAAACTAATTATTAACTCGCAACTTTGAACAATAATTGACCGGCTGATTGTTAAGAGCACAAAAAATCTCTCTTATCCAAGCCTATTTCCTTAAGTTATGGAATACATTGAGAAGTATGTCGACATGTAAGCTCTTGAATGGTCAACTCACCTCACACATTATTGATTGTATGGATATTTCTAAGTGATTCAAACCCCACATATCACAATCACAATCACATTCTATTCTTCTCACGCTCTCTGGAGACAAAATCTATATCTATCATTCTATTATTCCCACCTATAAACATGACCAAAAAAACCTGCATAGGGGCAAAAATCAAATGGAGAGTGAAGATGCTCATAGCTCAATTGAGAACAGGATTGCACCAACTTCATTGTGAGATGGGGAGGTGGAAAATCCCGAAAGAAGAGTGGGAAGAGAGGATATGTCTTTTTTGCACATCAAGCAAGGTTGAGACGGAACTGCACTATATCATGGAGTGCTCCACATATGACGACATCCAAGCTAGATACTTGGAGGGCCTACGAGGTGTCTATATGAAATATTTTTGGATTAGAAAGCATAGGTAAAAGGGAGAATTTTTGGCCAAGATCCACAATAGGAGAATGAACCTTCACAGGAAGAACAGTGGCAGGCTTGTGAATTAGGGTCTGACCACTAGGTTCTTCTCCTTTTTTGTCATCTTCTTCACTCCCTTGGTTATGATTTTGGTTCTTGGGGTCCCATAGACTGTTTTGGTCCCGTGCATGTTAGTAAAATCTATATCTATCTATCTCTTATTGTTTAGTATGCGTTATGGGAATCCTTGAGTGATTCCAAACCAATATGTATGTGTTGGTGTATGATTTTTGCATGTATATGTACATTTTCTTTCTATACATCATGGGATATAGCACTTAAACACTCACGTGGTACCAAAGCCTAGGGTTTTAAGCCTAATACTCTTAACTTACAATTTAGGTCCTCTACAACTGCACGATACAACGAAGGTATGATCAGAATACATGAAATGTTTGTTCATGTTTGGCTCTCTGTTAGGGGCTAAATTTCTAAAGAAGAGATTGCAATTTAGCATATTGTTGGTTCAACCAACAGTTATGATGATAGATCTACATATCCTGTAAGGGTAGAAGGTGTGCAAAACTTGTTTGAAGAAAAAAATTCCTTTTTGAGCTTATAGCACGAGGTTTTGTCCATATAGGAAGTTTTACGTTTTATAAAGGAACCCCTGATTGGAGGCTGAATTTTTAGATTTGATAATATTTTGGAATCCTTGTGAAAAATCATCAAGTGTCCATTTTTCATTTCACTGAAAAATATCTCCATATAGGACACTCCAATACTGCATCGGAAGGTTTGAGATCTTAATATGACAAGCACGCACTCACATTGGTGATCGGTGGCTTGCAACAAGGGGGACTAAGCTTTTGCACAATTGTTGGCTGCAACATAGTGATTAAGAGTCTCAAAGTGTGATATGATGTCTTCTTGTCTACATCTCCAGCAAGATTGTGAAGAAGAACCAAGACAAGATGACTTTTGAACATTTTGTCACATGTTGATTATGAAACAGGACAAGCTCATCAAGGTTGGGAAGTTGTCAAGCTCCAAGCAACAAGATCGCATGACTAAAGGAAAAACTATGAAAAATTCCAAGTGGAATCACATCAAAGAAGAGGCAGCCAAGGAGGTGCCATGGTGCCAGCAGAGATGATACCAAGAAGGGTTCCCACCAAGGTGATGCCAGGAAGGGTGACCACAAAGGTAAAGATAATGAAGGCAAGATCAGACATATAAAAGCATTTGCACAAAGAAGGTGCGGGATCCCATCAAGGAGTAAACAAAGCTCAAGTCTCGCTAATGTAAAGTGGTATTTGGTTGTACTTCTAAAGCTTTTAGTCTCATACTTCTAGATTTGAGAGGATAGTTGATTCAAGTTGCACTCATCATTTGGCTAAGGATGGAAAAAATCATAGCTTGAGAAGCCCAAGATGAAAAGATTTATATTACAGATATTTCAGCATTCACAGTTGCAGGAAGTGGTAATTCTTAGTTTACCACCTGGGTTATTAATAGTGCTTATTGTGTATCCGAACTTGGTTGCAACAACTTGTTTGTATACATAATCACTCAAAAAGAATATGAAGCTGATGTTTTGGCCAAACATATTTGTTTTGAAAGATATTGCTAACAAATTTCAAGTAGTTGCTAGTGAGACACTTGATAAGCATGCTAAGGATTATATGTTCGCCAAATTTGAGGATGTTTCAAAAATCAGGGCAAGTTTGCATTGGTCGAAAAAAGCTGATGATGGTCGCCTTTGGCATTTGAGATTGGGTTACCTCAACTTTTGAAGCATGTAATTGATGGGTTGTTTGAATCTGGTACACAACCTTCTTTTTATTGCTCCTGCCAAGATCATGGCAAGCGGTGTGCTTTCAGGAAGGGTCAAGAGGAAAAGTTTAAGAAGAGCAAGACATGGCACGCAAACGTGCATCTAGAGCATTTTCCGCTGCAGACGGGTTTCATGTCAAGAAAACGTGAAACAGAACAGAACCGTCCTCAAGATCCTCATCGACTTCAACCGCCATGCTTATTTACACCAGTCGAGCCTGCTCTAAATGATTAAAACTGGTTGTCATTGGCCACATTTCACAGTAAAGCGAGTGGAGTGGACAACATAGCATTCCCTTCAATGCTAAAATGTTCAGTTACATGGATTTTTTGTTTTAAAAAAAAACCACATGTCATTGGCCAGCTCATTTTCCTCACAGCATTGAAGCCTGGAAACAAGGAATATGCATTTGCATGCATGCAGCAAACAATTATATCTATTCTCTTTTCTGCATTGGAAAACACATATTGAATATTTGTCCGCTAAAAAGTTGTGCCAATGTTGTCATTTACTTTGCCAGAAAGACAGAGGAGGGGGAGAAAGACGTGGAGGTAGTTCTTTTGAGCATGCATTCGGCTGGGTAGAGTCTCCCTTTAGTTTTATGGCACAGATTTTCAGGGTGTGTTTTTTTTTTCCACATGTGTGGTCGAGATCAGTTCGGGAAATGTGGACGTACAACGAGCAGGGCCATCGGATGGTTGACGAAAATGAACAGTACCAGCTGCCCTCGATCCACTACACAAAAACTGACTGTAAAGAACACCTTCAGCGTAATGACAAAAATCATCTGTTAGGACTCGAAACAAAAAGCATCAATGATTCAAATCAAAAGTTTAAAATTGAATAATTCCTATTAAAGGTTTCAGAAGACACATGCAGTTAAGGGAGAAAAACAATGAGTTTAATACTCGCATTTCACAGCCATATACGCAGGAAGCTTCACCATTTAGGTCATTCACAGAGCCAAACCCCTCGCTGTACCCAACCCTACTGTATATGTCTAGTACATGCTTTCAACTGGATAAATGATAGCTACAGCTAGTTGTGAGCCCTGATATATTTGATACTTATATACATAGTTGAGTTATAACTGTTCATGGCATTTAAAGGGATAAATAAAACAATCTCCTGCAAAGTTCAAGCAGTTTGTAAATTGTACAGCAACCTAAAAAGAACACATCCACATAGAGTTGTTAGATCAGTCATAAAATGACAGAAATCGTCTGTTAGGACTCAAAACAAAAAACATCAACTCGATAGTTTATAATTGCATAATTCCTATCAAAGGGTTGCAGAAGACACATGCAGTGGAGTGAGGAAAAAACTTTTAATTTGAAACTCGTACTTCACCTCCAGATAGGTAGGAAGCTGAACCATTTCAGTCATTCACAGACCCAAAAGCCTTGATGTACCCAACCCTACCATACGTGTCTAGTAGATGCTTTCAGGTGGATGGAGGATAGCTAAAGCTAGTTATGAGCATTTATATATTTTGTAGTTATCAAGATAATTGATATAATTGCTCCATGGTATTAAAAGCAATAAATAAAACAATCTCCTTCCCTTATCATTAAAAAAACTCTTATTGATTTTTGAGTTATTGTACTAATGTCATCTTGGTTAAGTACAAGTCATTGCCACCAACTGGTGTACCTATATGTAACTTCTACATTGCTTAGAGCCCTTAGAGAAGGGATCAGAACAATTTTATTCCGACCATACGATTATGTACATCACATATGGTGAACAATAAAATATATTTTCATATATTTCATTTTCCCTCATATGTATTCTTCTGTACATTACTCCTGCAGTTAAGAGGAATTCCTGTTGTGCGTAATGATGAATATATAAGTATACAATAATGTTGTGCCTGATAATAAGACACAATTGAACCACCTTTAACAGTGAGTAAATGCTCAATAAGAATGCATTTCTCATGTCACGAGTAACAAACCTGATAGAAGGCCAAGCACTGAAGTACAAACTTTTCTTGAGAATCAACATCAAGATTAAGAACAGCATCATAGTCTTTCATCTGTAACCCACAAGTAAAAAAATTAAGCTTCAGAATTTCTAAATTCTATCCCATGTCTTTTCATTAACATCTGTAAGAGTCTGACCCAGCCCAGAATCAAATCAAAGCCTAAATGCCATCTAATATTCAATAAAAGTTGTCATATACCGCATTTGCATAATCTCCAATTGCATGCCGGCAAGATGCTCGCAAGTATAAGCATTCTAAATTCAATTTATCCCACTCCAACCCAGCAGACAGCTCTTTAATTGCACTCCTATTTCATATGATAGAAAACAGTTTGAGGAAACAACTTTGAAATACAAGCAAAAATAGACAACAAATTCATAGGTTTAAGCAGATGAACAATGACAGTGTGTCAATTTTATGCAGAATGAGAATTATTTCTGTCATATAAATTTATAAACACTAAGTGAGATCAAAACCAATAAAGGATCATATCATGTAGAGTAATGAGCTTCATTGAGCAGCCTTCAAAATAGGCAGAATTCCCAATCCCTATCACTATCACATACTAATGTACCATAAAAACTAAATTATTAAAAGCACAAAATATTTATCAAGGCTTGAAATAAGACAACCTATACACGACTTCAAATCATGAATTACAGATGGCCAATCTAATTTGAAACAGCATGTATGGTACAAGACATAAAGGACTTAAGCACAGGTAATTTTTCAGTTTTATATTAATACTAGTTTATGCTCCATCTATCTAAAAATGCCTTCACAATAGACTGATTCTAGAGTAAGCCAATGTCTGTAATGACTGATTATTGACTGATTTATATACAGTTAGAATGTCAGTTGATCTTCTATATCCTACATAGCTGGTCATATATATAGATTTTAAATATTTTTATGTTTCCTTCTAAGTTCTGGCTGACCTGTCCAATTAAGGATTCACCAGATCCACCATAAGTGAATAAACAAGTTTGTTTTACATCTGCTCAGCTTCTCAAATTATACGGAGTTGTGCACCCTCACTGCAACCAGACTATACCATGCATAACTCTTTATATACTTGCCTCCGTGATTTATCCAATTCAAGACCTTTGACAGGAAACTTGTTACCCTGTGAGAAACTGATTGGTTATATAGTTTGTGAATTTAGATCAAAGACGGATCCCAATAACACAGTTGTGATCTTCAATATGGAAGTCGTGAAAGATGCATCCAAGCTTTTTTTTTAAATTGAGGCATACAGGCCCCATATAAGATTCAACAAGAATTATTCCTTTTATAAGATTAGATAAGATTTTAAGCATACTTTACGATTACCCCATTTATTTTGTTCACCATTATTCTATAGTTTGTGTTTAGTTACTTGTCATATCCTTGGGTCCTTTTACCCCTACTATTTGATAACTGTTGGTACTTTCCAAGTCCCATTAGCTTCCTTTGGTTAATGGGCATTAATATAGTTTCTTTCTTTCTTTCTTTCTTGCTTTCTATGTAGCAAGCACATATCCCCTAGGAAGTTTAACAAGGAAAAGAGGTGACCAAGGAATGGATTGAAGAGCAACAGAAGGCTTCAAAATGCACCACTATTAGCCTTTCCTATGTAAGACCAAGAATTCCATGTTCACATTGATGCATGGAGCTATGCCATTGGATGTACTCTAGAACAAATAAACGTACATAAATTAGATCATTAAATTTAATTCCCAACAAGGGCGGAAAGAAATAATATGACCACAAAAAGAGGGGCTTTACGGCTTGTCTATTCAATCCACAAGCACCTACATTACTTATTGACCAACCTTTTGAATTTTAAGTCAGGCATCAACCTTTATTATATTTTATAAATAAGCCAGTGATACAAAGGATGACAAATACATGGCTTTTACTACTTTGGAAAATCACATTTTCAATGAAAAGAAGAAAGATTTAAAAAACTGTTTGTTGCACAAACTGCACTACCGATTAAATGCATCCATAACATAACATAGACAAACATGAGAGTAATTAACTAACTATAGCTTTATTGCAAAGATATAGCTCAACACAAGTTGTTCGATACAAGGAGGACCTGATACACGGCACCCTTCCCCTGGCATACCTCGTCCTATTTATATGACAAGGCTCAATGGTTGTCAGTTAAACACGACTGAAAGTAACTAATGGGAATCATTACAATACTACCTAGTGCCAACAATACAGTCATTAACAACATAGCAACATCGGCTACCAAAACATATAATGCGCTGATAACAATGACAATACTACCATGACAGTCTACACACATTATAGCAGACAAAAATCAAGATTCGTATCATATTTTCCTTATTCCCATAGTTACCATGTTCGAAAAGTTCAGGTTGTTCGAAAGGGAAATAAAGTTTGGAAGTTTGGAAATTTAGAAAAATTTCGTTTGGTTCGATTTAAAAAATTTACACATTTAAATATATTTTAAAAAAGAATCGAAAATTTACAAATTTAAATACATTTTTAAAAATAATTACATTAATAATATTTGTAAAGCAAAAGTTAATTACATATAAGAATATACACAAATTTAAATATCTTTTATAAACCAGAAGTTAGACTATTATTTATAAAAGCAATGTAATTTATAATATAATTTAGAATTAAAATGAAAAGTGTATTCCTAACTAGACGCATAAATATACCTATATCTATATCAACTCTTTCATATTTATAAGGTAAAAGACATCCATCTCACAAATGAAAATATAAAATATAAGATGTCGGCCCAGCCCTAACTCAAAATTTGCAGGGATTAAAGACCATAAGCGGCTGCCACTAACAGCCCTAAATGGAATCTGATGTAGATGGATGACAGGCTTCAGATCTGAAGCAGATCGAGGACAGCTTGTATACAAGCTTCAGGTTCAATGTTTCAGCAGTGAACAGTCCAGAAAATGGCCTAGAATATGCATATCAAATGCCTGTGAACAGTGAAGAAATAAACCACATTGCTGTCCCGTACACAGTATAAGCTCCAAAACTGAAACAGCTCAAACAGCCCAGGCTGAGAATAAAGGAATCGAACTGCTCAATGACTCTCTGGTTGATGCATTTGAGAAGTATGAATAACGATGCGGGCTTTTTAAGCCTCAAAATTAAATTAAACTTCGTCTCAAACTTACCAAATAAGTTCAACCTGCCTAAAATGTTCGGATTGAAACAAACTTCCACCAGGTTCATACGAATATGGTAACTATGCTTATTCCTAATTTATCTCACCCATGAGTCGGGCAATTAAGTACTTAACTTTATCTTTTAACATATATTTGCCCAAACACTTCCCCATCTTTAGTGAGAATCCTCAAGTAATGAGTAAATTGTAATTCTAGCCTACAATTTCACTCTCGTGAATTCTAAATCTCTGCCCAGATAGCTCATTGACTTCAGACAAGGTATTGATAAAAATTACATGCAAGACAGAACAAATAAATAAATTACATCAATGGTCATCAATAAATAAATTGGTAGTCAAAGGAAATAATCTCAAATGTGTAAAACATCAGGGATTTCATAGCAGAGCCCTGGGTTCAATTCCCCAAAACACATCCCACATCCAACTCGCAGTGCGTGGCATACCACAATAGACAAGGTCCAGTGAGATTGACAGAAGCATAGTTACCAAATCCAGATGGATCCAGAATTTTCAGCTGACCTAGTTAACTTCTGTACGGTTATGGACCGTCCCTGTCTTCTGTGTTTTTGTTTTCTTAAATAATAATTTATTTATGTAGTATATAATATTAAAGATTTAACTATATTAGCATTTCTTATTATAGTTAATTTAAAAATAGGTTTCTTATTATATTTTATTTATAAATAAGTTTTATAATAAAATCTTCTAATATATTTTAATTTTAACATTTTATAAATTAATTTTAACTATAATATATAATACATAGTATATAGGTTCTAATTGTTTTATATATTAACTATAATTATCATTATTATTATTTTCATTGTGTTTGTCAATTTTGCAAATTTGTGGAAATATGACCACATATATATACAGTGCGCATGCACGTGTTCGACCGGATTTTCTAATTTTTGCTTTCCCAAACGGATCCAGATTTCCGGACTTGGTAACTATGGACAAAAGAGATATCCCATGGTCATCGCATTTACATTGAAGGTTACCCTGCAAGGGTAATTAAACATATCAAAGAAGAAAAAACAAGAAACCAATGGGATTCGGAGGGTTACAAGCAAATAAGAATACAAGAAAGAAGGAAAGCGTAATGTTCCTCCATGTGGAGTTTGTTTGTCACCTAATATAATAAAAAACAAGAACTAAAACATTTGAAACCAAGGTAGTTTAGCATAATCAAAAGACAATGACCAAAACAGTAAAATAACAATTGTATAGAATTTGCTCATTCACTTTTGACCTCAAATAGACCATAAACATGTCTATATAAATGTGTAGGTGAACACCCTACAGCTTCAGCACAAAGTGAACTATGGTATACACAAAAGGATACATACTTATGGTCTCCCAATCCATGTCGAAGCATTCCAAGCAAACGATATGCATTTACAAACCTGCAACATAACAATCTTAACAGTGTCACTACATAACTATGTTATAAAAATTGCTAGAAATAAGAAACAAATGATACGTATCAGAATTCAGATATTAAAAAACATGTAATAAGATCAGTGCCTTGAGATGACTACAAAATTATAGCCAGAAATAGTAACAAAATTGAATATCGAACTACCACCTCGGGTCAATGGACAAAACCTTCTCTAAGCACTCCACAGCCTTGTCGGGTTCTCCTAGCTCTTGATATGACTGTCATAAAGATCCAATTACATCGTCAGTACATGAAACAAAAGCAGTGCAAATAAGATAGTTCGCATCAGCATCTTCAAGTCTGTGTACAGAAAATCAGCAAGAACCTTGCTGCAAATTCAAACATAAACAAACCATAGAGGAGACAATGAAATGCTTTATAATTGATTGCCAAATTATTTCTGGAAAGAAGAAATGTCTAATAAAAAACAAGATTTGCAGCTGCTAAAATGAATCATTTCAAGTCTGATATTTAATCATCAAATGTATTGTCCATCAGTATCATTCACATTTTCAAAAACAGACAAGGTATGGGAAGAAAAGAAAGAAAGAGATTATTAAAGCGTCTACAAATGACCAAAATCAGCCAACAGGACTGCAAAATACAACCAGATAGGAAACCACCAGGAAGGGGATGTCAAGAAGAAGAAACAAAAAAAAAAGACGCCTATTCAGAAAAAGGAGTGTGTTTACTGCATGAAGGCAAATCCAAAATCTCCTAAAAACAAAGGGCTGTGAAATAAAAGCAGAGTACAATCCAAGTTACAAAAACCAACCCAGATGTAAAAGGAACCACCATACAAGAGTGTTTGTAGCACCAAAAATGTCTGTACAATTCTCAACCACTAAATAATCCCCAATTCAGAATTGGATAATGTCACCACAGAACTGACCTGGGTTAGGAGCAACTAGTGAAGATGTCACTGTTCTCTTCTACCATCGAAGGACAAAGATAGAAGAGGCCACAGAACTGGTAATAATAGGATCCAGACTGGACACAATGAAAGCCCATGAACCTAATTGGCCTTTCAAAGTTTCATATTTGCCTTGTTCAGTTCCACTGAGTTGGTATCAAAAATATTTAAGATCTACGGTGGGTCACATTTACATAAACCCGACAGAAAATAATACAAATCTGAAAATCTAGAAATTTCACGCATGTTCGAGAATTCCTCTCAGCTGCAAACACAGATGTTGCAGGATTGATGATTAAAATAAATACATTTATTGTTATCATTTTTGTAGAAAAACGGTGTATTCCAAGCCACACCTTTATCTTTCTTTTGGCCTTTTGCACCTAATCTAGTCTTTACCTTGTGGCTATCCAAACCCATCCTAGCACCTTACTTACATTTACCTCATGCTTTTTAGACATAATCTAGCCTTTACCTCATGGCTAGCTGAATCCCTTGTTATCACCTTCCTTATAGTTTATCTCCAGCCTTTCAGACCTAATATAGTCTTTACCTCATGCCTATCTAGACTCGTCCTTACACTTTACACATATTTTCCAGGGGCCTTTCAGACATAATCAAGCCTTTATCTAGCAGCAATCTGGACCCCTTCTAATACCATCTACTTGAGGGCTATTACTTAACATAATCACATCACATATAGCTGCTCTTAGACTCATCAACACATGCAATTGTTACATTAGTCCATAAAGTTTTGCATCATTACGATTATTACAAGTGATGTTTGACGATGAAATGAGCATTAGCTGTGCCTGCCACAATCAAACTAGGCCGTTTGCATGCATCCATTCAGCAGAAAGGTAAGTCAAGCTATATATATTTCATTTTCAGTATTTAAATTCAGCTAATTCATTTATTTTTGGCATATGTTTTATTTTTTAATAAACACCATCCTTCTTACACTACATGGCAAGTGATAAGTTTCACGGGGAATACATATACACCTTATATTCACTCTATTAACATTTCTTTTGTCCAAGACCCATTGGCACATTAGTCTCCCACATAAGGAACCGAGGTGGGTTTGTTGTGAGCCAACCATTGACAGATGTGTCATAGGTAACTTCATATTGTAGTATGTTTAAATGTTATTCATCAATAAATGTAGCCGGCATGTTTTGTTAGTATCCTTGTCGGCATTCTATTTATTGAGGTATGGCAGTTGTAACGGTTCGGTTAACCAACAATAGCTTACTCTTGATATTTAAGTACCATAAGGAATGTCAGGGAAAAGACACTTGTATTAGGTCCTCCTAACCTACGAATATTGTAATAGAACTTACCTCAACGAATACAAAGTAATAGTTTCATAGCTCATTATGGTATTATGGTATGCACTTGCATTTACTATTCATTGTATATTGCTATTCGTAGTCTACAACATCAGTAGACTATACCACATAAGGAACCGGGGTGGGTTTGTTGTGAGCCAACCATTGACAGATGTATCATAGGTAACTTCATATTGTAGTATGTTTAAATGTTATTCATCAATAAATGTAGCCAGCATGTTTTGTTAGTATCCTTGTTGGCATTCTCTTTATTGAGGTATGGCAGTTGTAACGGTTTTGTTAACCAACAATAGCTTACTCTTGATTAAGGAATGTCAAGGAAAAGACACTTGTATTAGGTCCTCCCTAAACTACGAATATTCTAATAGAACTTACCTCAACGAATACAAAGTAATAGTTTCATAGCTCATTATGGTATTATGGTATGCACTTGCATTTACTATTCATTGTATATTGCTATTCGTAGTCTACAACATCAGTAAACTATATCTATACTACATTTTGGTGTCAATTCCTTTAAAAGAACCTGGCAGATAGTAGTCCAGCACCTTTGAGGCAACTTGACAGTTACAAAAGACATTGAATGGTTCCTTGATCACCTTCAACAACTTATTGCTAGGCATTATACAACACTGAAAAACCTTTGAGCCCATCATGTGACCAAGAGTTTCAAAGGAAACAAATATTACAACAGTACAAGGAAAGGCAAATCTGGGAAGAGGAGGAAAGATCCATAGACCAACATCAATGCCATTAGAACCAAACAAAGGAGGTAAAAAAAAGACAGTCGTGAAGCAAAAGTAGAAACTCGGAGATCATTCTGATTCATGGAACAACAAAAGAAACAGCGAAGGTTGCAAGAAGTAAAGGACACGAAAGCAAAAACCCAAGCCCTAGCCCAAGATGAAGTGTGAGCAACAACCAAAGCACGAACCAAGATAGGGTTCAGTCGGCAACAGCACAAGAGGTTGAACACTCTACATCATTCTCACCGACGAAGTGAGAGGAGATTCTTAGGTCCCTAGGCATATGGTTGGGGAGTCCCTTAGCGGGTCCAACAGAATCCACTGCGAAGTACAGAACTTAAACTTCCCCTTCAAGAAAAATGTGTCTTCTGATAAAAAGTTTGGAAACGAATTCGTCGAGAAAGAACAGGCTGCATACATGTCAAACATCATAGGATTGAACAGCTATTGACTGAAGTTCCATCAGCAAAAACTTCAAAGCAACCAAAACAATCGGGATGAGAATGGAGGGGTAAGAGCACTAAGAGTGAACCTAAAGCTGAGCAAGACAGAATACAGATAACTGTGGAAGGACACATAAGGTATACCGGCATGTTTGAGGGTGCAAAGGACATCCGTTACAGATTGCCCCAAGGAGAAAGATCATATTCAATGTGCCATTTCAAAAGACCCCACAACCCATAACCATGGGCATGCCATCACCCAAAAAAAAAAAAACTTGCGAAAATCCAAGTGAGTCGGCTCTAAAGACTTATGCAGCACTGTAGAATGTCTGGCACTATTTGGATTGCCAATGGGTAGACAAACAAACTTACATGGCTATGATGCTTTCCAGCCACCTTACAGGGGTCGCTATAGATTGATACTCAGAGGCACAAGTCACAGACAAAGCTACTTGGAGGATTCTCAAAACCACCTTCAAGAAAGAATCCAAACTCCTAAGGGATGGCAACCAAATTGTTGCAGAAAATTTACAATACATAACAAGGTAAGTGTGAGACAGTATAAGCTTACAAGGAGTTGTTCAGAAAACTTGAGAAGAAGACAGCCGATGAGCTGAGAAAATGATGGTTCATTGAAGGGTTAGTCCCCTCACTTAGAAAAAAATTGAAGGTGGTCCCACCTTCGTCATACAAGGATACCTATAACAGAGCCATGGACATCGAAAGAGAGAACAAAACATCATCACAGTATGCAAGGAGACGAAGTGAAGATGACAACTATGATCCCAATGATAGTTAACCATGGTTGTACAAGTTGTCTAGAAGGACATGCTCCGCTTAATGAGAAAACTCAAGAAAGACAAGGAAGAAGGAAAGGACCTTTGGTGCACCAACTGCAAGACGGAAAGGCACACGAAGACCGATTGCCCAAGAATAGTATTTTGTGAAAGCTATTAGGTTAATGGCCATGCAATACAGACGTGTATGTTAAATCTAAAAAATAGGCGATCCCAAGTCCTCCTAACCCGGGAGAACATTCAACACCACCACCTACCCCAACAAATGCCCCGAGCGAAGCGATAGCATCACACAGCGGATACAAAAACCAATAGAACAATACAAGACATCAAAACAACATGGGGGCGGTAGTCGCCACATCCGGATCAATGACCAAGGTTGATCAACGATTCAATGGATTAAGTACAAAAGATTGGCCCACCAATCACGCCAACACTAGACTTACGTGTTCTTGGTGTGGACCAAGGGACCATAGGCCAACTATCCAAAACAAGCAAATGTCAACATGGTCGACGTAGGAAACAAAAAGGTGATGCCAATCACTAGGGGCAAAGTAAAACAAATAAATTATCAAGACACATGTATTGAGAAGGCATGCATGGCCAAAGCAAGAGTGGAGATTGAATTAGCAATGATGGAAGAGTGGAGACCTTAACTAAAACGTACAAGAACACTAACTAGTCGTCTTGGGTCAAATAAGAAAATAGTAAGGAAAGTGTTGCAAACCACTACTCTCTAATCAAAGTAGTTGATCTTCTTTAGAGCAACATTTCAAACCACTATTCTAATCAATGTAGTTGATCTTCTATAGAGAAACATTGAAAACCATTACTCTAATCAAGGTAGTTGATCCTCTACAAAGCATCCCAAAACTAAGGAATGCATTAACCAAGATTATGCAAGATGTCAATTACTATACAGAGTGGGTGACACACCTTGTGTCGAGACAGAACAACAAAGAAGGGTGAAGAACATATGAAGCCCATTGTTGAACCCCCTTGGTCATGAGATCAAGTAGTTGACCCAATGTTGCTAGCAATGAATGTAGCTCGACAACCACGGTCATCCATATGGAGATTCTACACTTGAGCCTAACTAATACAATTATCGATGGTGGTTTTGGTGTGAAAATGCTTCTGAAGAAAATTGGAGGAGCCACGGAGAACCCACTATTTGGTTGCCAACACTCCAAGTAAGTAGGATCTGGCCAAAATGGGATACAAGTGTTGGGAGTCTTCATGGCACAAAAGCTAATCATTGGCACCCAACAATTCATAATAAATTTTGTAGTCATCTCCTTAAAGACAAAAGCCTATGATGCATTAATGGACCAAGACAAGTTATTAGTGGCAAAGGAAGATCACAATTAGAAAAATAACCTCCTCTCAATCAAGAAAATATGTAAGAGATGCATCATAGACTTAAAGACTCAAAGGCGGTGAGTGAAGATGCAGCCTTAACTAATGATTTCTCATCAAATACGAATACAAAAGATACAAAGGAAGAACACTCATGATGTGTGAACCAAAGGTTCAATGGAGTCTTTGTTGAAGGTCTATGAAATGAAATATTTTAATAACGTCCACGAGACCAAGCGGTCTATGGGACCAAGAGCAGCAATAAGACCAAACCGAGCCAACACAACAAACTAACATAGGTGGTTGCCTTATTATTCTTGCTAAATTTCTAGCCCCTTCTCGATGCTAAGTCTTCTGTTATGGATCTTGATTAGGAAGCTTGTTGTTTTGTTTAACCTTGCCTCCTCAAACAGGTCAGTTAGGTTGTCGATCTGCAAGTTGTCTTTGTACTTGATACGAATGTCATTGTACGTTGCACACTCCATGATGTAATGCCATTCTGTCTCCACTACTCCCTCATCACAAAATGAACATGTTCTTGTTTCCCATGCCTCCTTAGGCACTATCCACTGTCGAGTTTCACACCTAAGATGGTGTGAGCTGGTCCTTAGCTGAGCTATCAACATCTTCGCTTTCCAATCAATTTCTGCCCCCATGTATGCCTTTTCATCGTGGTCCCACATGGGGTTAAACTCTTTGATGTAATATGCTTTCTTCCGTCCTATTTGTTTTGTCCACATGGCTGCCCTGAATTTCTCTCTCACATACTTTTTAATTTCTTCCTTGGTGTTTGGACAATCTTGTATGTTGATGTCCCATTTACTCATCCATTTGTTATTTTGTTTCATCCATGTGTTGTTTCTTTTGTTTAGCTCTTCTTCTATTACCATTTTGGGCCATCGGTGATTCTCCATACTTTGTGTCTTTTTTAAGTAATTTAATGTTTGAATCATTGTTGATGCTTCCAACGAAAAGTCCTTGTTTCAGCTAATAGGATTTCGTATGGAACTGAAGCTTTAATTTTAAGGTTGCTTGTGATTAAATGTTTTTGGATTCTCTCTATATGTCTCCAATTTAGGTCAATTTTTAAGTAATTTAATGTTTGAATCATTGTTGATGCTTCCAGCGGAAAAGTCCCTGTTTCAGCCAATAGGATTTCGTATGGAACTGAAGCTTTAACTTTTAGGCTGCTTGTGATTAAATGTTTTTGGATTCTCTCTATTTGTCTCCAATTTAGGTCAGACACATTGCTGCCCCAAACTTCACATCCATATAGGACCATTGGCATGACAAGAAGACCAAATAAAGTTCTCTTGGTTTTCCAATCCCATAGTTCTGCATTCCTACACCTGTTTTGTAGCGAGTATAAGGCTTTCCATCCCCCTTGAATTATTTTGGTCCTACAGTCTCCCAACTAAGCTTGTTGTGAAAGTCAATCCCAAGATACTTGTATTCATCCACTATTTCCAATGGGCTTCCTTCGAAAAGGAAATCAATTTGTTTCTTTTTTTTTTCCATAGAGAAAAGATCATGATTTTGGTTTTGCTAGTGTTTACTTGCATTCCCACTTCTTGGCAAAAGAGCTCTAGAGCCCTCAAATGCTCTCTCAAGCTATGAGCCGTTTTTGCAATTAGGATAAGGTCATCTGCATATAAAAGTAACTTTACAACATAGTTGGCCAGATGAACGCCCCCTCCACCAGCAGTTTCTATCCACTCTAGTTTATCAATGTATAACCCAAACAAGGTGGGAGATAAGGGGCATCCTTGTTTGATGCCTATGTCACTTCCAAAACATTCTAACATTCCTTCCCTTGACTTGCTCATACAGTCTATTCACTTTGCCGCTTTGTACTCATCGAGGACTCCAAGCTCCTCCATCCTACTCCAGAGTTTACTTCTAGGAACCGTGTCAAATGCTTTTTGAAGTCAACAAAGCAACAAAAAGCTTCTTCTCCTTGAGTATCCCAAACTTTTTCAATCAAGTGTCTAAGAGTGATGCAATGGTCGATAGTGGAGTGCTTTGGCTTGAACCCTACTTGGCCTTTTGCCCTTTTTCCCTCCTTTTCTACCCAACTGTTGATTTTGCGCTCTATCATGCTACCAAATAACTTTCCAAGAAGGGGATTGACCATGATAGTTCTGTAATTAGATAGATTATTGATGTACCCACTTTTGTAGAAGGGGATAACGACACTAGTCGTCCAGTCTATCGAGAAACCTTCTTGAATCACACCATTGAATTAAAAATCGGAACCGGTCGAGGGTTGGATCGAACCGGTTCAAATTTTATGAACCGATTTACTAAAAACACATAAAATTTTATATTTTTAATGAAAACAATATATTTGAAAGATTAGAAACCATGATTCCAACAATTACACACAAAATATGCAAAGTTTGCTCATGTATATACTATATAACATGTAAGAAAGGTGTTTATAGCAAAATGGCACGAAATTAGGGTTTAGGTTTTATTAAAAGCAGAAATTTTAATTAAAAAATTGAATTTTTTATCCCTAGCGCCATATAAATGTGACTTGCCATGACTCGGCCGGTTCAGGACGGAACCGGACCGGTTCGATACCAAACCGGTCGAACGGTTCAGTTTATTCACCGGTTCGTGCCTAAAGATGTTAAACCGGTCAAACCGGCCGGTTCCGGTCCACCTTTCGGCCGGTTTTAAAACACCATTGCATTGAATATGTTTTTGATAAGCGATGTGAGGATTTCTAATTCCCACTTTAGATATTCAGCTTGCAGCCCATCTATGTCTTGCGCCTTACCCCTTGCTAGTCTTTTGATGCCTTGAGTAATGTCCTTCGTAGAGAAAAGCTTTGTGGTTGTATTGATGATGGGAGAGTTTTCTTTTTTTTGAACCCGCTCATAAAGTACCTTTGCGTACTCTAACCATTGAGTGTCTGTAATATTGTTCTTTGTTTGCTTTCTTTTTTGTTGTAGTTCCCTCCAAAAACCTTTGGGGTTATGTTTTCCAAGCGAAATTAATTCTTTTCGCCTTGTCTTCATGTAGCTTTCTTTTTTAGAACGTATGATTCTTGCATAAGCCTTTTTGTTTTCTTTGGTCATCCCAAGTCTTCTCAAAGTCCTCTTTGCTGCCTTACATTCTTCATCATACCACAGATTCGCTGGAAAACTATTGGTGCTTCCACTCTTAGGTCTACTTCTTTTGCATGCCTTTAGAGCCTTTTGAATTAAATGAATCAACATACTGCTGTCCATAACTGAAGTACTATTCTTTGTTTTCTGTAAGTGTTGATTAAGAGCTGCTTTGAAGAGTTCTCAGTTCTCCTGAGTCATGATGATTCTACCTTGAAGGGGTATTTTCCTTTGCTTGTGGTGGTCTTGTCCTTCTCATTGGTTATTGATGTGCATGTTGAGGTCTACATATATTGGGTTATGATCTGATTTCATCTCAATAGGGCAGTCCCCAACCTCAAGCTTCCTCAATCTCGGGATAGAGTTCTATGAACAAATAACATAGTCTACTACGCTTTGACTGTTGTAGGTTTTACAAGTAATGTTCCCCGAATTCGGCCATGTTCTCATGCCATTGCATATAATCATGTCATACAAACTGCATACTCCCAGAAGTTCTGCTCCATAGTATGTAACTCCTCCATTTCCATCTTGTGATTTCCTTTCCCAACACTGCTCTTCTTCTTCTTCTAGCCATAACGGATTGTTTCTCATTTCCCCTTCATTCCTCAAGTTAAGAGCTTGATTATTTGCTGTCCGCGCATTGAAGTCTCCTATTATCAAGACTTCTCCCAAGGTGCTGAATACTGAAATGTCATTTTTTAGGGACACATAAGGGTCTTCACAATCTAACTTCCTCTTCTTGTATGTTTTTGAGCCTCTCGGTGCAAAATAGCAAGCAGCAAGCCAAATTGTTATCTCATTTTCTGTTATTTTCAGCCATATATATTGCTTATTCGGGTCCTCTTTCTCTAATTCTATAATTCCACACCATGTTTCTTTGATTAGCACTGTAACTCCTCTATGTCCCTTGCCACTTTTTGTCCTTTCGTTCCACACTGATATTTTCTTATATCCTTCAAAATATGGGACTTTGCAGCCTTCGTGTTCATGAGTTTCAATGAGAATGATAATGTATTTTCCTTCTGTTATGGGCCCCAACCCAAGACCTCTTCTCCAAGGGTAGCCTCTACAATTCCAGCTTACCAAGGTCAAGTGCTCTTGGGGGCCCCAAGTCCCTATTTCCTATGTGTCATTTGGTGGCTGATTTGGGCTCTTCCATTTTGTAACCATGCCCATTTTCCTGCCTCTTGCTGCTTTCACTTTCTCCCACTCTTTCCTTCTTTCTTCTTGTTGTACAAGAGTTAAATCTTCATCTAGGTAAATGTGTGTCCCTCTAAGAGACCCTCTGTTCCTTAATATCTTGTTCTTGTCTTCTATGTTTTTCATGATAACTCTTACGTGTCTGTCTTTTCCTTCCCCAATCAATTTTCCAATTCTATTTGCTTGATGAATATGCCCTGTCCAACGTAGTTGGTCAGCCAAGAAGTCTCTTGCTAGTTTGTGAGTATTCTCATTCTCGCCATAGTCCTTTAGTCCTTTAATAATAATGTTTGCAGCCCTATCACGTCTATCATTTTCTTCTCTTATTTGCATTCTGACATGTTTTTCTATTATCTCCCTTTGTTCATCTAAAGGTCCTCTTACTATTTGTGCCCAAGACTTGGTCCCCTCATGTTGGGCTCTCAAGTGACTTTCTTTGATTTCTGTGTTGGCAATTTCGGATTGGGGCTCTTTTGTTTGTGGTGTGTTCATGCTTTCAAATGATTTATTTTCAATCACTTTTGATTTATTTTCTTCCGCTGTTTTAAAATGGTTTAAAGCTTGCTTTATCTTTGTTAACTCTTGCTGCCCCTTTGCCATGTTATTCTACAAGTTGCTTATTTGCTCTTTGAGTGTTTTATTCTCTCTTTCAAGTTTCCAATTAGAGTCTATAACCTCTTTCATCTTGTTGTCCTCATATTGCTTCTTTGCTTCTAGACCTTCGAGTCTCCTTTTCATGTTCATTAATTCATTTACATTTACATATTGGAATTACACTCATGTCTTGAAGATGAAACAAGTTCCCTCCATGGTTTCTTCCATTGTTAATGGATGATTACAAAGTGTTTCAACCTGAGTGTAACTTCATCAAGAACATGGAAAAAGAAGAAAGAGAAGGTTCTAAAGGAAGTGTGCACAAAATGGCAGACACTTATAAACCAAGAAGGAGACAGCATGCCAACCATCGTCATTGTATCTAACCTACCCTCTAGAGTTCGCGGAAGTCTGAGTAGGTGATGCGAGGATAAATGAAGAACTTGCCCATCATTTCGAAAGGGTAGAAGATATAAATTACAAAAACCGACAATAATCAAAGGTGAACCTAGGATCTGATGAGAAAACCAAAATGATTATGATGGGTATGACTAGAACCTGGTGTTGAAGGTTGTGGTGATTCGCAAGGATATGTTTCCATGAACCTATAAAGATTTGAAGGGAGTACCATCATAAATACATGTACATTGAATTCCATTAGTTCAAGAAGCTCATTCAGTAGGAAGGAGAGCATACAGAATAAATAGAAATTATGCGAGCTATGCCCAGGAATAGATAAAAATGATGTTGCAGGCAAGCATAATCTTTAAAGTTCAAACAAGTGAATGGGTGTCACTAATAGTAATCAGCCTAAGGTCCTATAGACAGATAGGGATATGTGTCGTATTTAGAAGCTTAAACGTTATTATATCAAGGACCCATTTCCAATCTCATTTACAGACTATACTGGAGGAAGTAGCTAGACAAGAAATTTACTCCTTTATAGATGTGCTCTCAGGCCACAATCAGATCAGCATTGTGGGGGAACATAAAATAAAGACCACTTTTATAATGGAGGACAAAGTCTACGCTTTTAACCAAATGTGATTCAAGCTCTGCAATGCCCCAGCCACTTTCCAAAGGATCATTCTACACATCTTCAACAAAATGGCCACATGTAACTTCAAAGCTTTTTCTTGACAAATGGTCAATTTACAGCAATCAAGAATCCCACCTATGGGTCCTCAAGGAATGCGTGAGACCGTGTCGAGAAACAAAATTGGCTTTGAATCCAAAAAGTTTCAATTCATGGTCCTGCAAGGCAAGCTTCTTCAATAAATAGTTTGCAAAGCAGGTTTGAAAATAGATCTAGAAAGATAATGGTACATTGTGATAGCATTATGGTAGCAACGAAGTACTTAATGAAATGTGCAAAAGCCAGAGCCTTATCAAACAACAATGCGCAGAGTACTGCAAGGTTTATCTATGAGCAGATAGTGACAAGATTTAGAATACCCATGCAAATCACAAGTGATCAGGGTACACATTTTTTCAATCATGTGATTCTCTTAGTGATTGTTGAGTTCAAATCATCCACTCACTTTCCAACCTGTACAATCCAAAGGACAAATGGCCAAGCAAATGCCACCAACAAAGTGTTACTGTTAGTTGCGGTAATCCAAAAGCCATATGGAGTGGACAGTAGGGATTTAAAAGAATGTTTATCACTGGTAATGTGGGCTTACAAAGCTGCCTATAAAGTAACAAGTCACAAACTATTCCAATTAATGTATGGGTAGGAAGCAATAGTTCCAATGGAATATGTAGTCCCAAGTTTAAGAGTGGCAGTGGACAATAGACCTGGCGGCCAGAAGAAAATATTAAGGAACGAATCACCAAATTTAATGGACTGGACAAGCGACGATGGACGGCCTAGTGTGCAACAAAAAACATGCAAACAAGGAGGAAGTTGTGGCACAACATATGTATCCGGAAAATGAACTTTAAAGTTGGAGCCTTAGTCCATAGATATAACAAGAGGTGTGAGATAAAACAAGGCAAGTTTAAAATATTTTGGCTTGCACAATTTGTAATGCCCATAAAATTTTGCCCTAGAAACACCACTAAAACCATCGTAAAAAGATTGCCACTGAAACACAACTTCAGATTTGATTGTCTCCAAGGTCCACACCAACGTACCTTGGTGCACAAACACAAACCATGATGCCAACATTCCTTTCTTTTATGGACCCCAGCAGGAAATAGTGGTGGCACAACCCTAAGCCAAGCTATGCTAGGTTGGAGGGTACATGGCACCAAGTTCAAGCTTCATTAGAAATGTTTAACAAGATAAACAATACAACGCAAAAGCGAATGTCATAATGGCCCCAAGAGAGAGGGAGAAACAAAAACAATAACTCAAACCAACGGGAGCAGTAAAATAAGGACTTTAACCACCATACTCATATATTTACGCAAATTACATCATATGATTATTTACTCCCCTTGTATGAAGCACCAGCTAAATGACAAATAATATTCATAAGCACGTACAATCTCTCGAATGAGACAACAATCAACAATGTGGCATGCACCCCATACGAACGAACACAACATAATGACCCGACTACAAGCGAGAACTTAAGGATAGACCACAATGCACATCATTTTCTTAGTTTACATCTTTAATACCATTCAATTCCTTTAATTTATAACATTGATTTGAAACACATTTAACATACAAAGATATATGTTCTCATTCACAAAATGTACATATTCTTCATTTCATTTAACGTTTATCTTATAAGGAGTGCACTTTATTTGTTTTCACTCTCTATTGCAATTAATTTCCATGATTCAGCTCTTAATTAGAATCATTTTAAACACATACAAGTCCCAAAATACTCATTCTCGAGCTAAGGATTTGTTTCTCGAAAAGCATGTTTGCATGACATTTTGTTTTATTTTCATTACATGAGGGGGAAATTACCCTTGAGTTGAAAGGAAAGCATAAGTTTAAGAGGGACAAATTTCATGTTTTTCTTTTCATTTAAACCTCCACTCACTAGAGTACATTTATTTCCCTTTTGTAGATAGTTGTTATATTTCAATAATTGGTTGATAACATTTTTAAGACACACATAAATCACATAAGATTCGTGTTTAGGTCAAGAGCTCATGTTTTCGTATTACATGTTCCCACAGGATATTTCATTTTATCATTTACAACATCAAAAGGATTAACATTGAGTTAAAAGATGAACACCAAGTTTCACTTTACTCCTAAAATCAACATCTTATAGAAACACAATTTTGATAGCTCAATTTAGAGATAAATTTTGTCCACGACAACCACTTAAGAGGTCTTTCATTAAGTTAACTCAAATTGTGACATCTAGAACCCTCCACGGGTCAACACTAGAGTAGATGCAACATCTCTACCTCACGAGAGGATAAAAACACTAACAAGATTCCCCAAAAATAGTTTCCCTTCTTGCGACCTTGTGGTTAAACTAAAGTGTTTGAAAAAAGTTTCCTATCAGCTCCAATGGGAAAAGTAGCATAACCTCGTAGATCACTAAAGATATGCATCCACCGTCTAACCATTGAGCTTGTTATGCAATAACATGATCATTTCATTTGAGTAGTATGACTATGACATTATCCACAAGTTCTATAACACGCACATGAGGATACAACTCAGTCACATATCCAATTAAGTATCATTATCATTTCATCACATAAAGCACTAAAATATTTTCTCTTGTTTAATACAATAATGGTATTATATCCATCCACATCAAATCATGTTACTATTTCTAAACTACAAATGCATTCATCATGATGGTTACATGCTATCATAACATAATGAGAACGATATTGATTCCTTTTGTCCAAGGTACCTGCAATCGAAAGCATGGTCAGCCCAAAATTTGTCATGGCAATCTCCTATAACTAACATTTTTTTGCATATGCATAATTTTCCATTCACAACGAAGTCAAACACTTTGCATGCAACAAGGGAGGATAAGGAATAAATTTGCAATTTCATTTCATTTACAATAAAGTGAGAGAGAAAACACCATATTTCCCACAGGAAAATTTCTCAAAACAAGTAACAAAAAGAGGTTCTATATAGTCATGTGATAGTGTCTAAAAATTTTCCAATAGTTATTAGGCTTAAAGGAGGTCCCATGACAGTTTTCCCATTATTGCTGCAAGTTTACGAAAAATGACCAATTTGGCCAGAGTGGCTATGAAACTAAGTTTGAAATATAATGTCCAAGACTCAAACACAGCGTATTGATTCTCATTTACTCTCCTATCTACAAGGAAACCCTCGAAGTCAACGAAACTCATTTTTGGCAACCAGGGTTCAGACTGTGACTACTTTTCTGTGGTTGATTATCGTAATTTTGTCAATTTGTCCTTGCTGCAGAACAATCAAAGGCCTACAAAACCTCCTTGCAAAACTATATCCTAAAGTGGTTTTCTCAAAACTAATGGTTGATTACGATGGTGAAATTATAGAGGTATGTGGTGGAAGAATTCCGTTTCTCAACATGGGTACCTAAACCACGAGCCAAAACCAAAATGCATTTTCAACTTTTGGCAGCTATCCAAAGCTTTGAAATGGTCAACTTGGCTCCTAGACGCTTAATATTAAATGATCAAAACAACCATCTGAATTTGTTTTAAAGGTTGATGTGACATTCCACGTCACCAGGGAACACGGTCAAACCTTGACTTTCTGTTACGGGGTTTAGAGAGGTGTTTTGCACGTCGTTAAAACTCATGTTTTATTAACTTTTTGCAAGGTGTTCAAGTGGCATGTTTACACAAACACCCCAGACCAACTCGCCAATTTGAAGGCTTCTATTATCCAATCTTGTTATCTAAGTTTTCCAATCGTCTCGGGACATGATTCGAGAGCATGGTTAATAGTCAAAAAGGGTCATTTCTATTGTGCAGAAATATAAAGTAAATTTTAATGTTTTGTGCAATAAGTCATATTAATTTACCAAAAGCATACTCTTCCTTTGATTTAATTTTCGATGCCACTGAGAAGGGAAAACTATAAATGCGAAAATCATGCTAGATGTAGGTGAGAAAACCATGCGTGGGAGGAATGAAGAGGCAATGATGTGCTCTAGATCTAGCACAGGCTGATCGAGACGCGTTGCAAGAGACTACATTTCGATGAGGCATGTAGTTAAGCAATTCTTGTTCCTTCACGATGTTTCCACATTTTTAACAACTAACAAATATCTTCTTTCAATTTTTTTTTATGGATGTCCATAGACTATTCCAAACTCCCGTTTTGGCATAGGTTCAGAGGATGCCAACAAAGGTTGTGGAGATTTGGCTTCAAAGTTGCCATTAAAATTTGTGGAGGTTGAATGGATGAGCTTGCTTAAATGCCTCAAAGGCCCTTTCAAAACTCATTTTTGTGATATCCTACTACCATCGTATTTCATTAGATCACATTTCTTTGGGGCATTTTATCAAACAGTTCACAAGCCTTATGCCTGTTTCCGCATTTACATGCATGATAATCAGGGCACTAGTTGCAACACATCTAAAAAATCCCCTTTTTACAATGATTTAGTAGATGTTTTTACTATCAAACATCTAGCGAAGTGCGAAGGTTAGATGAGGTTCAAAGGATGAGAAAATTGAAGAGAGAGGAATTAAAATATATACATATATATAGGACGTAGTTCAATTGAGGCCAAAATTGTGCATTCTTTTGTGAAGGAGATGGCGCACACACACAACATGAGATCTATGCAAAGTTGGAGGAAACGTCCTAGGAGAAAAAGGTAACGAAAGGATATCTTGGCAAGGTTGTGGAAATTTGGCTTTACCCTTGCTAGTCACATTTGCATTGAAAGATTGCAAAGCCTTTTCAACATACCCATTTTGTGCATACTCTTCAATCATGGCGTCCATGTGGCTATGTTTCTTTCGGCCTACATTCGAATTGTCCACATGCCAAGTGTCATTTTCAACATTTTGCGAGACACATTCACCATAGCACATGTCAATACAACCCCTAGCATACATCCCTACCACTGAATCAAACCTCCTATTTTTAATACGGGTTGGGGGTATGTGGTCAATCTTAGAACCGCTCTTACCACCAAATATCCATTTTCCACTACGCTTTAAGGGATGTCTATTCGTTGTTCCAAAGCTCCCGTATTGGCATAGGCGTGGGGGACATTGGAAGGTTGTGGAGTCTAGTTGGTAACATTTGTGGAATTTGCGTTGATACCTACCATATGCTTTTGCCTAAAACTTTCCTAGGCCGCCTCAAAAGACTACTCACCCAAAAAGTTTGATGTTTTTCTAATAATCTCATAATCAGGCACGACTTGGAGAGCAATAGGTCAAGGGGATCAGGTCTTTATAACTGTCAATGCAAATTGCATTTTCTAGAAACTCTAACCCATTTTTAGGTAATCATATTCCTTTAGGCAAACAACCAAATAGACCACCATCCGAATGCATGCTCCTCGTTTTGCATACATATCTACCATAGCCCTAGACGCATTCATGGGATCCTAATTTACTAACATTTTTGCAAACAAGTCACATGGCCTTCACATGGCCCAACAACACATTCTACAAGAAAATCTCCATTTAAGCACGTGGAGCTAGATAGAGTGTCTCATCACTCACCAAAAGCCATTTTGCATTTCAAGTGGCCCTCTTGGCCTTTGTCCAAACCAAACTTAATCACCATAATTTTCCTAAAGTGCATTCATTTACTTTTAAAATTCCATTGTATTGCTTTTATCATTTATTAATATATAGATATATATATATATATATATATATATATATATATATATATCTTATATATATATATTATTTTATTAATTCACCGTCAAACTCTAATCAAGGTCACGGCTCTACCATTTGTATCAAGTTTTGTGTTTGACCCTAGACTAGGCGTTTGAAAAGGTTCATGAAAGGAACCATAACCAACTTGACGGCTGGGCATGGGCTTGCCAACCAAGCACAACAGAGCCGAGCACTACGCCATTTCAAATTATGGAGATCTTAGATAATTGTGTAATCAAAATTGCATACTTGAACAAAATTGTGGTCAAGGATATGGTGAACGATTCAAAGCTAAAAGTTTATCGATCAAGATAGAGAGCATCAACATCATAGATGTCAATATCAAAGACATAGGCAAGGATGAAAAATTGGTGACCAAAGGTGTGAGCAAAATTCATAAAAAATTGTAATACAAATTTAATTAAATATGGAAAAGAAATTTTGCCCCATCACATCTCACTTTGACCGCAATTGATGTTGCCCCCATTTTTAACCACCTTTGGCACTAACTATAACACTCATACACTCTACTCTTTTATAAATTCTGAATGAACCCTTTCAATTAAAAGCTTTGAACGACTATGTAATCATTCATTTACCAAATGCGCATGTAATCATTCATCTACCAAATGTTTCATGCTAGTGGCAGACCACCAAGTGGGACTATTCTTCTTGAATGCCATCCAATAGCTCCATACACTCCCTCCTACCTAAACATTCCTCCCCCTGGCAGCTCCATACACTCCCTCTTGGCTGAACATTCCTCCCTCTTGGTTGAACACCCCCTTCCTCTTGAACATCACAACCTAAATGTCCTACGAACTCTAAACGTCCCTCTGCCATATGGCACATCCGTGTGCATACCCTCTAGCATACATCCCAACCATGTTCACTCCACGATGGTATGCCCTTGGCCTACTATTCACTTCCCAGCCATATGCCCATACAGCCAAGCGTATGTTACAAGGATAGCATTGTACTGTGTTGGAGGTGACTAGAAGTCATATAGCTTGCTAGAAGGCCGAGACTTCCAACCAACATTTTCCCGATCAGCAGTGCAAACAATAAACTAATTGTGAAAAGAAGTGGATATAGTGAACAAAATCAGATTTATGTCTCCATGCGAAGAAACTCAAGTAATAAAACACCATATAGTTTCAGCTCTGGCTTTCAAAAGCAGTTCTAGTGCAAGGTTTCCAAAACAATAAAAAAATCTAGGGCCTATCCCCATATCAAATAGTTGCATGAGGGCTTTAGGAGGTATGTGTTGATAAACAATTCAGGTTTTGCAGCAGTTGTGTCACAAAAAAATTTTAAGAAAAAAACTATGGCATTAGTTACAGCCCCATCTTCATCACAACAAAATAAAGCACTACATACGACATTTAGATGATTTGAAACTGTTAGGAAGACCACACATCTTCTACAGCAGCCCAGAGGATGATTCAAACTTCATTAATAGGTGGTCCAAGCTCCAAAAATAGTGGCAAAGGTTAATAAAAAAATTGAAGGCTACAAAACCATCACCAAAAGCATGGGCTATGCCACAAACAATTACATGGGAAAGTCTTTCCGCCGTCAAGTCCCAGTCGTGGTGGATCAACAAGCCCGATAACCACAAATTGAAGATAGTCATGTGCAGAGGTAGGATACACTGAATTTTGCAAATGTTGTAATACAATAGTCGTGAATTTGAACCTTATCTGGTATGAATGTTTTCAAGCTAAGACAGAAATAACAAATGTGCATTGTTCCTTATGGACAAGAGGTAAAAAAATACTTACATGGCTCAAGACATTATGCAAAAATATCTGGGGTACCCTCACGTCGACTCTCGGTGAATAAACCAACCAACCAACAAGGCAATCAGGCATAGCAGGATTTTGTTGTGCAGAAAGTTTATTGACAAACCTCACTTTTGAATAGTTAGCTTACACGTGGGCCAAGGGCCACCAGTGTCTCAAAAAGGAATACTTGGCTTCTAAAGAATGGCATTGCCTTATGGATCTCATTCAGTGTTGATTAGTGACGCTTACTACGGCCTCTAATCAGTGTTGCCAGATACTCCACCCCTACTACTAGGGCACGCATATCTGCCTGCCAGATACAGATACAGCTCGGGTGCTTCTCGGATACGGCTCGTGCGCTGTACCTAGCCGTATCCAGATACAAACCCGTAATTCTGCCGTATCTGATACAGCCAGATACGATAAGCAGGGTAACTATATCCGTATCTGATTTAACAGTTAAAAAAATAAACAAATAACACACTTGAAAAGCTAAAAAGATGTTAAAGAGTACAAATGATCTTCTATAATGCATTTGAGTAACAACAATTGAGAATATGGAGGTGAAAGTGTTGAGAACTTGATTCACTCTTTTATTTCAATCTTTCACATTGGCTTTTATCAATATGCAATTCTTTTGATCTGTTTCTTTTGGTCTACTATACTTCTTTTCCTTCATTTCATCTATTTTCCACCGGCCTCAACAACCTGCAATTTTTTTGAATCCACTGAATACCAAATTTTCTACCTTCCCGTGGGCTGGAAGTGTGTTATTTGCGCATATTTTTAATCTAATGTACAAGTTCGTTTATAATTTAAATTTGATAATTATTATTAATATATTCTTAATTTATAATCTAGATTATTATAATATTTTAAATATTATATGTTATGCCGTATCCACCTTAGGGGGCATTAAAAACTAGTTATATCCGTATCCAATACCATATCCGTATTTGTATCTCGTATCCATGCAACTTTGCCTCTAATATGGCAGTTTGAATGACCAAACGCCTCGTGGACCTAAAGAAGGGTGAGATCTATAACTCGAGAGAGTTGTCCACATGTATCCATGAGTTCCTCTTTATGTTGTGCATAGTTACCTAAGACTATGGGACGCGGGGACGGAGTTTCGGGACGGCAAAAAAATTCCAAAATTTCGGGACGGCGGGGGACGGCGGGGGACGGCTATTAAAATAATATATAAAATTATAAATATTACAAATATACAAATGAATTTTAGAAATTTTATGAATAACAGTTCATTTTTTATATATCAGTCCACCATGTGCATACAGTCCACGTCGAGACATCCATATAAATATGTGTTACAAAGATACAGTTACAAAGATATGTGTTCATATAATTTTTAATATTAATGTGTAATATGTATGTTGTTGGTATTCATAGTATGTTGTGACAGTCCACCATGTGCATTTGTGCTCGAAATTTTCTGTATTCATATATCACAGTCCACCGGTAATGTTTTTAAATAGAAAACAACAAAGAAATTAATTTATTTTTTTAAATTAAAAAGTGAAAATAGTTATTATTTTAAAGAAAAATGTTGTTGACGTCGGGGACGTCTGGACGTCCCCGGACATTTCTTAGACATCCCCGACGTCCCCCTCCCATCCCAAACGTCCCCAGGACGTTTCCTACATCTGTCAAACGTCCCCGGGATGTTTCCCTTGCAAGTTGGAAGTTCAGAAACGTGGAGGAAATGTTTCCTCCAAGTTTCCGAGTGGCCGAACGTCCCGGGACCGGCCAGGATTTGGGGGGACGATCGCATCCCAGCGTAACTATGATGTCGTGCGAAAGGGTTTTATATAACAGCATGTTATTGGCTTAATCTTGGATGCAATGTATACGCAATTTAGAGTAGAAGGAAGTTTCCCAATTGATACTTTGTACGATCTGAAATGGCCCTTTGATTTTATTCGAAACACCTTAGCATCCCCTTAGACTAGTACATGGACCGCCAACTTCAACTAAAAAGATTAAGGTGACAATGCAACAAACCCAATTACGAAGAAGTGGAAGGTTCTCGAGAGGCGAGCAACCGAGAAGGAAGAGGAAGGACACAAAAAGGATTCACATGCCTACGATAAGAGCTACTAGATGCCTCGACCAATTTCTTTTCAAAAGCCATGGTTGACTCTCTTTTTCAACCGAGGAGGATGGTAAGCAAACAGAACAAATGGAAAAGTGGTTGCAAGCGGATGTTTTAAAAACCGGTCAAACCGGAACCGGAACCGGAACCGGCCGGTTTGACCTAAAAAAATTTGAACCGGCTTTGTGACTCGACCACCCGGCGGTTTGGGCTAAAACCGGCCAAACCAGTCCGGTTCGTACTTTTTTTCCTGTGCGCGGCGCCAGCGTGGAAAAAACGCGTTTTTGAATGTTTTCTTTTATTTTTTATTGCTTCTAAACCCTAATTTAGTGTGATAAATACACCCCCTCTATCATTTCACACCTCTCTCATTGAGCATTTATGAGCATTTGTGAGCAAAAGCATTTGTGAGCATAAGATTGAAAAGTTTATTTTTTGTAGTGAGCTTGGAAGTTGGAGGCTTGGAGTTTGTTTGGCATTGCTTGTGGGCTCTTTGTGGTGATATTGGCATCCATTTGTGAGCACCTCACCTCTATTTGTGAGCACCTCTCTTATTTGCAAGGATTTGGAGGATTGGGGCAGCCTTGAATAGTATTCATTTGGAGTTGTTTGGTATCAAGTGTGGGCTCTTTGTGGTGGCATTTACATCTACATTTGGAGTGTGGGCTCTTTGTGGTGCTATATACAAGCTTGGAGCATTTCCTCACCTCATTTGTGTGCACATTGAAAGGTATGTTACATTTTAAACTTGCCTCTTATTTGTAAATTTTATTAAAAAAGAAATAGGAAATTTATTTATTTTTTATTTGCATTTTCAGATTTGTTTGCATTTGCAATGGCCCCCAAATCAAAAGACCCTACATGGGCCCATGCAGACACAATTGATGATCAAGTTTTTGTAAATATTGTAAGAAACACATCAAGGGGGATTCATAGGTTGAAACAACACTTGGGGGATTCATAGGTTGAGGCACCCGGTATTGATGACATTAGGTTGTAAATGAAAAACATGCTTGAAAAACATAGAGAAGAGAAGGCTAGGCAAAAAGAGATCGAAGCTGAAATAGGGAGAAGGAGGGAACATGCCCGGGTGTTGAAGGATCTTGCTCGACCCTTCGTGATCATTAGAGACCCCTTTCGGTATATACCTCCCCATCCACTCATAGTCGAGAAAACCGGCCTCAAAAAAAGAAAGAACATTCAAAGCTTTTTCCATCTTCCACACTCGCCATTGCTAATGCCTCCATGCCAACACAAAATCAGCCTACCTTGAATAACCATTGGAAGAAGCAATCAAAGAAGCACTTTTGAGTACATTCTTAGATGGTGGTATGATGCGAGATATCCCTTTCAATGCTTTGCCCGCTCACCTTATTACCAGCCGATGTTTGATTCCATTGTTCTTTGCTTTGGTAAGGGCTTCAAAGGCCCTAGTATGCATGACTTGAGAGGATCACTTTTGAAAAAAGAAGTTGCATCCATAGATGAATATTTGAAAGGTTCTGAAAGCTTCATGGGCCAAAACAAGATGCACTATCATGTCGGATGGGTGGAGTGATGGCAAGAACCGCACAATAATAAATTTTCTTGCCTCTTGTCCACAAGGTACCATGTTTTTGAAATCGGTAGATGCATCGATAGGGTAAAAGATGCAAATTTATTGTTTGAGCTTTTGAATGAGATTGTTTTAGAGGTGGGGGTAGAAAATGTTGTACAAATCATAACAGATAATGCATCTAATTATGTTCTTCTTTGGTAAGATGTTAGAGGCTAAACACAAAACAATATTTTGGACTCCATGTGCTTGCACATTGCATAGACCTCATGCTTGAGGATATAGGGAAAAAGATTGGATCAAGAACAACTGTAGAGCATCGCAAGAGCATCACCAAATACATCTATAATCACTCATGGGTATTGAACCTAATGAGGAAGAACACTGAGGGCAGAGAACTTGTTAGGCCAGCCATCACGAGATTTGCAACGAACTTTCTCACGTTGCAATCTCTTATTTCCCAACAACAGAACTTGAAAAGGATGTTTTCAAGTGATGAATGGAATGCATCAAAGTGGAGCCGGAAACAGGATGGGAAAGACACAAAGAAGAAACTTTTTGATAATTTATTTTGGAAAAAACAGCAGAGATTGTGAAAGTTGTTGAGCCTCTTGTTAAGGTGTTGCGGTTGGTGGATGGGGAAAAATTAGCCATGGGCTATATTTATGAGGCTATGGATCAGGCAAAGGAGCAGATAAGGGCAGCATACAAAGACAAGGTAACTAAGTATGGGCCTATATGGGAGATCATAGATAATAGATGGAACAATCAACTCCATCACCCTATACATGCAGCTGGGTATTTCTTGAACCCAAAATATCATTACAGAGCTCAGCTTGGAGAAGATCAAACAGGAGAAGTAAAAGATGGTTTGTACGAGTGCCTAGAGCGCATGGTCCCTGATGAGATGCAACAACTTGAGGTTCACCGACAGATCAACTTCTTCAACAAAGCCACAGGTACCTTTGGGAAAAACCTTGCAAAGATTGCAAGGGATGTGGACCAACCGTAAGAAATTCTAAGTTTTTGAAGTTCATTTGATTAAAAATTTTAATGAATAATCATGAATTTTTAGCATAAGACAATATTTTTCTAATTTGTTGAATTACGCTTTAACCTTTAAGTTATAAGTTTATGTTTTACTTTTAATTTTTAACTGTGTTTTTAACTTTCTGTTGTCATTGTTTACTAATTAAACATTTACATTTTTATCGCAGCACATTGGTGGGATTCATTTGGTAGTCGGTGTCCTCAATGCAAAAGTTTGCAATTAGGATCGTGAGCCAAACTTGCGGTGCTTCGGGTGCGAGTGCAAGCGGTCCATGTCTTTGAGCGGATTCGCACAAAGAAGAGAAACCGTTTGGAACAACGGTTGAATGATCTTGTCTTCGTGCAGTACAACCTTCGGTTAAGGCGTAACCAGTTGTTGAACCGAAGACCTGATACTGATCCCATTGTCTTGGATGATATAGATCCAACTTCAGAATGGGTAGAGGAGAGTCAGCCAGCAGAGTTTGATCCCGATGACTTGGGGTGGATGGGTTTGGATCAAGAATCGATGAGCCATTAGCGGCACCACCGCCATCGTCACGAGACACAAGCGAGGCACTAATCGCACTCGTCTTACTCCCCACCCCGTGCAGCTCCAGTTGTTGCAGATGTACCTGAGGATTTGGATGAGTCCGAGTCAGAGCCAGAGGCCGGTGATCATATTGATGAGGATGACCTTGAGGATCCCATTTCCAGCAGCGGTGCAGAGTTTGATCATGATGATTGATCATTGATGTCATCTAGTTTATTCTAGAGTTTTGTAACTTGTAGTATTTGTAATGTATCAATGATCATATCATGTTGTTTTTTTGGAGTCTTGAACTATGGAGATTGATCATTAGAGACCATTTAGAGCCTCATTGTCTATGTATTTTGTTTCGGAATCTCATCTATGATATATGTATTGTGTATTGGACTTGGAGTTCGTGCCATTTTGCTATAAACACCTTTCTTGCATATATATAAGAGAAAACTTTGCATATTCTGTGTGTACTTGTTGGAATTATGGTTTTTAACCTTTCAAATATATTATTTTCATTAAAAATATAAAATTTTATGTATTTTTTAGTAAACCGGTTCATTAAGTTTGAACCGGTCCGGTTCCGGTCCGGTTCCGGTTCCGGTCCGGTCCGGACCTCGGCCGGTTCCGAGTCCGGTTCCGATTTTTAAAACATTGGTTGCGAGAGCTCGAGCACCAATAAATATGGACGTAGAGGTAACAATGAGTTTGCTACAGCCCCCGAGTCCATACGGACAGCACCGAAAGAGAACAAGTACATTCTTCGACCAACACAAATGTGCAAATAGCAGAACCAAAAACCTTTCAGGCAAGGGTACCTGATTCTCATGCAAAATATGGGAATATTCCAATTTTTAACCCCTACCCTAATAGAGGCGACCCTTACAAAACCTTGTCTCGGCTCTCACAGACATTAGGACCCATGACAGAGGCTCTACAAGGCATCTCCATGGGCACTTTTATCGGTGATCCTTCAAAGGTACGGATGATAACGAATGAGGCTGCCCATATTCACCAGTCTGTGTAGCTCGATTGTTAACCCAAGTTAACACAAGTCTATTTCAACCAAGGATAGCCGGAAGTGAATATTACTGAGATGCAAAAATAATGTATTAATTCTCCGGTGAAAAATGTTCTTGAATCCTTACTGAGTATTGAGCATAACTACAGGTACCAATACGCCTTGCTCCAATCCTCCATGTGCAAACTATGTATGCTGCAAAATGAGAAGGATAGTCTGGAAAGCAAGATTGCAGCTGTGTCATGAGATAGGGGATCAACAGAGTCGATTTCAGAAGCGAGTGTCCCAACAACCCATCTCACACAAGCACAAATCCATAGGGTGTCGGCAAGTAATCAAAAGCTCGAGGAGACCAAGGACAAGCACAAACGAGAGTTCAAAGAGGATAAGGCCGACCATGAGCAGGAGATCAACCAGGTATAGGTCAAGTTAAAACTGGTTGAACAAGAAGTGCTCCAAGGAAAAAACAAGATGTAGGAAGTAGTACGCCTGGTAAAGTCTTCACACAAGCACGAACTGGTTTCTTCCAAATACCTTCAGCAATAAACCACTAAAGTCTATGCATTGCGAGCTGCTCTCCAAGAAGCAAACAAGCTTGCACTGCTACAGGAACATCTTCTTTTGTCCCTCCTCTTTCTCCTCCTTGATATGTTTTATATTGTGTAGTCGTAAGGGACTCCAACTTATCTAAAGAAGGGGTAATGCAGTACGTTAAAACGTTATTTATGAATAAATGTAGATGGCATGTTTTATTAGTATCCTTTTCATTATTATTTAAGTTATTAAGCTATGGCAGTTGTTACGGTTGGGTTCAACACTGATAATTTATCATCACAAAAAAATCTATGTTCGTAGGCTGAATGCAATTTTCCAAAGACAGAGAGCCAAGTTTCACTCAGAATCAGGATAAACCCAACACGAGAACACAGACAATGATTCATCAAATTAAAATTAAAATATTAAAATTTTTACAAAAACAAATAGATATGCAAAATTAAATGCAGATGTCAAAATACAGAAAATACATGCCAGATTAAGACCTAAACAGATCATCTACAACAAATGCTAAACATGAGCCAGAATTCAACTTTCAATTACATGGCGTGACAAATATAACAAGTGACCAAATCAGAATCTAACTCCTTGACGATCCTGCTCATACTCCTGTCATTTCCATGCTATGCATGTCTCCGTAGGCTCTAACTCTTGCTACTGGAATGAGTGAAGCTCAACAATTTTGAGACAACAATATAACCCAATCTAAATGTATCTCCACACCCCTGTAATTATTGGCTAAAACTTATTTTCCAATGCAGCTGCTGGTGTAAATGCAGCCTCTAGAGATTTTCTCTAATTCAAATCTGTACAATACTAAAATAAAATCATTTGCAGTTGTGTGAAAATTACTTTGAAAATTCCTCAGATCCCCTCCTTCCTAAATTCAGTCACCTAACAAAAGAAATGCAGATTTTTTCGCTTTTATGTTGTTTTTGAATCTGGCCAATCAAGATGAGTTGGACTCACGAATCTTAGTCTGAATCATTAGTCTTGCTATGTCAGCAAAGTTGGACTTCGCAATAATCAGTCTGTGGCTTGCGATAATTGCCAATTCAACCATGTTGGACACACCAAGTACCTGTCTAACTTGCAAATCTTGCTAAGTTGGCTCACTTTCGCCAAGTCACAATCGAGCCAATTCCAGCAAGGACTCAGCTCGTAACCTCACTCGCTTGGACACACAACTCATTACTATGGACTCAATTGATTAGCAATGTCATCAGACATACTAAATGGACCTAGACCATGCACTGGTGTAACACCCTATGTCAAGTACATGAGACACATACTCGACCCACAGAAATACGCCCATTCCCTTAAGGTCCCTCTGCAACATGGCTATTTGACAATTGCCCACCATGACAAGTGAACACTATTACAATATGGGAAATGAATTTTGACAGTCGATGACCTATACATATGTTGAACACTTAACTGCAGCCACAGAATTGTTTAAGAAAAAAAAAAAGGATTATAAAATCAGACACTATGCAGGCAACTAAGAAATCGTATTATTAGAAAAAGAAGTTTGTACCTTGCAGGCTTAAGGAAAGCCACAAGCAATCAAGCTTGGTGATTCCGAACACAAAGCAAAGCAGAAGCAAGCAGAGGTTGGATTACAAAAGTAACATAAAAAACCAAGCCGAGGAAAATACCGGTTAGAGTTGATTGAGAAAGATGTGAAACCAGCCAACAGTAACACCATAAGTAGAGTAAGTAGAATGTGATCAGCCACAAGGGTTTGTACAACTTTACCAAATAAGGGAAATCCCTTCTCTCACATATTTAGAAGAAGAATATGGAAGAGCTATTCTATCGTTAAAATGACTGTAGTCCAGGAAATGATCAAGTGAAATAGTAACAGAAGTTATCGAGCCATATAACATGCTGAACAAGCAAGGAGGTAACAAAAATTCAATCAAGTACGAAATTCCTCAGATCAATGGTACAGTCATGGACCTCCATAGACATCATGGGGATGTACACCTTGAAAATACACCTTGAAAATGGCTACCACACAGTAGAGGAAATGGCCAAGAAATTAGAAACTAAGAATGGTAACATTTTATAGTTTTTCCCAAACTTGTCCACGGAAACTATTTTAGCTATTTATGGTTCCAAAGAAGATAGGACATACTCGGAAAAAAATGTAAGATAAATGGGAGCAGCTAATCCATATCCTGCATGCTTTGAGCAGGACTTGGGGTTAACATGCACTTATTATCGCAGTCAATGATCTCATCCATGAGTACATTTAGCACCACCTTTACAATAAGTAAACAACACACTACATCACCTTGTAAATTTATCTCTATATTATTTATGTCAAAAAAACTATATGTATAGGATCAACACATTAGTACTACCAATTTCCAAGGGAAGCATTTTCATACAATCTTGTACTAAATTCCAACAAAAATAAGGAAGTGACAAGAAAAGAATTTGCCAATCAAAAAAAATGATTAAATATGATCAAGTAAATAACAAAATCCCATCCACTGCATTGGAATTGTCAGGGACTATATTTATAAATTACAATGTATATGGCAAAGAAATAAGATGGTACCTGTGCCATATGACACAATCCTTCTTTAAAATTTGGATCGAGCTGCACTGCTTTACTATGTGCTTCAAATGCTCTCTTGTATTCACCAACAGCTACTAGAGCTAATCCCTTCATACAAAATTCGAACAATATAGACCAGCCAGCCAAGTCACCCAGCGATATGAAAATTTTAGACATATTTTCAAGGTTAAAAACATAAGTACTAATGATTACCATGTAGCTATATGCAGACTTATTATCCTTATCCAACAGCACGCAAGCACCCAGGTCTGCCACAGCATCCTCATAATCCTTGGATTTGAAGAAAACCATACCTGCATTTAAGTCCGAAAATAAATATTAAATACCAAAATTTTAGTTAATTCCTTCTGTCCAGGATTTTTGGAAGCTAGAAAATCTAAAGAGTTGCTATCATAATCATGTACATTTTATGTCTTGGTTCCTAGGAAGCCTGCCACATCTCACAAACCTCTCCTCCAGGAAACACTGATGATTACAACATAAAACACAGACAAGAAGTATCTTTCTACAGTTTAAGAATCAGGAATATGGCAACACTCAACTTTATTTCCACTTACCACGCCACATTAGAATAGGAATTTACCTGCCTGCATCATAATGTAAAAATAGCACCATATACAAATTGTTTTGACTGACATTATAATAGATCGTGCAACTAAATAAAATATGCAATGACATTATAGGGTATGGCTTGTGCCCTGATCAATTTGTAGAAACAATAAAAGCAGACAGGCTTAAGATGAGGATCCACATCTATAATCATGCAAGGAAATTTGTAGAAGAATCAAGAATGTCAATTTCCCCATGTGCACAGATAACTCTGAAACATGATGTTGTAAGAGAGGAATGTTCTTTGAAACATTCAGTAGTTGCAATCTCTGACAGAGTATTTAAGATCCAATTCTTTGCATAAGAATTTTGGAAAAGACAACTTTAGCAACCAAGGATCACCAAATATGGTGCAGAAACATTCAATGGAGCATAAAGTCATTTAGCAGTCATCGTGTGCATTTAGTGAATGGTGTATAAGAAGCCGCAAACTTCTTTGACAGTCCAGTATAGTATTAAAATACCACGAATGCCCCCAATACGTAATACAGCACATTGATTTTTGACAAACATGAATTCTGTGAATTGGGAAGGGTTTTCTTGAAGGTCCTCATGTGCTGGAGCTCCAAGAAAACTGCTTCAAATGCCTGACGAGGTTGAGGATAACCTCCCCAAAAGCTTTCACAGCAATAACCTGTGGTATGGCAGAGCTCAACAAAAACATTTAGGCAACTTAAGATTAATTTTAGCTGGAAAAGATGTATTAAAAATTCTAGCAAAGATTATAGATCAAATGGTTTCCTAGAGAAAACAGCAGGAGGACGGCAAGTTAACATTAATTAGCATAAATCGTAAAGACAGGTGTGGAAAATAACAGAAATCACTCAATTTACATAATAAATGCATTGTGTCCATAACAGATAAAGTTTACAGACCCAGTGGACAATTTGATTCAATTTTATTCAGAGGAAATTGTTTTGTAGATAAATTCGCGAACAGTTGGGAATGAAATAGAATTGACGGAGACCCTTATTTGTTTTTTGTTTTTCTTGTTTTAATCTTAAATAGATGCTTCATATATTAACAAAAATAATATTTACAACAAAGGGCTGTACAAAGAATGAGCTGTACAGCGGTATGTACAATGAAAATCACAACTTAGTCCTTAAAGCAACAAGGACAGCAATAAAAGTAGAATAATCTCTAGGATCAAATTGTTTAGCTTCCTTGATCAAGAGATATCCTTTAGCAAGTAATTGCATTCTAACTTCACTTCTCCAAGAAATCAGCCAAATTGCATACCTCATTCCTGAAGACATGATTGCATCTAAGTTTCCAGATAAGGAATAAAGCAGAAATGCATACACAATTCCAAATACTCCTAAAAGGAACACGTATAAGAGTATTGGAGTCACCCAACAAAGCTGCCCGCCAATGAAGAGCTCCTTGAAAAATAGTTGATAGACTGAACTGCACAAACTTCCAACAAGATCTAGCAAAAAGACAGTCCCACAAAAGGTGTTTGACTGTTTCCAATTTAGAGCAATGAAGACAAAGACCATCGGTAAGACCACTCTTGGACAAACGAGCCTTTGTAGGAATCCCCTGATATATCACAAGCCAAGCAAAGACTCGAAGTTTATAGGAGACCCTGACTGTCCACACACTATGGAGCCGACGAACCCACAAGGCTTCTGCATCTGAGGCAACCCATCTAGTATTGAGGACTAGTGCAAGAGTGCATTTCTTATGCAACAGATGATAAAACCGATGTGTGTCATACTGAGATATGGGATGGTCAAAGATCCAATGCCAATCTCGCCAAATAGGACCTTTTATCTCCAGATTCAACTTAAATAGGTCCTCCTGAGGAATAAGGTTTTGAAGATCTTTTATGGAAGACCAATCTGCGGAGGATACCATGAACTCACAGGCCAAAGACCGCCAAACTTTCTAGGTACATGTAGTGCTATCCCATAAATCTTTCTACAAAAATTCATTTCTTACTGAACCTGCATGCCTGAAAACGTGGGATATTAGCTATAGACATATCCTGGAATTTCCATATCCAAGTCGATCAATAGCCAAATCCCAGCCAGTGTGACTACCAGAGACTCTACAAATAAGTAAACCTGCCATGCAACCCAGATACTCCTTAAAACAAACATCCTTCAATCTAAAAATTATCTGGATCTGCAGTAACATAAAAGAGTCCAAAAGAGCTCCTAATTTTACCCAGATGACAGGCTGAGAGAAGTCTATGCTGCATAAAAAACTGCCAAGAAAAAAATCCTCCACACATCGTATCACCCATTTAGCTGCAAGAATGTAGCCTTGAGCAGCAATATCTCTAAACCCCAAACCACATTCCTCATTGGGCAAAATACAAACAGCCCACGTTATCGAAGGAAGACCGCAGGTGCCACCATATTTGGACCAAAGGCAAGTTCACAAAATGTTTACAAGACAAAGAAATTGAGTTTTAAAAGGAAGCCAACATGAAATATTGGAATCTTGGTTTTGTCCTGACGCATGGACCAATTATGGCTCCTATAGAGGTGACACTTCCAATCCTCCACCTAGAATGGTTGGTTGTGGAATTATTCCACTTATGGGAGATACTTTGGGGCATGTAAAGCTAAAGTTTGACAAGAGAGGGAAAAATAACTTGTGCAGAAACTTGTGTGCAATTAAATTTGCATCAATAACATATAGAATAAGGCATCCTTGGAAACTAATAACGGATATTAAAATACCATTTTGATGCAAGATCTGCAATGAGTATGTCCATCTGCACTGTGCAGAGGTCATGTCCATCTCAAAATAAGCAAGTGGATGAGTCGTTAACCTAAGAGGCAATGCGAAGGAAGGCTTTAGTGGCAAGGAAAAGTGGGAGTAAAAACCTTTTAGTCTCAAGCTGCTACTCATATCTTTTGGTCTCACTAATGCTCCAGCCATATTCCAAAGGCAGCATGGTGTCCATACAAATCCATAAAAATTCAAGGTCCTCAAAGATTGATCTACTCCTGTAATGTTCCTTTTTCCAAGCTAATGCTACGAAGACATCATCCCATCCTTCCTCGTCGCTCCAATAGATGAAATAAATTACTTAGTTAATTAGTTGTTTGTATTCCTATTGTGAGCATATATGCTCAAATTAGAAATAGACTTTAATATTATAAGGTCATTATAAGGTCGCCATAAGTTATGATGTAGCACCCCTTATGTTATAAAAGGAGGATGTTTGGCCATTATTATGTTATGTTGAATCTTATTATTTCTTCTTGGTAAAGGTTGTACCTTTCCTATCTCTCTCATCAAGGACGAAAACCCTTGTTTGAGATCCCTTCAAGAGAAAAACCCTTGATGGTGGAACTTGCCTTGGGGACAAAAACCCTCAAGCAAGGATATTTGGAATCATTGAATATCTTAAGGTATTTGGAGCTGATATCTTTCTATCTAGCCCTAGGCGACTTGCATCATGAGCATTTTGGAGGTGTTTTGATGGATGTATGGTTTGATTCTTGCATGGATGGACTTGTACTAATTTCTAAAGGTGAAAGCAATCATTTCTTTGCATGTTGAGCCAATAATTCAGCCTTTCCAAGTGGGCAAATTGCATAGGAGTGGGTTTGCATTGATTTGAAGGGTTTCTCCATGTTTGTTTGCATCATTCAATTCCTCATAATTTATAAGGGTGAAATCTACAATTTGGTGATTTTAGGAGTTGTCTAAGAGCTATTTCCAGCCCTTGGTTGTGGCCACTGTTATATTGTCATAAAATTAATTGCAGCTGGGTGTAATCACTTGTTTTCTCCATTTCTTTGATGTAAATTGGATTGATAAATGTTGTCGTGATTGGATTAATTATTTAGAAGCATTTTCAGCGGTTATTACATGGTTGTATGATGAGTTGAAGTCCCTATACAGTTCGCTGCTAGGGTTTCTAATATTTTTAGGTCTGTTATAAAAATCAGATTACTCTCAAGTGGGATTGGTGTTGTTTCTTATTTTTCAGTTTCAGCCCTAGAAAGGGACATTACAATGGTATCAGAGCTTCGGTCTTCCCATCCTGAGGGTTTCTTGCAAGAAGATAAATGGTGATAAATTTTAGAAAGATAGCTAGATTGAAAGGCTTGCCCTCAGGGCAAGAAAATCTACATAAAAATGGCATCCAAGGAGGAAATCATACCTTCTTGATCCGAATGGTGGAAGGAGAGGTCATTCAAAGAGAGTCCTAATACTCACCTTCATCTAAAGTGGACAAATCACAACATAGGAAGAAGTAGGGGTTTTCCGAAGAAGAATGTTGATGCCACGTTAGCTTTGAAGAGTTTCTAGGAGTAAACAAGAGAAGATCAAGGCCCAAGCTTAGGTCCAAGCTACACAAGAAGAAAAATTAGGGCTGCAAGGGAGAAGAAACAGCCCATAGAGGGATCCATTGTGAACTTGAGTCCAAGGGAATTCATGGAGCATGAGTCTCAAAGGAAAGGTTCCCAATAATGTTTATAATGGATGTGTGTGTAAATGTTGAAAAATTAGAAGCATAAGGGAAAAGAGGATGCATTGGAAGAGGGTAATCCAATTATCATTTTGAACATGAAGACAAAACAGATCAGCCCATAATGGAGGAAAACCATCGCAGCAGCTGCTTATGGTGATGGATCAGCCTTTGGGAGCCCTAGAAGCACCCACCGCCATTGTCAAAGGTGATCCCTTGACTGATTTTCCTTACAGCCCTATGAAAGCACAAGAGGATGGAGAAATTGCTAAGCAAGAACCAAGCAAAATGGAAGGTAAAGAACTTTTGATTGTTAATGATATTCCCTTGATTTCTAATGGTTGCATGTGGCAAAATACTAAGGGAACTTGGGAGCATGAGCAAAAGGATGAAGGGAAGCATGAGGAGCAAGATGATGAAGTGAATGTTGGAGATAGCCCAAGCAATTCTCATGTGACAATAGGAGTTGAGCATATTGGGGATGGCCAAAGGTATGGAGGTGTTTCAAAATCATTGCTTTCTTCTACACCAATTCAGTTTTGTTGTCTTGAGCCATTTGATGAAAAGAATAACAATATGTCATGGTTGAGGCTCCATTGTAAACCATGGCAAGTGGTTGTACATCTTGATCAGCAAGCTAAAAATGGGGATTTCTTATACACGAAAAATTTTGAATATCTCGAGGATTGATGTAAAGAATGACAATATGTCGTGGTTGAAGCTCCATTGTAAACTATGGCAAGTGGTTGTACATCTTGATCAAAGGGCAAAAATTTATAATTGGAGAAAATGACCACCTTGAAGGATCTATGAAGCAGAGTTTCCAAATGAAGTTGTTATGAGATACACCCATGGAAAAAGGGCATTTCTGGGTGCCCATGACCACCTTCAGCCCACTGTAATTTTCAGACCAACAAACAATGGTAAGCCCTTTGATATTTTTTGTCATTGCTATTGCATGCTTTGGTGATCATACCTATGCTAAGGAGGTAGAGGAGCAAGGTTGGGAGGAGAATCTTGGCCAAGGATTCATTATACATCTCCCAAGCAATGCCTATGAGATGGTTTTTCATGACAGCCCAAGGTGCAAACATATTTCAGATTCTTTGTTTCCTATTTCATCATCATGTTGGGTTGGTCATCACAAACTCTTGGTCACAAGTTTGGGCTTCAAGATAGAGGTTGCTTTGCACATGTTGATGGAGAGAAGAAGAGGTATGGTGAAGAGTTACATAGATTGCTTACATCCTTGGAATCCGGGTAAACCCTTGAAGCTCAAAGAAGGTGAAGGTAAAAATTTCAGTTTTGATTTTTCCTCTCTTTGCTTATGGAAGGAAAGAAAATTGATGAGTTTGTATGAAGTTGGGAAGAATTCTAGCATGGCATGTTTGAGGCATCATAAGTATGATAAGAATTCTGATTTTCTTTCCCATATGTTGCTAACCTATGGTTCCATGGAAGGACTAAAGAATAAGGGAAAAGAATAACAATCATGATGACTATGATGCATGGCTCCATTCCATGATACTGTTGTATTTTTATCTTCATGATCAACTTGCACCAAGTAAAGAGAAGGCCAGAAATGAATGGTGTAGCAAAAGGTGTGTAGATGCTTTGGTGCAATGTCAAACTTGTTTTTGTGCACATGAAGTGGGTATCATTGTGGGCTGCAAAAGGGGAAGGAGATCTGATTTTGAGATCAACATGATGGATGACATTTTTGTGCATTGCAAAAGGAACAAGGTACAATGTCATACCTCATAGAAAAATACAAGGTATGTGATGTTCTCTTGAAAATTAACCCAGCTGAAGTTATTCTTGTTTGTGGGGTACTTTGGTCTCAATTTTGGAAAAACTCAGCCTCAAATATCATGGTGAAGGACTGAATTTCCGGGTTGGAATAAAAAAATCAGATTTCATGGCACAATGAATAAAGGGAGCACGGTGGCAAGGAAAGATGAGAACCATGGTCCCATACATACAGCTGAGTTTAGAGAGAGGCCTGATTTTATTTATTTACCAGCTGATCATTATTTTTCCAGCTCCTTTCTTGCTCTATGGACTGCTGTAAATAAAAATTCAGCAGTGTTTTGGATAGTTGTTGGGGCAGCCCTCTTTGAGGATATATATCCAGCACTTTGGGGATGATTTCAGTCACTGTTAGCTTCCCTTTGGAGAGGGAAATGCATCATTACAGCAGTAATTGGCATGGCAAGCGAAGGATTGTTGGGTGTTTGGGTCTTGTGAACACAAAATGCATTGGTCACCCATGTGTGAAGATACTAATCACATTCATACACAGCTGTATTTTGGCTTGTATGGGCACCTACCAACCAATCAAAGGAGAAGAGAAGTCTAAGGCACCTAAGAGAGGATTGATCCACCGAACTATGGAGCATATGGGGAGGGCTAATAAGAGCCTCTATTTTTCTAACATGTTTGTTCCATGTGCAGATTTGAAAATAAAAAGAAGATTGCAGCTGAAGACATCCTTTATTTCTAGAGTGAAGAAGGATGGTAACCAAGGCATGTTCTTGCAAAAGCTTCTCCACTTGACCAGTACCAGATCTAGATTGCTCGCTTGGATCAAATTGAAGCACGAGAGCTTACAATTGCTTGAGGGCAAGCAATTTTGGGAAGGGAGGACTGTAATGTCCCCTTTTTCCAAGCTAGTCGCTATGGAAGACCTTATCCCATCCTTCCTCGTGGGACTAAGGATTTGGAGCTAGAGGAAAGTTGTCTGAAGATATCTGGATTAGTTTTAGGAAATATTGCACTATTTTATGTTGTATTCCTATTGGATGCCTAGCGCTCCAATAGATGAAATAAATTACTTAATTAATTAGTTGTTGGTGAGCATATATGCTCAAATTAGAAATAGACTTTAATATTATAAGGTCGGCCATAAGTTATGATGTAGCACCCCTTATGTTATAAAAGGAGGATGCTTGGCCATTATTATGTTATGTTGAATCTTATTATTTCTTCTTGGTAAAGGTTGTACCTTTCCTATCTCTCTCATCAAGGACGAAAACCCTTGTTTGAGATCCCTTCATGACAAAACCCTTGATGGTGGAACTTGCCTTGGGGACGAAAACCCTCAAGCAAGGATATTTGGAATCATTGAATATCTTAAGGTATTTGGAGCTGATATCTTTTATCTAGCCCTAGGTGACTTGCATCATGAGCATTTGGTGGTGTTTTGATTGATGTATGGTTTGATTCTTGCATGGATGGACTTGTACTAATTTCTAAAGGTGGAAGCAATTATTTCTTTGCATGTTGAGCCAATAATTCAGCCTTTCCAAGTGGGGCAAATTGCATAAGAGTGGGTTTGTATTGATTTGAAGGGTTTCTCCATGTTTGATTCGCATCATTCAATTCTCATAATTTATAAGGGTGAAAGCTACAATTTGGTGATTTTAGGGTTGTCTAAGAGCTATTTCCAGCTGTTGGTTGTGGCCACACTGTTGCTGTCATAAAATTAATTGCAGCTAGGTTTAATCACTTGTTTTCTCCATTTCTTTGATGTAAATTGGATTGATAAATGTTGTCATGATTGGATTAATTATTTAGAAGCATTTTCAGCAGTTATTACATGGTTGTATGATAAGTTGAAGTCCATATACAGTTCGCTGCCAGGGTTTCACATTACTCTCAAGTGGGATTGTTGTTTCTTATTTTTCAGTTTCAGCCCTTGAATAGGACATTACAACTCCATCAATTACTACAGATCTGAAAAGCTTCCTTGGTGGAATGAATTTTTACAGGAATTTGATTTTGCATTTCTCTTATATTGTCAGGCCTCTTCATCAACTCTCCAATCAGAAGCATTTCTTGAGGAATGCAGCAATCACAAAATCATTTCAACATCTCAAGGATGCTCTTTGCTCAGCTCCAGTACTTGCCCTCCCTGCTTTGCATTAGCACTTTGAGGTAGAATAAAATGCCTCTAATTATGTCATAGGTGTTGTTATTAAGCAGGAGACCACCCAAATGCAAATCATTCAAAAACACTTCTTAAACCTAACAAAAATACAAAGCATATGCCAAGGAATACTATGCATTAGTTCAAGCACTAAAGCGTTGGAAACGTTACATCCTTGTAAAGAAACCATACATTACACTATTTTTGAATTTATAATCAAAGATTCAAGAATAAAGACAACTCAGATGGTCTTCTAATAAATTCATCAATTTCATCTTGTGATTAAATAAAGGGGAGTGCAAATAGAGTTAATCATATGTTGAGGAGGACCTTCTAAGCTTCTGCATATTATCGATACTAGATTTTTGCATTTGAAAAATGGAAATCATGTAATTCTTCAGATATACAGTGCAGCGAAATCCTCTCTTTCTTAGAGCAACCAAAAATAACAAATCAAACTCATCTTCTTGAGTATACATTAAGATATGATTTATTGAATAAATTAAATCAGCTTCGAGTTCCAGCTGGTTCACCACACCCCAGACTTTTAAAGAGGATCACTCTTCATCACATGGTGGTCATTTTAGCATATTGACAACTTTGCAACATTTACAACGATATTTTTAGTTGTGTTCTATGAGGAAGCATGTGGAAGATTTTAGAAGGTATTCATTATGGAATCAAACTAATCATTATGGAAGATCATTTTCTATTCACTCCCAAGGAATCCATCTTTGTGGACTTCAGTAGTGGATTGCCCCTACTTTTAGGAAGCATGGTTGTCTTTTTGCTCTTGTATGTCAATTTTCAAAACATGTTTGTTTTTACTTCATTCAGCAAAACTATAGATGCATCCAAAACTGCTGAGTTGATTTCCCAGTATGTATGGTGTCACTTTGGCTTACCACCCACTATTGTTTCTGATCGTGCAATACCAATTTCTTAGTCACATTTGAAAATCTTTGTGGAATTTTTTAGGCTATTAGTTGAGATATTCTACATCCTTTCATCCATAAATTGATGGTCAAATGAAAATAGTTAAACTGCTAACCACTCCTTGATTCATGGTTTCCATATATATCATCACAGAAACATGAGTCCACTTATCTATATGTGTTGCAACATAGTTACAAACTTACAATAGAGTGACCCATGTCTCTACACGATATTCTCCATTTGAGGTTTGCTATGGGTATTAAAACATTTCTCCCTATGAGATTCCAGTAGCTCTGCCGGCAACTTCCTTATCCCATCAACAAATAGAGAAAATTAAGACGCTTTCTTTTTTTCAACAATGGTTGAAGCCCATGCACAAGTTCATGACACATTATTGAAGAATCCAGCTAATACAAAGAACTTCATGACAGGCATTGAGTTTCTCCAATTTTTACGTTGGTTACGAAGTTTGACTCTACTTAAATCTCAGCAGCTTCATAAGCTCAAACCTTATTCGGTGTGGGCCTTGTACCATTTTGCTTCAGATTGGGGAAGATACTTTTTATTAGATCTCCCTTCTAGCCCGGTATACAAAGGAAACAAAGAAAGAAAAAATTATATTAATCTCCACAGATGACCAAAAGTAGGCCAATGAGAGTCAAGGACAAAACAGTTATCAATAGAAAGTTCTAGGAAGAGAGAATCCTAGAAGCAAAAATAACAAAAAGTACAAATGACTAACAAAGTAGTGTGCCACTAATACGTGGTAATTAAATCATCCAAATAGCAATGCAGCAGAACATTAGCCCCTAAAGCATGATCCAATGAAAACTGGAAGAAAATCTCATCAGCTATCTTTGTTTGTTCCTGAAGTGGAGGAGTCAGCTGGGCCATGCTCTACTACCTGGGAAGATCTAACAATGTTGGTTGGGAAGTATCCAAGGTCGAAGGGCCCTATCTAAAAGATCCTATGAGTAAGCAAAGCACTTCCACTATAATCCCTCCTAACATCCAAGGCTAGTGCAACTCCTGTAGTAAAAAAAAAGTTCGTAATATGAGTCTATCCCTGTGGTTTGAGGGTCCACCAATAAGTAGTAGAACCATGCCACCGAGAAGGGGCAGAGCCACGCCAACAAGAAGAGGAAGCACAGCCACGGACCAAGGGGGCAAGCTAGGGGTTTGAGTACTCCGAGTAGTAATGGTGTGCAAGAAAAGTGTCACATGACTGATCTATTAGCTCAGATATGTGAAGTAGCAATGTCAAAATGGCGTTTGGTGTTGCCTATTACCTAGGTAGGCTAGAAAAAGAGGTGATCGGCAAGGGAGCTCTAGAGCCTCTAAACCCCTCCAATTGGGATTTACCGGTGTTACGCGGGGACACATCCCCTAGATTTTGGTGACGTCTCGGATGTCCCGAACATTTCGGGGACTTGGAGGGGACGTCCCCAATTTTTTAAAATTCTTTCAAAAGTTTTCTAATGTTTTTACTTTAAAAAAGATGTTATTTTTACCAAGAACATCAAATTATAATCTTGAAAGTACCTAAAATACATTAAATACAGTTTAAATCCCTAAATGTCATTGAAAAAAGTTAAAATATTGAAATATTAATTTTTATGTATTATTTTAAAAGTTGCCCCCCTGTCGTCCCCAAAATTTGGGAAGTTTTGGGCCGTCCCAGAAACCCCGTCCCTCCCAACCCCGTCCCCAAGACTTAGGTAACTATGAGATTTACACAAGCGGAATACAACCTTCCTAAAATAAAGAGCCGGGCACCACTAGCTGGATATTTGAAAAAAGTATCCAGTGTTTCCTAAATCCCTAAAAAGGCAGTGGTATCTTCCCTGGATCTCATAAAATGTAAATGTAACTCAACTCAGACTCTGTGAACTACCACATTTGAAGTAAGAAATTATCTTGCATCATGAAAACAACATTTTAAGTTTTTTTGTCCTCCTTTGGATGAAGATATCTTTGTTGTATATATCTTTTCCCGGTACATAAAGAACAAGCGGAGAATGGATAAATCAAAGAAGCTCAAATCCCTGACATGCCCAAGGCGCACAGAGAATGGGTGCACGACACGGAGTGTCGACAGAGGAAATGGTGCGCCCAAGGCGCACAGAATGGGCGCACGACACGGAGTGTCGACAGAGGAAATGGTGCGCCCAAGGTGCACAGAATGGGCGCACGACACGGAGTGTCGACAGAGGAAATGGTGCGCCCAAGGCGCACAGAATGGGCGCACGACACGAGTGTCGGCAGGAGAAATGAGTGCGCGCCCAGGCGCACAGAATGGGCGCACGACACGGAGTGTCGACAAAGAAAATGGTGCGCCCTTGGCGCATGGAAGAGGATGTCGACACACACATGGATGCGCCTATGGCGCACCTTCAGGAGGCGCAACATTTTGAGCGCCGACAGAAGCGAGACTCATCACAGCGCGAGATATTCAAATGGCCATAACTTTTGACTGGGAGCTCGATTCATGCAAGGTTGGACTTTTTGGAAAGCCTACGAGGTCCTCTGCCTAACTACGACTGGATATCTTTAATTGGATGAGAACAAATTCTTAAAAATTAAAAATACAGTTCGCCACTTTTGGGTTCGCTGGGTTCTCACCTACCATCATTATGAAATGAGTTAAGTGCATTCTGGAGGTGGTTGGGGCAGATTTCGAATTCCTCTCTCTTTTCTCTCTCTTTCTTCCTATAAATTGTAAGGAGGGGCTTCTTTCTAAAGGTTGGACATTTCTGTTTTGCCCCTCCCTTCTTCTCGCAGGTGATTTTGTGGAGTTCAAACCTCCCATTTAAAACTGTAATGCAACTTTGCCTCTTGGCATTTTGCAGTGTTTTGTATCAACCTTTGAGCAAATTAATGCATGTCTGTGGATGATTCTCAACCCTCTCTACGTTCATTTGCATCTCCTGATCTTTCACCGCAAATCATTATCTCATGTATGATCTTGCATTACATTTTAATGGTTTGTGTTTATTGGCAAAACAGTGTTTCTTCATTCCTCGGTGCATCACCTCTCGTAGTTTAGGTTTATTTTTATGCATTTCTCTCTCCCTCGTCTCCTTGGCAAGTTAGATTAGGTTTTTAGTAAACCCTCTCGCATCTTCTACGTGTGCATCGAACAGAGGAATAGGAACCGCCTTCATCCGGAGAGCTTTTCGATTTCGCGAGGTCCCACACTTGGGAAAAGCTCCATGTTGTGCGCATCGACCGAGACTTTCAACCCATCGCGTTGCAGAGTCCCAAGGGTGCTTGTGATTTAGCACCAACAGATACTCTTAGAGATGTTCCCACCCGCACTACCAGGATTGGTCAAGGCTCATTGCCAAATCAAGCTACCTATATCTCCCGGTCAACATTTGTGTAGAAATTGAAACCATTTCCTCTAACAAGGACTAAATGATGAGAAATTATTACGAAGGATATGACACACCAAATGGGATTATTGTATTTTATTAAATGCAAGTGTATTTTGTTAAAAATTGTACAGTCACATGGGCTATAGTGTATATTCTTAAATGTTATACATGTTTCTAAGTACATCTCTCATCTAGAAGCAACCTTTTGTATCCTTTTAATCTCTTCCTGAAGCATCCTTTCCTATTTTTTTAATCTTTATTACATAATACAAATGAATGTCTTGAATGTACAGGTTGTGGAAATCTCGTCTATCTCTTCTTGTTGTTGCAATTGCCTTAATTCCTATGAAAAACAAATGTAATTTTTATTCCTTTGATAATAATAGAAAAAGAGTTCCCCATTCATGGGTTAAGAGCACCAAATAAATGAAATTTCTAAGGAGTGATCAAGGAAAACGGAAAGCTCCCAAATGCGGGTGGGCTAATTTGAACTTGGATGGTGCATCCAAAGGCAATCCAAGTAGTGTTGGCTTAGGGGCCCTTCTAAGATCTTATAATGGCTTCTTTATCCTTTATGTTAAAAACTACAAATAATGGAGTTGAATACCATGGTTTGATCGAAGGGTGAAGCTAGCTAAAGCACATGTTCTAACTATGCTTGAAGTCGAGGAGACTCCCAAATCATTATTGATGTTATTTCTAAGGGCTCTACCTGACTAGAAACTTGACTCATTCATGCCTTCTCTCACACCACTTTCTAACACAACTTTTGTGAAGGCAATAGGCCCGCTAACATATAAGTTTATAACCAAATGTAGTTGTGAGTTGTGACTTTACATATCTTTTATTAAATTAAAAGTTCTATGTCCTTTTACTAGACCATCTTGGAGGAGCTTCTAGTACGGGATGTCTTTGCCACTCTTCATTAACGTAGTGCATTTACCATCTCCCTTTTCCACTTATACATCTCTATGTTCACGAGGTAATATCTTGCAATTAAAAATTTCCTCTAGCGCTGCTCATCACGCGACTTGGCCGTGATGTTTTTACTTGCAAGTGTGGAAGATCTCACTATATTTCCCATCTCCTTTTGCCATGAAAGTTTGCATGTTTTCGCCAACATGTTTATGTTTGCATTCTTACCTTCTACTCACCTTGGCCATAAATTGGCGTTTCCTCTCTTTTTTTCATTCACTTGACCTGTTCCCCCTCTTCGATGTACCCTTTCCTGTCTTATTAGCGCATAGAGCAGGTCCCTCTCTCAAGGATGAAGAATTTGATGGCCCTATAACTGCAGACCTCTTGCACACTTGCTTCAAGAAAACCACGTTCTTTCGAGGATTTTGTCGACACATGTTAAGTTTGAGCGGCATTGCAAATATTCCAAGTGTGAAGCAATTTGTCTACTCAATCCAAGACAATTTCCTTCTAAATCAGCTACAATTTCTCCATCTTTCTTCTCCTTTCAGCTCTTGGTCAAAATCATGTTCCTGCTGAACATCCTTCCCTCTATTGGAGAGTTGGAGACTACCTAGGATATCTTCAAACCATCCAAGGTTATCTCTAAGATATATTAAGAGGCCAACCAGCTTCATCCAACGGCATTAGATGAGGCTTTGCTAAACAGTGGTGGCGACCCTCCCTAGAAAAGGTAAAGCACCTATTACTTTGGAGTCAAATAATCTCGAAGAAAGTATGATTGTGTTTGAGAAACGCATACGACACCCTATAAACTCCATATTCAATCTTTATCGTTTTCATCCCCACCCATAGCAAGAGGGGACATAAACTAAAATCATCCCCTGTCATCCCTTTTCATTAATTCGCTCGCCACTCTCATCCAAATCTAGACCTGGTAAAAGGAAGCGAAGTGCCCTTCTAATGGCCTTTCTGTTGAAGACTAGATCCACACCCAAATTTTGGACAGAATTCCAGCCCAAGAAGTCATTCATGATTAAAGGGAAAACAAATTCTGGACAGAATTTCAGCCCAAGAAGTCATCCATGATTCAAAATAAACAATGTAGCCAGAGAAGCACTTAAATTTGACAAGTAAAAGTTAATAACAGAATAGAATTAAAACTTCTAATCAAATTTTTACGATCAGTTTCTTTTAAAACAGGGATAAAATAGGTAGCGAGATGCATTAAACAGCTACTTTTGAACTCCTGCATGAGACCTTTGCAGTGGTGGAGGAAGATGATGCTGGATTTTCTTCCTCTGTTCCTCAGATTGATGTAGCCATGTCACAGCACTAATATTAAGATCCCAGTCTTCAGCTTCGGCATTGGCTTCCTGCTCATTGCCTCCTTGAGAAATCCTCTCCTCACATGACTATTTACGTTTTCAATTGTACTTCATGAATAGAGTTTACCAACTTTGGGTTTATCTCCTCAACTTTTGCTTTCATTGTTTTTTGTTTATAATGTTTTTGTTCCTAGTCACTTTTTAAGCTAGAGAGATTCTTGTCAACCCTACTACTCTTCTATTATAGCTGGATGCTAAATTGCCACGTTCAGCAAATTACATGTGAAAAAAATTGAAATTACGAACATCAAAAAGGTCTAAATAATTTGTTGAAATTCCTGAATATATTCGTGCAGATCTAATGGGAAACAAAATCAGTAAACAGGAGGGAAAAATAAAATAAAATTCATTCAAATCTGCTTGAAATTCACATTTACAGTTAAAAAAGTCAATGTTTTTTCTGATCACCCTCTTCTTTCTGTTTTGTTTTCTCCCAAGCCCAGCTGGTCTGTAATTTCTGCCGGCTTTTTCTCTACATATTTTCGAATGACAAAAAGTAGTTGAAGATTATTTTTCCTTGAGTGGAGTGGAGTGGATTCGTGGGTTTGTTTGTTGTTGTATAGAGCTCATTTGTATACACTGTGAGCTTTGAGGTGCCCTGAAGAAGCCGTGTGTTCCCTTGCGGAACCAGCAAGCATGAAGCCCAAAGTTAAGTTTTAGACTTTTTGTTTTCTTTATTTTTATGTATAGGTTTACGTTGTAGTTTATAACATATTTTGAGTTTTAGTTTATTGTATAATATATTGGTAAGATTGTGTAATTTTATATCGTTCTTAAATAACTATAGTTTATAAAGTATACTTTTTTTTAATAAAGTATGTTTCAAAGTTTTATATTTTTAATAAATAGCTTTTTATCTGAATATCATTGTATTATAAATTTAGATTATAATATGTTAACATGAAATTATTTTCAAATATGGATTCATTTTTTCTTTTTTAATATTTAATCTAAAAAATAAGTATATTTCCTTAAATCAATTTTAATTACAAATTTCATGGTTAATTTTTAGTAATAATTTTTGCAAATTCTATCCTCCACGAATTTGAAAAAGAATTTGAATGCAGCAACTTAGACTGAATGTATTCTCAAACCCCACTGACCTACCGGTCACTTGAGGGCGTTATTACCATTTTTTTCTTTCCCTGTGACAAGGAAGGTCACTGCAATGGCACAAATTTTGGGATGAGTGACTGTTGCAGAAAATAGCATGAAAAAATATAATTCATTTTGAAGTAATTCCAAAACCAATTTCACGTATCTAATTTGTGCATGAGACTGACAATGCGTCAACCAACAATCCAGGAAACACCTGTTTTTAAAATTATCTTGCAAAAACCCCTTGAAGCATCTAATGGAAACATAAATTTGGGCAAAGGAAAAAAAAACTTCCAAAACTGTCTGGCAAATCCTCAGAACTAATAATTTTTATTTTAAAAACTGCAATTTGCCACCATCGAACTTATAGCAAAATCAAAGGCACAAGTCTAGGAGGTGAAAAGAGATGTTGCCATGATGTGATCAGAAACTTAATAAAAGAAGCCACTGCTGTGTTTGAATCCTCCCTTTCATCCCTTCCTATTCATCAAAGCTCTTTGACTGCAGGGCCTAGGGAAGTACATGGATTTGTATAAAATTTTGAAAGACCTTCTTCAGCAGGGTTCAGGAATGGATAGAAAGCAGCACATATTGGATATGGATAAAGTTTGTTACTAAAATTTGGTGATGTGGGGATTATGAAAACCAATCCATTAAGCAAAGTGCCAACTGCAAAATGTTTTAGAATTTTCTAAGGGAAAAGAGTTATTAAAAAGATTTTGAAGGCTAAATATGGAGATGAGGAATTAATCAGATGTAAAAAGTATTACAGGGTTCAAATATATAAACAATATTGCGAACAGCAGAAATACAATACAAGCATGATTGTTTCAGGGAAACAAGGAATGGGTCAGAAGCTTTCTAGGATTAGTATTAGGATTAGCTTTCTAGGAATGGCAGTCTTTTAATTGTAAAATGCCTCAAATAAGACACTACTGTGAACGAACACAAAACCGCAAAGACATGCATCAAGGCCATATGAATCCAATCTGAAACCAACCTTCAACCAGAAAATTAGATTCATTTGTAAAGGATTTTATCTATTAATAAATTATTAAATTATAAATAAGTGTTGCCAATGAGGAAAATCAACTTACCCCTTTCATGCAGGATGTCTGAGGACTTCGGATCGAACTCTAGAGCTCTAGTTAGGTCTTCAACTGCCTGAAAAACCAAGAAGAGGTGGTCATATAATGAATCTTAAATATACCATGTCAAAGGAGTGGTTTACACAAATGTATGACACTTTTAAACAACTATACTACAAACAGTTTTTCCTGAAGGCAATCTCAACATCTAAGATCACTAAATAAGAAGCCAAAAGGACATTCCTAAAGGAGTATAAAATAAATTGTGGAATACAAACTTCCAGATGAAACCTTATCCATTATACATGGACCAAATGTAAGAGAAGATATTATACAGCCCCAGAAACTATTATCTGCAAAAGCATAATTACAACTTTAGTGTTAAGAGCTTTTAACACTAATTTGAATTATAAGTTAGAGATAAATGAAAGGAAGTCAGCATGGTTGAAAATGTTTTGACTCCCTAAAAATAGATCAAAAGGAAAAATCACTGCAAAGCAAAATTAGTAAGGGTAAGCTACCTGAATTTCATTGTACTTTATTATCTCTTTTTCCATAAAAACAAAGGTAACTATCAATCTTCTCAATATCAGAAAACTTCAAAATACAGTTTGTCATTCTTATTTATAAAACCAATTTGTGAATATTCCTCAGACATCCAATGGCAACTAATTCCACATGTACAAGTTATTGTGACTAAACCTTGACCCTTCCTCAATTAAAGGAAAGAATACAATCACCTTCGATAACACACCTAATCTTGTCCATTTCATATAACCTTCTTCTCAAAAAATCTCTTGATTGAAAAATAGTTTACGAACACCTTTCATATGTTCACAACTGAGTTCATTTCCTAACAAGAAGCGAGCTGGATGTAGCTATTAATCATTACCTGATATTAGATTAAAATGAAATAAAGTTATTACTAGTATCCACAAATTACAAAAAATAGGTCAATGGGACTCAAAAAGTACACGTAGTTGGAATACAAAATTACTACAGTTGAGAGAACTTTACTTTCTGGAAAGCAACTAAACACAACACAAAAACAATAAGAAACATGACTAGCGGAGTGTGAATCCTGTATGGCGAGCCAAGAGTGTGTCTCAATGGTTTGCACTCCTAAGACTTACGTTCTACAAAGGTATGAGGCAACGAATAGGAGACACACACGGAGCAGCACTGGTGTCCCCAGATTTCACTGAAATTTGGGACTACCCATTTGAAAAAAATCATACTTTTAAAATAACGGGTCTTTTTGTGTTTTTATTGCCAGAAGATGTCTGTATTATGTTAGGATATTCCCAGTGTATCATATGAGCCAATTTCGACAAATACCCAGATGCCCAAACTCATTTTATCCCTCCGCCAAGTTTTGTCTGTGGGAAATTTTTATTTAATTATTTATTGAATAAATAATGCCCCGTTTGAAGTAAATTGTGCTCCGGTTGAGTCCTGTTGCGATTTTGCATGCCAGTATTCACTTGTCTCATTAGGGTTTTCACCAGGAATGAATCCTGGGCATTGTCTGCAACTTCTGGCAACGTTTTTCACTTTCATTTCTTTCTTTTGCGTTTTTATTCGGTTTTCTCCTCGGTTTCTCTATGAAATTCCCCTAGGTCAATTCTTTCACCATCTGATCACCTGTTTAATTGCCTGAAGCATCTGGAGATCATCTACCGACACAGCACCAGAAGGAATTAGCCTCAAAATGCAAACTGCTAACCAAAAATGATGAAGTCATGCACAAAAAGCCTCTCCCAGGAAAGTCGCATTTTCTGGAATTAGTGAGTGTAAGTTACAATGGGATTTTTGGTAGTTGCAGGCAGGTGGGAATTTATTACCTGCCTTGCAGGGTGAAAATTCCCATGAAGTCAGAGTCACTTGAGCTGCGATGGGAAAATTTGAGGCAAAGATGCACGGGAATTTCTTACCTGCCTTGCAGTGAAAATTCCCATTATAAAATAAAGAAAAATCACTTAAAGCACCGATGGGAATTTTCTACTGCTAAGAAGCTAACTTTTCCCATCGAAGGGTTTTATTCACCCATACAAGTCACACTTTTCCAAAAGAAGCTATTTTTAATACAAGTCGCACTTTTTAGAAAGTCACTTAAGTCGCTGATGGAAAAATTAGAAGTGGCGAGGCAAGCGGAATTTATTACCCGCCTTGCGAGGTAAAAATTCCCATTATGGAAGTCAAACAAATTGAAGTGAATGCGGGATTTTTAAACCTGCGGTGCGGGGTGAATAATCCCATCAAAGTTGACTTCTTAAATTTAGAAATCACCCATGCTAAAAAGTGCGACCCCTTTGGGCATTAAATAATGCTTTTAATGGCATTTATTAATTGCTTTTATTCCTAATTTTGGCGCCATGGATAAATAGAAGGTCAATGCATGATGTTAAGTCAAAGAGAACTGAAGGAAGCATGCTTTAAATAAATAAAATAAATTTATTTAATGGCAGCCAGCAGCATGCAAAATTAGGTGCCCAAGTTGGATGAATAAACATGTTTGTTTATTAATTAATTGCCAGGAATAGGAGGGGCAATTATTAAAAATAGAATGTTGAGAGTTATATAAGCATGGGCTGCCATAGTAAAGAAGTAATTAATTCTTTTAGCAAAGGATTGCAGCCGGACAGTTTTGGCGCCCAAGGAAGGAGGATTTTTGCATAAAAAGTGTTTTTCATTGCCGGAAAGCTTCAAAGTTTGGCGCCTAGGGTTGGAGGAGCTTGATTTAAGCTTGGTTAATTATCTGCATATTGGTATAGGTGCCTAGGTGAATTTAAAAATATTTATGCTTGCTTTGCATGCAAGCAAAGCCTCAAATTTTAGGGCAGTGGGCTTTATATGCAGATTTTTGTGATAAAAATCAAGTGTTCATGCTCTGGATTCCGTCTTTGTCTGAATTAATTGCAGGTATTCATTACAAGTGCTTATATAAGTCGGTACATTGAATATATCTTCCAAATCTGAAGAAATTCTCGGATCTGCACCAATTGCAAAGAATTCCGGCGTAATAAATAAAAAGGAGTTGCTCGGACAAAGATTGCTCCACCATGATTAAGCGGGATGAAAGATAAGGATCAACGCAATTATGCATTGCTTCCAAATTTGTTGATATCGGTGATACTGAGATCTAGGCCCCGAACCCCTCTCCGAATTGATCGATTGTGAGATCCAGTATGGAAAGACATCTCTCATTTGGGCAAGAAAGAGCTATGGAATCATTTGAGCTTGACATTCCCATCCATGACTCAATTGCTGAATTCGTCATGGAGTGTGCAAGGTCGTACCATCTATTATCCGATCAATCCGGGATGTTGCGGGAAAGACAATAATTCACCTAGACGCACAATTTATCAATTATTATCCAAGATTCCAACACGACCGATGGTGACTACAATCAACATGCTGGACGCCGGCAATAGATTGGAGAAGCACAATGTAGACTGTGTGGGCATAATGAACAGCAGGTATATGAAGAAGCCCAGATCTCCATCGAAGTTTCCAAGGACTCTTCCACGATCCAATCAGGTGCAGGAAGTGGATGATATTACCAAATTGCTATGCAAGATAAATGGAGAAGTTAACACTCACAACTTCCGCTCATGGATGTATGCCTTCATCAGGACCATTGAGATCAACAAAGCAGATTCAATAATCAATTGGGTGGAGATCATCAGTGACAACATCGGTGAGCAGCTCCGAAGTGTGAGGCGAACATACAGCTTCAAGATGACTTCCTACCGTATATACGCAGCACCTCACTTTGGATAGAAGAGGTGTACTCTTGAAGGATCCTATTTTTGAGTGCTACCCACAGCTAACTCTGCCTAAATGCAATAAATATTACAAGGTGGTCAACGATGGATTCTTCTACGAATTCATTTGCAAGTTGAACAGTGATCTGAAGACCAAAAGGTGAGCAAGGAAGCTTGGGAAGTTATATCCCAGCATGGTTGTATCTTCATCCAGTTTGTAGACTTTACATACCTCAGGGTAACCGCTTTTCGGAGAACCAGTCAAGTTGCCCAGATATCCAAGCGACAAATTGGTCATCATGGAGTTGTGCAGGCAGCTCGTGGAGATGCATGACTTACAATCAAAGCGGCACAAGTGTACAGGCTTCTTTCCGATCACAGTGGGTTATTACAGCTGCCAAAGCATTCACAAGGCCAGAGGAATTGAAGTTGAGATGTTATCTGAGTGTGAGCATGAGTTCTTCCCAGCACGGCTGAACTTCGATCCATATGGGGTAGCAAGGAAGACAATCTCCCAGGAATACTCACATGTGCCCGATCTCCCAGAATACTCACATGTGCCTTCATTAGAAGACTTCTGGATGAAGTGCAAAAGCGAGTACGAAGTCAAAAAGAAAGACTTCAAGCAGATTATCGGTGCGACAAGTGTTTGATTATGGATTAGCACGGATACCTGCGGATCTCATAGACGATGGGCCTATGTTACTTGACTCATACCACCAGATGGGAGGGGATAGAGCTGCTCTTCAGGAGAACATTGGTGGCTGCCACACGATCGAGGAAAGATCATTGCGGTTCTGGTCAACACCTCGAACTGGTTGCTGACAAAGGGATATTGCCTTGATGAAGCTTTGATGAATCAGATCACAGGCAACCTCAGTGTAGGAGACTCCATCAAAAGGAAGCACGAGGGAGAAAGCAATAGAAGGCCTAAAAAGCTTAAAGTGCACAAAAAGTCTCATACACAGGAAAAGGTCACTTCTACGGCTATGGTGCTAGTTCCGACTTCTCCAACGTCAACTCACCACACTTCACCAACCTGTGAACCTCAGCAAGATATTGTCGTTCCTCCGTTGAATCCGAGAAACATTTGTGTTCTCTCCTCAGCCACTCCGATCTTCACCTCTTCATGAAGAAACGCTAAAGTTGCAGATGGATGGAATTTGAAAGAGCATTGTCTTTGGACAATTCAGAAGACGGCAGTCACAACAACGTAGCAATTTCGGATGGAGATGAACCGAGCACGAGATGGTGGTGCATTCAACGACTTCTCATTCTCCGAGAAGCAATTTCTCAAAGTGGTTGGCCTCACAATTCGGTCCCGAAGCTAGAGAGGAGATCAACTTGGAGGAACATGACTTGCAGCTGCTCCTGAGTTTGGGCGGAAAAGACAGAAGACCTAAAGTTGCTAAGGTGACTTCAAGGTTGATTATTGAAGAATCAGGGCAAAAGTTCACTGAGGTATCAGTTCCGACAGAAGGAAAGCAGAAGAGCGAGCTTATGGCAGCAGATATAACAGTGACCAAAGTGCCGATAGGTCAAACCACTACTGAAGGATTAAAGCAAGACACGCAGACACTGATAAATGCTTTATTCCTTAAGCTTGACAAAGAGAAGGCAGAAAAAGATGAACTTCAAAAGCAGGTTTCCCAGTTGTGTGAGATCATTGCTAAGGTTGCCAAACCTTTCTCTCAGCCAATTTCAGCACATGAGCGGCTCGGGAGGTGCCACTGCCTAAAGGTTATGAAGGATGCATTAGTTCAGCTGAAGCAACTGGTGACAAGCACGGTAGATATGAATACAATGGCTGAAAGTAACCTGGGCACTTTGGTCGAGATAAATAAGTTGTCGAAGGAGGTTTTGATTGCAGAACGAATTGTGCCCGATGGATTGGTTGAAAAGGGGAAGCAACTTGAATTTACGGTCTCTTTCCGTTTGGAGATCTTCAGAATCATGCTGAAAAGAATGCGAGCGCTCGAGAGTATGGTATCATCACTATCAGGCAATGTCATTGCTTTCACCAATGAGGAAGTGGTTGGGAACGTTTCTTCATACAAAAGGACCATTCCCAACAAAGTGCCTGATTCCCTGGAAGGCTCTCTTCTGATGATTCAAGAGAGGATTGATGAAGTTATTAGGCCTTTCACGATGAATTCAATCAGTAAGCTGGTAATGCTGCAATCAGACATTAAGAAGTTCGGTATAGTTTGAAGGAAGTGGAAGCGAGCATTGAAGTTTTGAACGAAGGATTGTTGCAGATTAAAGACAGAGAGAAAGAAGTCGTATAAAGCGGATGGGAAATTGCTGAACTATATGTTCGAAAAGTATATTCAATATCAAAACAAAAAGAAAGTGTAGAAGTTACAACTGGCAGATCTTCCTTCTTCTTTTCTTTCTTCTCTTATTTCTTATGTCCCCGGATGTAATTGTAAACTTAAAAGTTATTGGTTTGAAAACCATTACTTTAAGTTATTTGGAATGACTCTTTGAGTTAAGTGACAGATGTGCACAATTTTAGCTTGAACTCTTGATGCATGTCATTAAGAGAGGAATTAGGGGAAGATGATTGTCAGATGTTCTTTTTACTTCTTGTTTATGTTCTAGTTCAGTTATAGTCTCCCATTTGTAATTTCCCTTTACATGCTATAAGTAGAGGAAGAACCTACGGGTTAAAGAATCAGAATTTGTAATCAGCATTCTTGTGTTCCAGACTTTGAGCTGAAACCCCTAATTTCTGCAAGTAGAGGAATATAGAAGAGATTTCCGTAGAACTTTGTGTCAATGGTGCATTTTACTTCTTACTTTCTTTCTAGATCTGTTCATAAACCGTGTTATTTTAGATCTACATCTCGAAAGTTTCCTTTGCTTTGAATTTTGTGTTTAATGATCTATTTGTTTTAATCTATGTGCATACAATCAACTCGTAAACTATTGCTTGGGTTTCCTATTATTTTCTTTTGTAGATTTTTTCCCTTTCTTTTACAGATGCTTACTTGCTTACTTGCTACGTAACCGTATAGCTATGATTCATGAGCTACACGCTTAAAGTAATACCTGCAAATAGATATTAGGATATATAACTCACAAAAAGCTTACACGAGAGCCTCACCGGTAAATAAGGGAGATTTATCTCATGTTAGCCTAGATTTTCAGGTTGTGCAGAAAATCTAGCCAACAAGCACACAATTGATTGATTTAAAGGGGATATAGAGAGCGCTAAGGTCACATAGCCGGAGGGCAATGATCCCTACACTAGGTCAACCTAGGGTTTCCAGGCCCGTCTTGTACTCCTAAGACTTCCGTTCTACAAAGGTATGAGGCAACAAATAGGAAACACACACGGACCGGCACACTATAGATTGATTTAAAGGGGCTACAATGAGCGCTAAGGTCACATATCCAGAGGGCAATGATCCCTACACTAGGTCAACCTAGGGTTTCCAAGGCCCGCGATCAAGATAGAGGAGAGTACCCTTCAGGATATCGGTTATTGGGTAAGAGATGATATAGATCGATAAGAGGATAATACGAACATGCACGATCGATACAAATGAAATGCAATCGAAAAACATGTAGAGGAAAGCTAATGAGCTGATCATATAAGACCACTATGCTAACTAGCACCGATGTACCTAAGCTAACATAGAGCAATAGGGAAGGGAAACGAACTAATCTATGCAAAATGATAAAGAAGGTTAAAGCACTTACATGCAGGGTGGTCGCTAATGCATCTATCTCTCCAGAGAAGCAATACACCAAGAGAGAATCGTTTTGGGTGGAGAAGGGGAACACCGTTCTTGTCCTAGACTCACTATAGATGACCCAATAGTGGTAAAGCAATCCAACAATCAAGAAGAGTGTCTAATCCAAGTCAAATGTAAGATGAACCCGTGAGCAAATCGAAAGCAGATGCGAAGATGGCACAAAAGAGCAGAGCAAATGGCTAGTTCATGTGATCTTTCTTCCTTATGAATGTCTGAATGTGGTGTGTATATATACCCGACTCCATCGCTTGCAGCGATGGCGTCAGCCAAGGGAAACCTAACACCGACACCATCGCCCACGGGCGTTGGTGTCACCAAGATGCCTAAATGTCAAAGTGGTGCAATGTGTCGTGAATCAAGAAAAAATAAGTGAAGAATGTATTAATGATGGAATTAGATGCAAGCAAGTGTCGGGAGTGCACGTGAGTGAGACATAAAGGGACAAGAATAACTAATGCAAAAATAACTAAAGCTAGGACCACATAGCGATACTCTCTCTATGTACTATCTCTAACCCGTAATGACCATGTGAATAGTCATACCCCATTCCTAACAGAGCACCTACTCAACAAATGGATGCATAAGTGACCCTTATCCACACAAAGGAAATTGTTAGTAGTAAGAATGAAAAATTAAGATGAAAAAGTAGGTGTATACATATGTCCTAGTCATTGGTCACTACGTGTCACAATAACAAAACATGGGGTGGTCAACAGAATGAAACAGATTCGTAACACCAAAATCAAAAGCGAATCTTGAAATCACGAAAGGACTAAATTCTGAATAAAATATACCCAAAGAACGTGTACTTGATATCACAGTCCACAACACAACAAACGACGCATTTAACGAGCTCGAGAGCAAAAATGGTAGTCGTTGTCACGACAAGTTGAATAGAAATGTCATGTTTATATAAGTTTTTCTTTGTTATTTGCTTATTGCTATTTTTGGAATTGATAAAACAAAGCTCTGGTTTCAAAATTTGAGTGTGTTTTGTGTGACGAGATGGCACGAGTACAAGGTGGTGGTGAGGAACAATGAGGCGGTGCACACTATGGGGCGCGACCATGGGTAAGTCGTTGCATTTAATGTTGTTGGGTAGACTAAGTGCCATTTGGTTATTTTGTGTTTCCTGAGTCGTTAGCGCGTCATTTTCATCCAAACTTGCGTCGTATGATAGGTTAGGACAAAATGCAAATGGATTTGGGAGGGATTTGATTTTTGCTTTGTCGTTTTGAAGTTTGTGGTGATTCATGGTTTGAAAAGTCGTGGTCGCTTTTGGCCAAACGCCATTGGCCCTCCTAAAGTAAGAGGACCGATGGCTTCGAAATAGGGGTGAGATTTTTACAGGGCCGAGGCATAGGGTAAGGGGCCGATGGCGCTGTAGCTTTATACACGTGACTTCGTGATATTTGGTTTTGCATGCCTAATTGATGTTTCGGGTTCTAATCCTTGTTTTTTCTATCGTGTTATGCATGCAGGTACACCGTAGCATCCACTTGTGGAGTGTTGAAGTGGCATGGCTTGGCGGGTTGATTGTCGAATTGACTCAGGCGGACCTAGCCCGATTCTAAGGTTGGGGTTTTCGGAGCATCATGCAGATGCCTAGGATACCTTTAGATCTGGACCTACTCTAGATGTTTTTGGCCATATGGGAGACTAGGTCCAACACCTTTCGGTGGTGGACAGGATAGGAGACCATGGAGATGGCCCTAACTTTGTAGGATGTTCATGGGATTTTGGGGTTACCCATTGGAGGAACTCATATGTACTGTGATTTGACACCTAATGTTGCAGAGCGAAGAGCCTTAGCCGTATGGGCTACTAGGAGTGAGACATACAACGAGGGTATGTTGTGTGTCCGATTCAAGAGTGCGTACGTACTCAGAATTTCGGTCACCCGAGAAGTGGTTATGGGGATTGTTGTGGCATGAATAGTGTGCCACAAAGCAGATGGAGCCATCCCATTATTTTTATAGCAGTATGCAAAGATGTTGTGGATCATGGGGTGTCTTTCATTTGGGCACCACCATATGGATGCAATTAGCACATGATTTGTACGGGAAAAAGATGTAGGGGCGAGTGTCGTGGGACCCATCATTCTATTGATAGCTTTGCATAAATGAGAGGTTTCCCATATACCAACCGACAAGGAGACCATTGGTAGTGACAAAGCAAATGCCCCGAAAGTACTTCAAGTGGGCATAGGGGCCAGCAGTGAGAGCACTTCAAGCATTCTGGCCATTAGCACGGGTGGGTTCGATGATATTATAAGGCAGCCCTATGCAAAGAACGTGGATCAATGGATCAATTGGCCAAGAGTAAAGTATTTGGAGACCATTAGTGAGGTGTGAAGGCATTATTTGTATTGGGTGGAGACCCACTCGGTGAGTAAGGTCCTAAGATAGTTTGGGCGACCATTGCCCATAATGGTACCACCCTACCGACGTCGACATGCTAGAGAGCCGCAAGAGAAGATGTGAGGGTACAAGTATTATGGCCCCGTAGGGTACAGGGGCGGCGGCGGACAGTCGGGAGTAGCGCATGGGTCGTGGGGATGTTCGGGCCCACCCTAGGTTATAATAGTTAGTGGATCGAGGAGGGATCGGATAGAGTATCCACCGACACAGCCTGAAGGTGGAGGCACAGTGGAGGTATTCCCGCACCAAAGGAGTAGCAGGACGATCACATGATGGATGGTGGAGGGAGTGTCGAATGCGCCATGTAGGAGGAGGTTATCTCGACACTCGTTGGGGTCTAGATGGTCGGCACCTAAGACAAAGGCCCAGACCACAACACGAAAGGGACATGATATTAATACCCCGAGATAGGGGGCACTATATATGAGACCTTGTCATGATGACGAGGGGAAGGTACTTGGCGGCCAAGGAGACGACAAGACCATGGTGGAGAAGCTTGCAGCCAAGTATGTGTATCATTGTGTTACTTAGATGTGTTCTTGTGTTATAGTTCTTGTGTGATACTCGTATTGTAAGTGACACGTGTCTTTGTACTTAGTTTTGCAAAGTGGGTGGTGGAGGGTGGCCCTCTTTGATGAAGAGTGCCCGCCATGAGATTTTGGATCCAAAGGTGCAGATGTGCGGGATACTTCGGTGGTGGCTGATCCAAATGGCACCGTCGTCGAGAGACTCGGTGGGTGCCTTCCCTCTAGTCAAAGAGGCATCCAGGGACACTCCAGAGATATATGGATGCGAGAGGCACTAGCGGCTCAAGCATCATAGATGTGAAGTTGCAAAGCTTATTGCGACGTAGGTGGCGTTTGGTACAAGAGCAGGCGGCCCACCTATCGATGTTTGGAAGGCGGCGAGAGAAGATTAATGCACCGGAGGCACAAATGACAAGAGCACAAGGAGAGAGGCCTCATGAACCTAATCTAGGCGAGAGCTCTCACTCGCTCACAGCCCTAAGCTATTAGAACAGCCCAAAGCATCTAAAGACCACCACAGGGGATGAGGGTGCTTAAGCCTTATTGTAGATGGGTCAAAGCCATGCACTTGATTTTGTGGCATTTTGTCGATATATAAAATTGATTCAAGACAAAGATATATATATATATATATATGATGATGATTATGGCCATTATGTTCATAGGATGTGTATATGTGTATTTTGCTTATCACTTTCCTACTTTTTACATGCATGTATGTGATGATACTCATGGTACTTAGGAATAATGATAATGTCATTAGATAAATCCGATGGGAGGGGAATCGGTAGGATAGCCCAACCCACGGGATGTGAAGAAGCCAAGGGGTCGGAAAAAGGCCAAGACATTCAATGATAGGATGTCGGGCGTTGTCGAGTGAATAAATCCAAGCAAAGCCATAATCCTATGCGTGGATGTACATAATACTGCAGCGATCCAATAGTAAAGACCAAGGTGTAAAAAATCCAAAATAGACGGAATCAAGACTTGAGGCACTCCAACGGTAGGGGAACTAGGGCGTATGAAATGATAGATCCAAGCAAGGTAATCAGCCCAAGCGAGGATGTAGCGAGATACAAGGAGATGTGTGTAAAAACCCAAGTGGGGACCGAGAGCCCAAGTAAGGCGAGAGCTCAAGCCAAAGGAGGAGATAAAATGTAATCAAAGTACTATAGATAACTAGCCATGAGGGGCGAAAGATCGCAAGGTGTCAATGATGATGTCATCAACTTGATTCAAGATGTGACTTCTAGCACAAGTCATGAGGTCCTCTATGGCATGTTGTGTAATAATGACTTATCGATGAACTTCATATCTCGTGGCAAATAGAGTGTCATCGATCCGATCCTCTAGCCGGGTGAGAATGCCACGCCAAATATCATCCATAGTGGGACGAGGATCAGGGAAGGTGGTGGCCCATAAGTAGGTTGCGGTCTAGTCGATCGAGGGGAAGGAGGTCGGATCCGAGAGGAGTCGACTCTACGCTTTATGCCGCGTGAGGACTCGAGAACCTAACACTTGCTACGCGTAAACCGACAGTTAGCATCGGTATGCGCGCGAATAACCCATGATGAGAACAAAAGAAGGGAGATGAAGCGAAAGGTTGTGTAGCCTTTCTAGTTTGGTCGCATTTTGACCTCATCTTTGAGCTTTTCATGTGTCGTCGATAAGCTCTACAATTTGAGACATCATGTCTCGAGGCCTCATGCCATGTGTGCAATATGGTTGAGTCACGAGGGACCGGGAGCCATAAGGGCAAGAGGTAGGGAGGAAGTCTTACAGGATGTAGAGGGCTAGTGAGAGTATGTGGGGAAGGCGTCGATGCAATGGGTGAAGATGGCGCAAATGGAGCAACTTGTTGCTCAGTCATCGAGGCACAATAGATGGGATCATCACTCATGAGGTCATCAACTTCATAGTCAAAACCAGTGACCCGATCATCCACTTTTGTAAGGGAAAATGGGTCGGCTCGATCGATGGTAGAGTGTGGAGATGTAAAGGCCGGTGGAGCGAGGTTTGAGGCTCGGGCACCGGTTGGGAAGAAGTGTCAACTACACTCGAGGATTCCTCTTGCATGAGGATGACGTTCACATCGTGAGCGAATTTGGTGCAAAGAGTCTCTTGTAATGCAAGACTTCCCTATCACGAAACTAGGCATAGCTAGCCAGGTGGGGATCATCTAAAGCGTAACCATCGTCGTAGTTAGATGTGGAGGTATCCACCGCACAAGAGTCGACTATAGTCTCTAAATGGACCACATGCTCTAATGGAGGTGGTATACGTGAGACAACAATGGGAACCAAGGGCTCCTTCTTGAGAATAGGGTCGCAAGGAAGGAGGTAACTAGGATATGATAAGCTCAAGAAGATCAAAAGTATTAATTCTAAATGTGATCTCATCGAGGCTCATCATCATCGGACTCCAAGAGATTAGGAGGCGTGCGCCCAATCATTTCGGGATGACTAACATTATCGCGGAGAGAATCTATAGGATAGTTGAAGCGTTGATATTCTAAAAGGGGATGGAAAATAACTCATCTAATGTTGGGAGTTTGTATGTCCCCTTTTGTTGGAGTTTGTCGTAGTTCCAAGGATTAGGATCCCCTTGAATCTTATAAATAGCTCCTTGGTGAGCAAATTTGACACATTGACAAGTGGAGGAAGCAATCTGTGCGCATGCGATGAGTCCAGGCCGTCCTAGGAGAATATTATAAGATAGGGGAAAGTTGAAGACCATGACTTTAACATGGACAGTCCTAGGAGGAACAATGATGGGTAACCAAATACACCCCATAAGAGGCATCTTCGGTGATCATACCCTTGACAAGTGGTACATGTAGATTTTAAGTTATCTATGGAGTAACCAAGAGCCTTAATAAAGTCCAATGAGGCAACACACATGTGTCGACCCTTCATCGATGAGAGCATGTTTGACCATAGTGTGGCCAATCTGGACTAAGATGAAAAGAGGTGGATCATTTGCACGAAGCAAGAGCCCTTCGAGATCATGGAGATTATAGGGAAGCAAATGCAAGATCATCCATCTGTGATAAGCTCCGTATGAATAGAGAGCTCCCACACTAACGGCGGATGCTTTCCTCCGAGCCATGTAATGTGGGACTTTGCCCCAAAGCGGGAGGAAAGGGGATGTTCATGTTGAACAAGGTTATCATGAGACACTCGCGGTGGCGAGGCGATGTACGCATGAGTTCTAGAAAAGGGACTTGGCGAGGTACTTGGGCAAGCGCTTCAAGAGGATCCCACTCGTCATGACTAAGTTGTGTAGTAGGTTGAGAGTGATGGGAGTCCTCAAGAACAAAGCCAAAAGAAGCAGAGCTGATCAGGGATACTTCATAAATTGTTTTTTTGCTTAGTTTCTAAGATATCAACCCTACAAGTTTCAATTGACAAGGGTCCATGTGTCCTATAGGAAGCGTGTGGACATCATCGGCCCTATAGAAGTTCTCCATCAGAGGGCCGATGGTGCTTGTAAGAAGGAAGCATTTTAGACACCATCAACCTTCCAAACGGACGATGGCGTCTGTAAGGGGGAGAATTCACTTGGAGCAGCTTGATTCTGAGGTACAAAAGAATATATGATTGTTTGAGTCCGAGTTCGAGGAAATGATGTGGGTATTTAGGCTCTACATAAACTATGACACGCCTAACATCATTCATGGCAACCATGTTTTCAGGAGGATAGTCTGTGTTTTCAACTACATTAGTCGTAGCATGTACTTTCTTTTTAGAAATCTCACCTATTATGGTTAGGCATGGGATTAAAGAAGACTTTAGCTTCTCATTAGCTTGGTTAATTGCTTCATGATGATATTTTTGTTGTGTTGCATCACGGGCTTTGACCGCTTTAGTCAAACATTCCCGAGTGATGGTATCGTGGTCAAAATGGAAGCCTAGGAAGAAGTTGATGGTGACAGTGCGCAATGCACGATAGTTTTCATGGGAGTGACCCCAATTAGCATGCCACCAACAAATTTACTCTCATCATGTCATTAAGGAATAGATCGAGAAGGATCTAAGATCATGATAAACGGCTTAGGTAAGTGACGTTTCAACTCTTCCTTACTCAATGGTTGATGATAGTTAGGTTGACTTTTGTTAGTTTGTTGATCAATGTTGAAAATGGTTATATTCGAAGAAGCGACAAGAGGAAGAGGAAGAGTATCGAAACTCCGTCATTTGTCATGTTCTTGTTCTTAGAACATTGGAGGATTTGCATTTGTTTGTTAGGTTGCGTCTTAGGAGGAACTTTCTCAAACTCTCTCATGAGGTAGTCTAACTTTTAACTTGTTTGAAAGCTTCTTCTAGAGAGGTGGGAGAAAAGGACCTCACCTTGTATTGAAGGTGAGGTTCAAGATCTCGTAGGAAAAGTTGGAAGAGGCTATCACTAGGCATGTTATGTTCAACGCACATAGATAGGGTCTTCCAATGTTTTGAAAGCTTGTGCTGATTCATTTTCAGATTGCTTACAGTTGATGAAGGCATTAATGTTGTTCTCAGGTAAGTCATGATATTGAAATTTTTCACTAAGGTTGTCACTAAGGACTCTAGCTCAACTATGGAGTTAGGAGGTAAGGTATGGTACCAATCCAAAACATCTCCAATGAGGGTTTTAGCTAAGAGCTTGGTGGCAGCGTATGAATTGGCTTTGATCCATTCCTTATAAAGATTGCCAAAGGCCTTAATGTGAAGGGAGGGATCAATGGACCTGTCATAAGAGATGGAAGGAGCAATACCCCCAATATCCATGCTAGGCAATGTAAGGTGTCTAGAGGCTCTTGTTGGACTGCTCTTAGGAATTTGTTATGGATAGGGGGTTGGGCGATGGGCACCCCATTAGGCCCATTTGGCAAAGGAGGGGGCATGGTGCCCCAAGATCCCATTGTAGGGCGATTGATTAACAAGTGGAACCAAGTTGGCTTGAATTTGAAGAAATTGAGCCGTATAAGTGGATTGTTGTTGACTCATCCTATCAATGAGTTAGGCAATAAGGTTGGTAGGGTCAAAATTGGGGATAGTCTCAGATGAACCTACTTCAAGTCCTTTCCCTTTTTCTGCACTAATGTCAAGTTGTTCGGAGACAAATTCAAGGAGATGTGTACGATCATTTATTCTATTGATTCTTTGTATTAAGGAAATTGCATGAGGAAATTATGAATCTCATGAGGATGATCAAAGTGTTGTCATTTTGATTTTCCTCTTCCTCATCCTCAAATAGGCCATTACGGCGGGTAGGAGGTTTCTTTCTAGGGACTCCCACAACACAATAGTCCATACATAATGGAAATTCAGCATCAGGATGAAAGGCTTTGGGAAATGTATGCACAACAGAATCGAAAACCCCAGGCCCAAATACTCCATGATGGAGTGATGATCTAGAGAGAGGAGATGTTGTAATGGATTTTACATGCATCGGTCGTGCAAGAAAATTTACACAAGGGTCGATGGCATCAGGGGACAAGTTTGCAGGAACAAAATGGATCGATCGTGCGAAATAAGTTTGCATGAGGGCCGAAGGCGTTTGAAAGGGATTTCTTTAGAACAAACAAGATCGCCCCTCGGCGATGGCATTTGTGTAGACTATTTTAGGTTTTTTAGAATTTTGGTGATTTGTAATTGGGTGAAAATTGAAAATTGAAAATTGATGCTTTAAACAAGCTCTACTCGATCGGAAGGTATGTATGTTTCACATCGAGTTCACCAGAGATGTATAACGGGCCAAGAGTGTGTCTCAATGGCTTGCACTCCCGATCCTTTCATTCTAAAAGGGCATGAGGAAACGAATAGGAGACACATGGACAAACGAACACACAAGTGATTGATTTAAAGGGGCTACGAGAGCGCTAAGGTCGCATATCCGAGGGGGTGTAATCCCTACACTAGGTCAACCTAGGGTTTCCAAGGCCCACAGTCAAGATAGAGGAGAGTACCCTTCTAGGATATCGGTTTATGGGGGAAGAGATGATATAGATAGATATGAGGATAATACGAACATGCATGATTGATACTGAATGAAATGCAAAATGAAATACATGTAGAGGAAAGCTAAGGAGCGGATAATATAAGACCACTATGCTAAGTAGCACCGATGTACATACAATACTAAGCTAATATAGAGCAATGGGGAAGGAAATTAACTAATCTATACAAAATGACAAGGAGGGTTAAAGCACTTACCTATGAGGTGGTCGTTGATGCATCTATCTCTCTAGAGAAGCAATACACTAGAGAGAATTGTTATGGGTGGAGAAGGGGAACACCGTTCTTGTCCTAGACTCACTATAGATGACCCAATAGTGCTAAGCAATCCAACAATCAAGAAGAGTGTCCAATCCAAGTCAAATGCAAGATGAACCAAGAGCAAAGCGAGAAGATGCGAAGATGGCACAAAAGAACATAAGCAGATGGCTAGTTCCTGTGATCTTTCTTCCTTATGAATGTTTGAATGTAGTGTGTGTATATACCGACACCATTGCACCTGGGCGATGGTGTCGACCAAGAAACCTAACACCGACACCATCACCCATGGCGATGGCATCGGCCAAGGATGCCTAAATGTCAAAGTGGTGCAATGTGTCATGAATAAAGCATGGAGTCGAATGATGAATTCAGCAAGTGTGGGAGTGCTAGTGTGTGAGACATAAAGGGACAAGGATAACTAATGCAAGAATAATTAAAGCTAGGACCACATAACAATACTCTCTCTATGTATTGTCTCTAACCCATAATGACCATGTGAATAATCATACCCCATTTCAAGCAAGTCCCTTAAGGCACCTACTCAAGAAACAAATGCATTTGTAACCCTTATCTGTACAAAGGAAATTGTTAGTAACAAGTATGAAAGATTAAGATGAAAAATTAGGTGTATGCAAATCCAATGTCAATTAACCCCAAAGAACATGATCCAAGAACAAGACCGAACAGCCATGTGGGAAAAGACCCTCGATGAAGCACAAAGTTTATGAACAACAATTGTAAAGTTGGAGGCCAAATGATGCGATTGAGGTTAGGGTCTGAATTAAGAGATGTCTTAGACCATGCAGCCCTCGTAATACTCAGCAAAATGATGCACAAAAATGGAACACACAACATAAAGTATGGCAAAGAACTATGAACTCTTATTATTCAATAAAAAAGAATCACAACGACAAATGCATATAGTGATCTTAAAAGTCAAGATGCTCAATAAACACTTGTAGATTTGCAGATCTCACTCACTCACTCACGGTCTTTACAAGTAAAGCTTACAACACACATTGGTGACTGAACCAAATAGTCCAGACTATAGCATCAATTATGCAGGAGACATCCCTAACACAAGGGTAACAACATGCTTATATAATCGCAAGATCCATCTATTTACAACATTTCCTCGAATCTATAAGTGACCCATATGACATTCTTGTTATATCCACATCCTCTATACAAGTTAGGACCCAAAACATAACTCGATGAAAAATTAGTCAATTCAACGGTTCTGATAATTGGATTGGCTGAAATCCATGTTGGCTTGTTCACAATGTCATATTTGAAACCCCGAAGTTACACACCAATGCACATATGATTGTACATTGATTTGTTTCATTGAATCCTTGAGCGTCATCAAAATATAGCTCGATGCCACTGAAATTTCAAGAATAGATGTGCGCCATTAAGTAGAACCTACATTGTTAATGTGAGCTCTTAGAAAAGTTTGAGGAGTTCTTGCACACAAAACTAGTGACATCGTTGCGCATTGTCTTGAAGTCACCTTTTTACATTAAGTGATGAAACCTTGTGCTATCAATTTGAAGCTCCTTTCGATTTGTGGAATGAATTTATGAACTTTATAAGATATTGTCATCCTTGATGAAGTCTTTTCAAAATGCCACAACCACTTTGGCCATTAGTCGAAAACATTTGGGTGTATCAACCGATAATGTGAAACATTCTAGACAATCTTGTGCTATAGAAACTATGCGCAAAACATAACACAGATCATCATCACACGTGCGTGTATGTAGGTGGCAATGAAACATTGGAAACACAATTTGCACAAAACATATAAACAAGACTTAAGCACAAGCAAAAACCTTGCACAATGATAGGCTTAGCTTCTTTCCCTATACTACAATTTTTTTGGGTGATGCAAGATTGCAGTGAATCAAGGTGTTCCTCCATTATACACTCAAGTAATAAAGAAAAGCATAAGCTCTTGTTTATGGCTCAATTGATGGCATTCTGTGTTTCGTAGCATTGAATGCACTTATCCAAGTCGCATCCTCAATGTCTCGGCGCTTCCAATTGACCAAATATTTTGTGTATTCCTTGGTCTCGTCCTCTTGTAGATCCTCGTGTCTAGTATCCTTTCCACCTCTTCGCATTGCTTCTCTAGCATCTAGCTCTCCAATCAATCTCTAACTCTAAATTGACTTTATGCTTCCTTTTTTATCTTACACTTCATGATATGGATTTGCCACATTGAAAATAAGTGAACTATCCAATCCCTCTTGTAAGTCAATTTCATGTGTTTTTGCTAGTTTTCTCTACACTCTACATATTCCAATCTTCTTCAGCTTGACTTGTTATAGGTTCCCTTCAAAAATATTTCCTTTCACAAATGTACTCGGACCATGTCTCCAACTTGAAAATACACTTCCCTTTGCTTGGTATTTGTGTGTTGCTTGTACTCTGTTGCACTTCTTTTCAATTGTTTGAGCACTTGCTCATGCGCATCCCTTATATGCTAAACAAAATCCTTTGCATCCACACTCCTTACTTTTGCACTCCTTATACTATGTAACTCCTCTCAAACTCGAACAATAGACCATCTAGAATGGTGTCCTTCATGTACTATTAACCAAGTTATTATATGATAATTCAGATTGCACTAGAGTTTTATCCCATATACCAGATTTATCTTCAATCAAACATATTAATAAATTCCCTATATTTTGATTGACAAGTAGTTTGTCCATTTGTTTGTGGGTGATAAGCGGATGAATTGCAACTTTGTGTTCAACTCTTTTCCAATGTTCTCTAGAAACATCCCTATTTGATACAATACTTCTCAGCAATCCATGATATCGACAATCTCTTTGAACAATAAGTTAACAATGTTAGTTATGTCACTAATCTTCATATAATCCACAAAATGTGTCATTTTTGAAAAATTGTCTACTACGACAAATATTATATCAATTCCCTTTTGCATCTTAGGCAATCCGAAAACAAAGTCCATTCTAATGTCTTCCCATAGTCAATTTGGAATAGGCAATGGTTGATACATTCTTGCATTCTAACTTCTTCCTTAGCTAAGTGACAACATCTACATTCTTAAACAAAATTGTGTTCATTTGAACTCATGCATGACCAAAAATATTTTTACGACAAATGTGTGTGTCTTATCATTGCCAAAATGTCCTACCATTCCGCCCTTGTGTTTCTCCTTGACCAATTTTTTGTGCATTGAACTCCTAGATATACACAATTACGCTTTCCTAAACAAAAATTTAGTCATTCAAAACTCACACTTGGATTCTTTTGCAAAAAAAGATTGTTGTTCCAAAATTTCCAGCACTATATCCAAGGGTTTTAGGTACTCTTCCCAAGTCTTATTGTACAACAAAATGGCATCAAAGAAACCTAAAACAAATTTCCTCAAGTGCTCACTAAAAACATGGTTCATGCTTGATTGGAAAGTAGTTGGAGTATTGGTTCAACCAAAACGCATTACCAAAAATTCAAAATGCCCAAAATGACAATGAAAATTTGTTTTGCGCACATCTGCATCCCTTACCTTGATTTGGTGATAACCAGATCTCAAATCAATTTTGGAATAATAAACCGCTCCATGTAATTCATCTATCAATTCATCAATCCTTGGTATTGGGTACCTGTTTTTGACAGTCTTCTTATTCAAAGCACGATAATCAATGCACATCCTCGTTGTCTCATCCTTCTTCACCAACACAATAGAAGAAGTAAAAGAGCTAGAACTAGGCCGGATATGCCCCATCTTCAAAATCTCTTTGATTGTCTTCTCAATCTCCTCTTGTGAACTCTAGGATGGCGGTAAGGAGTACTCATAACAGGTTTAGACCATGTTTTCAGCTCTATGATGTGTTGGAATCCTCTATCTGGTGGCAATCTTGAAGGTAAATCACTGAATATTGTACTAGGTCAGTCCAAAATAGATTGTATGTCCACATGATAAGATCTATCATCGATACTAGAAGTGGAAATACTTACCAAACAATGGGTTGCCCATATGCTATTTGCCCCTTACGAAAAGCTCTTTCCATCCATTTTATTGTGATAACCCTAGGTGCTCCATTGGCCATTCCATGACATACAACCTCTCCTCCCTCAGTTTTGAATTTTAGCTCCGTAGTTTGGTAGTTTTGTGTGATTTCTCCAAGTTAATGCAACCATTGCACCCCAAAACCACATTGTTTTCTCCTATGCCCACCACGTAGAAATCATCACAAACCTTGTGTTTTCCAAGAGTAATTTCCAACCCCTTCACCCTCTTGGTGCATGGAATAGTAAAGCCATCTACTACAGTAACATTAAAACCCTGGAATTCCTTTGTTTTCAAACCTCTTTGAGCTACCAAACTCTCATCAATAAAGTTGTGGGTTGCCCCACTATCAATCAAGAATAGTTACCTTATGCCCATGTAGTACTCCATGAACTCTAAAAGGATGATACCTGGGAGCACCTAAAAGTGTAGCAAGAGTACCATCTAGAGTCTTTTCTTCACCTTTATTTTCAGCCACCGATTCTTTTTCTTTGTCCACTTTTGGTTCCTCTTCTTCCCCTTCATCATCTGATATTACCTCTATGTAACATACATGTCCCTTGCAAAACATTTGTGACCTGGTCCCCATGGATCTCTGCAAGTGAAACACAATTTCTTCCTTCTAAGTTCATTTCTTGTTTCTATCTCCTTGCTGGTTTTAGGAAGCTCCTTTTGTTAAAAACTACCCGGCTGAAATGGTTTTTTTGCCCATAAGGTGTTGGTTTTGGTTGTGTTGTAGGTTGTCCTATAGGCTGATATCTCCCTTTAAGGGCTGAAATTTCCAAATCCAAAGCCTTTTTGATGGCTCCTTGTAGAGAAGTAGGGTTGAAAGCTTTCACTAAACCCCTAAGAGATTCAGTTAAACCTTCCATAAACAAAACAACCAATCTCCTCTCTCTCACATCAAGTACAATGACAAAAAGCTTCTGAAATTCATCTACATATTAAACTTCTTCGAATGTAGTTGTTTCAATTGAGCTAATTCTCGAAAATGAATTTTGGATCTACTCTATCACCGAAATCGCCATTTGAGCGAATGAGATTGTGTCCTTGTGTGATTAGCCCATGATACCACCACTCATGTGCTACACCTTCCAGATGAAGGGTTGCAAATTTGATGGCTTCCTCTTCCATTATTGGCCTGAGTGATAAGAAAGTACCCAATTTTTGTATCCATGCACAAGTTGTACTCTTTCCAGAGGCATCAAAAGTGAGGAGTGACAACTTCCCTAATGCCTGTTGCAAGTCTCTCTAATTAGCTTGTGGTCTAAGATCAGCTCTTGGTCCACTCTTGCTTTTCTTCAAATTGATGAAATTAGTGAGCGATATAGCCTCTCTAATCTCACCTGGAAGTACCTTGTACTCCCCATAGTTGGCAACAATATCATTTGCTATAGTTGGTTGACTTTCCACCTCTAGAACTACTTCCTCTCCCTACAAAGGAATTAGGATGGAAGGGCTTGGCAATAAAACCAGTAAATGTCCTCTAAATGTGCTAGTTATGATTCACTCTTGAAGAACTTCCCTCACCATTTGGAGCCCTTTGCACATTCGTGTTCTGCATGGTGTGGACTAACTGAGCCATCATGTCAACTAATTGTTCTTGCCCCGCACTGCGAGCCTATTGAAACGAACATTGTTTGGGTCTCTATTACCCATGACTTTTGGTTATTTTGTAGCTTTCTTTTTCTCCCTTTGTTGGTACCTGACTTCTTTGTCACTACCTTGCATGAAGTTCAAAGCTGCAATTTTTATTTTTTATTCTTCCTCTGTTTTTTAATTCACTTCCACAAGTTGGGAGGAAATTTGCTCTAATACCATTGTAATATCCCTAAAAACAATTTCTAACAGATATGAATATTTTGTTAAATCCTAGGGCAGAAATCTACAAAACTAATTTTTATAACAGCAACGATAATCTCATTTTTTTATATAAAAACAGCAAACTATAATGCATAAAAATCAGTCTTTTATTTATTAAATACGAGCCAGCTACAATAAAAATACAATTGTTTGGAGCTGAACTGGTGGAACACTTGCACCCTGAATTGTCACAACAACCCCTAAAATGGAATTGCCCAGCTGAGAAGTGAGGGATTCCGTCCCCAAATCTATATGCAAATGAGGGATTTCGTCCTCTATTGTTGTTGCAAAAGTTGAAGCTACTTGCAAACAAAGAAAATAATTGATGAATTTCCAAGATGTCCCCACAATAAACCCCAAATCTGCCTTTATAAGTTTCAATCCTTCTCCAAAGTGGGCACCCCTTCTGGAAATACATGCATGCTCCAAAAACAATTAAAAATAATATAATTCCTCCCCCATGTTGGCGCCCCATCCTAAAAATAGGATTAAACAAATTTAAAAACACTTTATCCACCTCCCATCCTAAAATTAGGACTTTGGTACTCATGCAGCCTTCTCTAACTTTGGCGCCCCCTTTATTTATTTATTTTAATTCTCAGTAGCCCAATAATAGAAGTCAACCTTCTATTATTATTTTATTCTATTAATGCTTTTTCAATTAAAATATAATTTAAGTGTCCTTTTTTTAAGTAAAATATACAAATATCCTTGGAACAATTAAATTAATGTATTTTCCTCTTTTAATTTCCCCTTAGCCTATGGAAAATAATAAAATAGGCTTCAAGTATTCATAATTAATTAATTTTGAAAAGGGGACATTACACTCCAAGTGTTAAACAATGATCTCATGCATACCAATGGTCCTTAGTAAACTTGGTGGTTGTAGTGCGCCTAAATTGGTACATAATATAAACTTATGCCCACAAAAATGCATTTGTCACTCAGCCAAAAAAGTAACTCAAGCTGAAGTAGATCCTTAATAAAGGGACCCCTGAACACACAGTCCCAATATTTAACAAATGTAATGCGATGTTATCTCTGAGAAAAAATGGTTTATAAACATCTAATTTAGACAAGGCCCTGGAAAGTAAAGTGCTCACAAGCCGTGGTTTAAACTAAAAGACAATGAAAGGAAGCTTTTGCAAATTAACATAAATGTAATTGTAAAATGCATGTGTCGCTTGAATTAGAAATTGAGATGCATTTTATATCATATAAAGCTTTACTCCTTCCAAACAAGTACACAATGCATTTGACCCTGTGATTCTTTCAATCAGCAGCTGCTAGTTTAGTCACAATTTAATCAACCGAATGGTATATGCCTTGTTAGAATTGGATGATGATAACTTGCATTAGACATTAGGAATCATATTCAAGCAGGCTACCTTTATCATGCACCCTTTTTCGGCTTCAATGTTCCCGAGTGTGGTGTTAAATGCGAGGAAGAAAGTTAGAAAGAATATATATCGTCAATAATGGTAGAGAACGCTCCTATTTAACTTTTTCAGAGCCCGTAAATGTAGCCACAAATTAGTTAATCCAAGATATGACCAGAGTAGCCACAAATTAGTTGACAAATACAGTAACACGGATTACATTTACCTCTAAGTTTTCTCCTAATGCTGCTCTTGCCTGCCCACGTCGCTTCCATGCCTCTCCAGTTGTCGGGTTTGATTGTATTGCCTTTACAAGGTAAGGCCAAAAATGTAAATCGGTGATTCCAGACACACAAACAATACTCAACTGCATGAAGGTATGTAAAGTTTAGTTTTGAACCTTGGAAAAATCTGAAATTGCAATTTCAAGCTTTCTTTGAAATGCATATGCAGTTCCTCTTCCAATCAGTGCCTCAGCTGACATTGGATTATCCCTCAATATCTGCAAGCTTCATATATCAGTATGCCATGTCAAGCTAAACATGGGGGAAATATTTCTTGATTGTAAATCTCAAACATAGAAATATGACTTGCCTGATTAAAAATAGCTATGGCATGGTCATAATTTCCTTCATTAACCTGAAAATGACAGCAATCAAGTCATGCCCCTCATATCCACTCACTTAAGCGCATTAAAATTTGCATACAGCTTTTCCAAGTAAGAGAATACATATAATTAAAGCTATGTATTCCATTAGTTTATCATATCGAAAATGACAAAGCAAAACTTAATGCACAGAAAAGTTTGTTGTTTTAGTGAACCGACTGAAATGATATCTAAATAAGTATATGTAAATGTACAATAGAAATAGCTTCCCTTGAAGTGCATCACTAAGATGCAAGCATCAAAAGGTTCAGAATATGCAAGAATGTCTACTCCACAATGTGAGAAAAGCTTGATCGCTATATATGCTGCTATTCTACCATTAGGAGGGGTTAAATACTTTGAATGCTTGTCCCGCCTATAGCACACAGACCAACTGATGTTTGTAATAAATATTTTTAGACTCCAAAAATGAAACTGTATTTGTAATTATTTTTCAATTGTGATAGTATCTTCCATTCACGGGGTAAGTTCATATTTGCATTAAATGTTTTCATGCAATTTATGGAAATACAAAGGCAAAATTAGGGCAACCTACTTTAAAACGAGACCCGAGTGGATGGTGGAAAAACAACCTGTGCTATTCCTCTTGATAACCGAAGATCCAAGCTTATTGACCGAGTTTTTGAGCAACTTGTGAGCCTAGAGCATCCTCTTTCTGCAAGGGTTTTGCCTTCTCAATGAGCTTTTCCTTCTCAGCAGGTTTGTCCTCCTCTGCAAGTTTTGCTTTCTCAACAGGTTTTCCTTCTCAGCAGGTTTTCCTTCTCAACAAGTTTTGCCTTCTCAACAGGTTTGAGAGGGCTTGTACAAATTGAATTAGATGAATATATTGTTGAATTCATGGATTCTGCAATTTTAATATCGCTGCCCACTGATATATCACTTCTTAGATCGGTTAGTAAATCCTGCAATTCAAGTAGTTGCTTTAGATCCACAGATCGGCCCAATGCATGTCCATACCCTTGCTTCCAAACCTGCACTGCATCCTGCCGCTTTCCCAAAGCAGTCAATGCATGACCTGAAGAAGTGAACTGTTACAAAATAGTAGCTTGCAGTTTGATGTTTAAAAATGAAAAATTTACAAAAACAATACCAAATTATTAATATAGAAACTGTATTCTTGCTTACAAATATAATACCACTCCATAAAGATAGAAACTGTATTCTTGCTTACAAATATAATACCACTCCATAAAGATAGAAACTGTATTCCTGAACAGGAGAGAATAAATAAGAAAAGTCTCCATTTATCACTGACATTAAAAAGGAGGCAGTGCTTTCAAATATGTCCAATTTCTCTCCTCTGACTGCTTAAAGACTGAAAACACAATTGTCATTGCTTAGATATTAAAAATATGCTTAAACACATGTATGCTGATTTCCGTCTTATTTCTACCTTCGTTGGTAAAAGCTTAACCAGCATTCCCTCAAACTACTTTGATCAAACTAGAGCGCCGTTGTACAGATAAAGAGCAAAAATGTAAAATAAAGTGTTAATGTCATAGTTACCAAGTCGGGAAATCCGGATCCGTTCAGAAGGGCAAGCAAAATCTGAAATTCTTGAACAAGTTTGACAAAATGGAAAGATATGTATATTATTATTTATATATGAGCATAATTTTATAAATATGCGAGATTGACAAAATACAATGAGAAAAATTATTACCTTATTATAGAATAGTAATATTTTTAATATTGAATAATGCATAACATTGCTGGGTGTCTTTTTTGCAAACAGCTAAAACAAATTTTAAAAAAACAGGATCAGCCCGGACCAAACTTATCTGGGATGGCTGAAAAAGTCCACATCCAGATGGATTTGGAAACTATGGCTGATGTCCAGATGAACAATCAACTCACCTTCTCGTGTATTAGAGAAGTTCTTGTAGTACTGTAGTCAAAGAAATCAAGGCTTGGGTTATATCCATGGACCAGCAAAATAAATGTATATTAACTCCACTTATGAGTATATGATGTCCGGCTTGTGGAAGGAAAAACATCACGAGCAAATAACTGAGTAGTTTTTCACTAATACCTGCCCCTGGCATCATGCTAAAATGGCAATTTCAATGGATTGATATTCAGATTGCCGTGACCTTTTCCATCATTCAAAATATTTTTTAAAATGTTCTTTTTTTTAATTTTTTTTAGATAATTGTGTAAATATATATATATATAGACACACATATTACAAAATACTCTGCCATTGACAAAAACAGAGTGTGCCTGAAGCAAGTTCCTTACAGGTATTCTATGATAATGATCCAACAGATCAAAAATAAGCTTTGACCACTATGAACTTAGAGTTTGATTAAAAAATCTCGTGACAGGAAAAGCTAGTTCACCACAGAACATACTTAGACTTTCAACATAAATACACACATACACACACACACACACACACACACATATAGAACGGTTTTTAAACAGTTTTTCAAACCAGCCTAAAGTATGCATTTCCAAATGTGTTATATATCATCCTAAAATTCAAAAACCATCACTGGGGTAGGTACATTGCATAGCAGGCTAACATGCCCAAGACCGAAGTCCTGAGAATACTTATCTTCTGCATCATTTGTTGCCTCCTGGGTAGCCCAGCTGATGTTCCCTGGGTGTGCTACATGCCTGTATATGGGAGCAGATTGCTCTTCAACCTAGGTATTACTATTCATGGTGCCAGAGCTTTCAGCCTGGGTTGATTGGCCCATGGGGGATAGTTGAGGCTTCCATGGGACCTGCATGGTGTCAGCACTGAGTTTTCTTATCAGATCTGGGAGAATGAAAATCTGTAGAACCTGCATGGCATCAACATTGACTCTTGAGTTTTCTTATGAGATCTGGGAGAATGAAAATCTCAATAGTTTTGATCCTCTTCTGAATAGTCTACATCCTCTTCTGTTGCTGCTGATAGTTGGCCACAAGATGAAAAATGTACTTTTCGAGCAGTGATTCAGGAGGATATGGATCACTCAGTTTTTTGCATAAATCTTCGATGCTTGAATAAATAGATGGGAGCTATGTTACAAGGTGTGTCGAACTTTATCAAAACAGTCTGAATTTTGCCAAAAGTTATCCTCATCGAACATGAACTCGAACTTTATCCATTGTTGGAGTTGCATCGATACGAATACAGTATCAAAAATGGATACAACTAATTTTTAATGCCCCCTGATATGGATACAGATGGATACAACATAATATATAATATTTAAAATACTATAATAATCTAGATTATAAATTAAGAATATATTAATAATAATTATCAAATTTAAATTATTAACGAACTTATACATTAGATTAAAATTACACGCAAATTACACACTTCCAGCCCACAGGAAGGTAAGAAATTCGGTATTCAATGGATTAAAAAAATGCAAGTTGTGTAGGCCAACAAAAAATAGACGAAATGAAAGAAAAGAAGTAGAATAGGCCAAAAGAAACAGATCAAAAGAATTGCAGGTTGATCAGAACCAATGTGAAAGCTTGAAGAAAAAGAGTGAATCAACACTCTCAACTTCATGTCCTAAATTGTTGCTACTAAAATGCATTATAGAAGATCATTTGCAGTTTTTAGCATCTTTTAGCCTTTTGAAGGGGTTTTTGTATATTTTTAAACTGTTAAATCAGATATGGTAATAGTTGCCTTGCTTACCATATCTGGCTGTATCTGAGAAGCGCCTAAGCTATACACGTATCCAGCATGCATATATGCACGCCCTAGTAGTAAGGGCAGAGTATCCAGCAGCACTGTCCATTATTTTTTACATGGGAAGTTTTTGACATGCTTTTGCACTATTTTATAAATATGTGTGTGTATATTCATAAACCAAATGAGAGCAGAGACAGAAAACTCTCTCCACTGTCCCTATTTATGCATTTTCTTAAAATAACAACTATAAAAAAAAATTATTTGTTCGAACTTAGACGTTTTTTTCCTATCTTTATCCATTGGCGAACTTGAACCAAATCCTTGTCAAACATGAACTCCAACTCGAACCTTGTGACTTAGGATGGAAGGAAGGTAGCGAGAATGGCTTCTCCTTGAGTAGCTGCAATTGTACTTTTGGAACTTGCAGATCCACGCTGAGAGAGGGCAGGTTGCCCTTCCATTTATTGAGTGACTAGGAGACCACAGCGTCCAGTTTATCGGAAAGGATTCAGTTGGCATGCTTCCAGGTTCGTAAATAGGGGCAGACGAGCTACCAGAGGGAAACTAGGAGGAATCCGTGCTTGAATATGGTTAGAGGATGGAGGAGAAGCGAATTTAACAGTCTGGGTGATTGTACAGCAATCTGCACTAAACTGAATGTGCATGAAGGGAAAAGATGATAAAGGTGGGGGATTGGCTCTCATTGGACTGCCCAAGCTTGGATTATTTAGCACTAGATTTGCTTCTTGGGATAAGAGATGATGTACCTAAGAAGTAATGGAACCGACTACCTGATGATGTAGCATACAAGAGCGTACATGTTGCTGCTGACTGTTGTCTTCATCTTTGACTTTAAAGCATTTGCTCATTACGAGCCGGCCAGACCTGACAGATGCAGGTTGACTTGATAAGGTTGCATCTTCCTACCTTTCCTCCTCTGATAAACTCTAAGGGGTTTGGGAGATGAAGAGCTGCATTTGCATCTGTGGTAGCTGATATTTAGATTTATAGAATGTGTGTTCAGTCTATGGCTCCTCCTTGTTGCCATTACAGATTTTTGAAACACTCAAGAGTGTTTTCAGTAGTGTACGTGCAATTTGATACATTGATATGATTGCACATCCTACAAATCTTGGAGAGGCCAAAACAATTTAACCTTCAATTTGAAGGCACCGCCCTTGTTGCCATTGAAATACTTTCCTCATGCATGGATACCGGCATTTAAGAGAGCTAATAGCATAGACTTTATTGAGCAGTTAGGATGGATTTATTTCCTCATCCAGCATCAAGAGCTCGTCATGCATGGCATTGAACTACGCTCATTTACCTCTGTATTTCTGCTAACCATTTACATGTCCTTACATGTGCCCCATTGAAGTCTGGATTTTAACAGCTGATGTTTTTGTTTGTGAGCAATAAATGTAGAAGTGTTGGATAAGCCTGAAACGTTGTAAGTTGTCCTTGCTACGATTTTGATGGTAGGTATGGTGAAGGTGTTTAAATCTAAGAGAGACACGTCCTGTTTTGAAAATCATGTGACCTTTTCCGTCTTCCTTCATGTGTCTATGCTTATAGTTTGGTGGCATTAGACTAGGCTGGATGCACATCGTCATTTCAAGCTTTGACATTTTGAACTGCTGTGTTCACCGGCTTGCACAGCTGGTATAGGGTTAGAAGCAAGCGATATAAAATGAAAAACAATTGCATGGGAAGAGGAATTTAAATGGAACACAGGAAAATGTTCAAGAAAAAGGCTACCGGGTTTAGGTGGAGTGTGAGGTTGGGGAATAGATATTAGTTACTAGGAGATGTTTTAGTCGCATGGAGAAGATGGGGATTTACTGAAATATCTATGACTTTGTAGTTTTAAACTTTGGTGGATGGTAGAAAGAGTTGAGCTGTTTTTATTAAAATATTGAAAATAAAGTTTAAACGAGCTCTAGTATCTTTGAGGCATTGAATTTTGTTTTAATACTCACAAGAATATTGAAAAGATGTTTGGGTGATGGTTTCTGTAGAGAAACCATATTTTGAAAGTGGCAAGCTTGACCACTCATTGAAGGTGACTGGATCATTTTCCGAGTTCCTTGTTGTTCCTAACTTGATAATTGTTGGTCTCAAGAGTTCTGTAGTGAGTTAGAAAGCAAACAAGTAGTCATTGGAAAGCTTGAAGAGTCTTCTACATGATGGAACCTTAAAAACTTTCACATTACATGTTCACTTCTCAGGGAAGCTCAATTTTTGTAGACACACCTTGCTGCCCCAAGAAAAAAAGGAGCAATTTCAGGGAGTTGGAATCAGAATTGGAGCTTGAGACCCATCCCATTGATCTTGGAAGGCTATTAGGAATCAAATTCACATAAGATTAAACTAAAAAGACCTCGAGCTCCGGCAACTTCGCTTCAATCTCTCTCTCTCGTAAGGTACGTCTCTCATACTTAGCCAATTTTTCAAGAGGACACATGTCACCTCCAAGGTTGAGGCGCATTTTTGTGTCCCTCATGTCCTTGTCCCAAGGGAACATAGGGGACAAGAAAATGCGCCCCACCCCAAATTTGCCTCCAAGTTCTTCGCAAGACCACCCGATAAGCACTCCATGAGGCCTATTTACCCTTTTCTAGCCCCCTCCTATCGTGCAATGAAGTTGTGCCACTTGTCATCACCAAGGCAAGGCGCATTTTTATGTCCCTCATGCATATCCCAAGGGAACAAGAAAATACGCCCACTCTAGCCCCGCTTTGGTTTCTCATGTGATCAAATTTGAAGTTCCGTAGTACTTAAGTAAGCCTTTCCTCACTTCCCCGCATCAAATCAAACCTCGCCACTTGTCATCACTACATGAGGGCACATTTTTTTGTCCCTCCTGTCTCTATCCCATAGGGGATAGATGACAAGAAAATGCGCCCATTCCAGCCCCCTGTCATGATTCTCCACGTGACACGCTTTCAGCCCTTGGTGCTAAGAAGTTGATTTTCTCCTTCCCTCGTCGAGCAATCATGCAGTGCCGCTTGTCAAGCCCACATGAGGGCACATTTTTCTGTCCCTCCTGTCCCTATACCAAGGGAACAAAGGGGACAAGAAAATGTGCCCCATGCCAAGAAGTTTGAAAACCTAAAAATTATTTGACTATTGCTACTTGCTACTACACCACTTCTACCTCATTCAAACACAAAAAGCACTGTCTAAGCTTCAAAACATAAAATAACTTCTACCCACCCCATTTTTTCACAAGACCTCCATGGTTGTTGAGCAAAAACCTCCAAAAACCTGCATTTTTACCAGAAACTCTGTCAAAATTTCTCCAGGGCTGCCATATACACCAAAACCATGAAAAACTCATATCTTTCAAACTTGTAAGCGGATTCAAATGAAATTTTCTCAGTTGTTCTTCATCCTAGGCACCTTCAAGAAGGTTGTAACAGCAAAGTAGATGATGCCCTGATTTTTTAATGGCAGTAAACCGTAGTTTTTTTTTCATGTCCTAGAAGAGAGCACGATTCCAAGGAGCAAGCTGAAACCAATGAAGGTATTTTTGTCGCAATCAAAGATGGATAAGTGTTATTTCTAAAATAGTATCCTAGACCCTCACTAAAAATAGAAACTTACCAAAAATAGCAAGCTTCCTCATATCAGTGCATTCAGAGAACAATGAAGATGACAAACAAGATAATTTTTTCTAAAAAAACAAAAAAGCAAAAGCAACTTTCCAAAAATAGAAACTATCCAAAATCACCAAGAAATAGTAGTGAATGTATTCTCAGCATGTTAGGGGTTTCAAAAAAATGAATTCAGGAAAAAAGCACTTTTTCCAAAATAGCTAACTCATGAACCCTAACTGCTAAAAATAGAAAGTCTCTGATTCAATTGCAGAAAGTTGCTATCATCTTCATTTTCACCCATCTCGTTGATTTTTGCAAGTATGAAGTTCAAATTTGCTTATCTAGAACTTATTGCAACCCTAGTATCGGAATACCCAAGTGTGGGTGACAATGATGTTACTCATATGGACTTGGAAGATCTCAAGAATCAATGCTCGATGGTCCCAGAGAACCTGTGGAGGACAAGGTGTTCACAAGTGGATTGTATGTTGTGGGTGGTCATCTTGTATCTGTTCAGAGCACGGAATTTGTACTGGCATGTGCTCATCACTACGAGTCGGAGTGAAGAATCATAAGGGTAGACGATAACTCAATTATACTGCGGTGCTCACTCCTAAAGGAATTTCTCAATGTATGCAAATCTCGACATGGAACAACATGGTTATCATCACAAAGGAATTTGCATCGGGTGAATGGTCTAAAACAGAATCATATCTTCAAGGCCTTGCATTGGGGTCATGGTTGAAACAGGGAAGAAAGCCATCTCGCATGCCGAAAGCTCTATCTAGAAGTGAGTTCCACGAAGGCTTTTCGATGCAATCATCCTACTGAGTAGGGTGATGAGAGAAGAGGCTACGAGGATTTTCAAGATTGGATGGCGCAGTTCATCCTTGTTGTCATTGAGGTAAGTAGATGATTGACTAGGGGCAGATAATCAAGTGACAACATCCATCAACAATTGCTCCAGTTGTCAGCTACGAAGAAGTTTTCAATGACATCCTACTTGGTCTACGCTCTTGCGAGCACAAGACCATTCAGAGGCTTGACCCTCACTCAAAACATTTCTCATAAGGCTCTCCAATGAGAAGTATCCATGAATTGACCACGAAGGAGAGCAACCACCATTTTGCAAGAGTGAATGATGCTTTCACTATGTTTGTCATAAGATTGTTGAGGGAAATCTTAAATCAAGGTTGTCTTCACAAGCTACTACTTTGATCAAAAGGTATGGGTCCTTCTTCACACAATTCTCAACTTTTTCATACATCGAGCATTTGGGTTCGATCTTGCTCCGCGTAAGTTGCCAAGGTATCTTAGTGATAAGATTGTGATGTTCGGTTGTGTACACAATTTGCTCACATCAATGGCAAGCTCAAGAATCGAAAGAAGAAAAGTGTTTCATTCCCTATTTTTCTCAGGATCTTCTCCTGTAAAAATGTTAATGATGCCGCAAACTTGGAAGATTCCTTCGCTCCTTTGAACCTCTACTCATACAAACCAAGGGGGATTTCGACATTCGAAGCAACCCAAAACATTCCACCTTCCTAATTTGCATCATGTTTCGCAAATCGAGGACTATTGGGTGAATTGCTCAAATGACTTTGAGGTTAGGGAATGTAATCATATGAGAATGACAAATGGGCAATGAGAAAATTCAAGTTTGATTGGTACGAGGATGGAATTGAGGATGATGGTACTTGAAATGTATGATCCAGGTATCAATTGTGAAGGCCTCACCCCTCCCACAAGTCTCTTGGAGCATTCATGAATCAGGGGACATAAATGGGCGAACCGCGGTAATCCGGAGATCCAAGGAATGGTTCAAAAAGAAGAAAGTTGCCCTCATCAAATCGGGAGGTTTCCCAACTCTCAAAAGAAAAGCATCCCACCTTTCCTCTTTAAAAGCAACTGAGAAAACTTCAAGCTCTACTCACTCAAGAGAGCTCTCAAAAAGGAAGTTAATGGAATCCGAGGCCCCACACTACAAGAGACCCACAAAAAAGTAAGAGCAACGCTAGATCCTAGAAGTTTTAGAACAGGAGAAATTGATCCATCACATCCCGAATCCCTCGGCCAGTCTCAAAGTATCTCCTCCTCTCTGCACTTGCACCACAAACTCAACCAAGAAGATGTGCCATCTAACTCAAAGCCGGATATAGCAATCATGCCAAATATTGTTCCTGATGCAACTAAAATATTCCCATGGGTACATGAGATGATAGGAGGAGAAACTTGCACTTGCTCAACAAGCGGCGGTTTCGGATTTTCAAGCCATATCCATGATGGTGAAAATGAAGAAAGGAAAGTTAGCCCAAGTTGCTTCCCGCTTCTTCAATGGTGCTTGGAAAATTAGTACGTGGAGGTAATTCGGCCGAAAGTAATCAAGCTTGTTGGTGAGATGTCCTCGTGCGACTACGAAATGAGTACCATCCCTTTCGGGCCACAATGCACGAGGGAGATGCCCACCTATTCAAAGAATCATCCACTCGCCTTCTTGCGAGAAACGAGGAGTATAAGGAGAAAATCAAATAAACTGGAAGGTCATGTAAGAACCTCGCCTCGTATGTGCAAACCTTCATGGATCCAAATGCCATTTCGCCTCTTCCAGTTGAGGAAGTCACTCCCATTAGTAGCTTTGATCTGGAATCCATCAGAAAGACTCAAGGCTTCACAATGCAAGGTAGGAAAAATGATAAGTGGGTGAGTAAGATTCTTGAGAAAGGTAAGGCATTGCTTCTTGAGATTCTCTCATTATTTGAATACACGATTGCAACTGCCACAAAGTTAAGGATGACTAGAGATGAAATTGAAAAAGAGGAGCACTAGGATCAGGTGTTTCCATTGGTGGCTGAAATGGGCAAAGTCAACTCTTCGTACTAGTGGGCAGAAATGTATTCAATTTTGCATCTGAAGATGTCTCAAATTTGAGCCAGAACTCTTATTGCTCAATACGAGATGTTAAATCGTGCTCTCGATGAATTGGACTCATATGAGGAGCGTACTTCAAAGATGCAAGAGGATATCAATGTGGAAATGCAAAAACTTGGAGCACCCTGCGGTGGATGAAAACACTTCAGTGGATGATCTAGTGAAACCATTTAAAGAGATAATCAAGGAGGCCGGAGATCCATTTTCTTTCAATGAAGACACACTGGAGTCTCTTGCTAAGATAAGAGCTATTATATCCAACACCGCGAAGGAGCATCAGGCATGGTTCACGAAATGCAAAAATATCAATGTTACCTCCAAGAATTGGCTCAAAGCTTTGAGTTTTATACCGTGCTCGAGAGAAGGTTGCGCTGCTGACAGCCGCTCAGTATAGTAAAGAGTTCAAAGGGATCGAGATCTTCCTAGAGGCACTCTCCAAAAGTCCATCAGAAAGTGAGTCTCCATCGGCAAGTGCATCGTCTTCATCCGAGTAGCTATCTCCTCTCCTTTCTCTCTTCCCCACCCCCTTCCTCTCTTCTTTCATGTTCTAATTCTTCGTTGGGGGTTTACTTTTCATTTTTTTCTTATTCATTAAAATGTGATCTATAGTTGTACTTTGTAATGAGTCTCCTCCAATTAATAAAAAGGGACTTAATTTCTTTCCTAGGAATGTGAAAGGTCACATGTTGTAAAGGTTAATGAAAAGTCATGTAGGGGGTAGGCGAATAGTCATTTTGAAAAACTATATATTGTAATGACTTCCTCATTTCAAAGTGGTTGTCAATTTTGTGAGTTCATGAGTAGATAGTTACAAAAGAACAAGCAAAGATAGCATTTCTTCTATTTCTCTTCCATATGTTTCCGCTCTCTCTCATTTGCAGCTTTGTGAACATGTGTAATGTCCCCAATGGACATTATTTTACCCCTAAACGGATTTTAGGCAATCCCAACTTTAAATATGCAAAATACAGACAAATTGCAGTCAAACAGAAATCTGATTTTTGCAGAAAATTAAATCTAGGGCAGCGAACAGAAAATAATGGATAACTCCAAAAATACTTGCTCAAATCTCTTGAAATTTTAAATGGAGCTTGCTAATACAATAACTGATATTATAGAACTATTTTTGGAATTTTTTGAATAACAGAATGCTGCCAGAAATTTACAGCGTGCCCTAAACAGCTGAAAACTTCTAAAATTAATATCTTTTGCTAGAGAAGTCCAAATGAGCTGAAACTTTGGATCTTGGGCCACAAAAATATGAAGAATAATATTCCAAAAATAGTTTTCACAGCAAACACGAAACCCTAATTTTGCCCTAAAAAGTAGGTCGCCCAACACATTTAGGGCATCAATTCAGCTCCAAAATTGACAAGCTAGGGTAGATCTCTCACTACCGAAGAATGCCCTGCTAGCTAGGGATGGATCTCTCACCACCGAAGCTAGGGTTCCTGTGGGATCTTACTCCACAAGCTGGATATTTGCAAACAACAGTTGCACATGAAAGAATATGCATAAGCTACAAGCTTAAGACACAAATTAGAAAATATCAAATGGTATGGAATATCTTTCCCTTCAAGTCGACTTCTCCTTATAAAGGAAGAAGAGACCCAAAACAACCTCTACAATATCCAATTAGTTCCCAAGGATTTTCCCTATGCAAGCATTTAATATTTTCCCATATTAAATGCTTTTTCCAACAACTTTTTCCCTCCTAATGCAAGTCACATTTTTCTAGGGGAAATACATAGTAAAATGGGCATTTATCCTTTCTATGTTCCCATTCCCCTTCTAAGGCAAGTTGTCTTTTCACCTAGGATGGATAACAATTTATATTTGGGCCTTTTCCATCCTTGATTTAATAATTATTAAGTCATATAAATTATTATAAGTGCTCTATATATTTTTTCCTTTTATTAATGGCACTTTATAATAATTAAATATAACTTAAGCCACCCTTATATTTTTCTTTTAGTCATTCGGGTTGACAAAATAGGCCAAAGGTCTTCGAATGGGAAGGGGATATTACAACATGTCAATCTTGCAAAACCAAGAAGAGTGTAAAAGCTTTTGATGAATGAATTAATGAGATTTTATGTTCACGGTTCATTTTGTATTGCCATAACTTTGTCTTTCTTTCCAATTGTGTGTTGATAAACTCGGTTAATACTTGTAAGATTCTCGCTTGAGCCTACTTGCAATATTAACCCTTTCTTTACATTCTCACTCCTAGTATCTCACATTCCTTGCAAATTCTTCTCTTGCACGAGGTGCAAGCATTTGTCGCAAGTGCAGTGGAGTGTGCCTGTTGGATCCCGGCCTATTAGCCAACCACAAAGTTGTTTATTTGCATACAATAAAGGGAGCCTCCCCTTTTCCAAGTAGGAGGGACTTAGTCCCAGAGCATTAGTGAAAATCAACTAATTTGTCCTAGCGACAAATTGTTTCGCCAACAAGGTTGTCACCCTCTAACACAAATCTCTACAGGGAGGAGCCTCCGTGCTCTAGAGCTCCCATATTGTTCACCTCTTTCTTTCAACCCATGCAGGTGATTGGCATCACTAAGCGTTCTTTGGACATTGGCACGTCACACATCAAAGTTGATAGATCAGTTAGGCGTCGCTTCTCTCAACGCATCACCGCTTTACTCGACTACTCAAATCTCTAAGCTTGTTATCTCTCGCCATCGTGGCTCTACTCCACCACGTCGAGCGGCTCTACCCATCCAACGACATGGATCTACTACTTACCAAATTTTGCCCCGCACCACGGGGCAAACTAATATTACAAGCTTCTTTTCTCTACGAGAGATTCTAGACAAAGTTTCTTGCTTCCTCCTAAGATCCCCAACCTAGCTCCTCCAACCCTGTATACTCATTGGACAACATTGTCATATCTCTCATAGTGATCAATAATGGCTCAAGATAATTCCTCCACTTTTGGCACAGACAATGACATTCAATGAGATTTGCCTCCAGTCTTCATTAGCACTTGCTCTTGGGGCTTTTGTTTGCCCCTCGTTACTATTTGTATAAGTTTCTTTGCTACTTGTGTTAGTGGCACGCTCCTCTATTTCATCTTTGTACTTTGTTTCATCAATTCACTTCTAGGTTTCTCTCTTCCTAGAACTTGCAATTGTTAATGCATGTATCCTTCAGTCCCAATGACCTACTTTTGGTCATTTGTGGACAATATAATTTATTTCATTCTTTCTTTCTTTCAATAATTTGGAGGCACATGGTGCCCGTGACGTATTATTAGTTCATGGATAATTTGGTTTACGTGTGTGTGACTAGTTGTGCTAGCATCTATACATCTTGGCGGTTACATACATGATACGGGGACAATGTCAAAGTCTTAACGTTGTGATTTGCTAGCATGTTCACGTATTTCATGTGATTTACTTCTATATATTAAGTTCTTGTTGACTACAATTACACACACGCACGCACGCACATCTTTTATTCCACATATGCATATTTTGGATATTGTCTAGTTGAGCTAACTTTGATCCATCTTAGCTCAATATGAATGCCTCGAGTACATGTTTGGTAACACAATGACTAATAACTTCATGCATCGGTCATTGTGATTGGAATCCTTGTTGACTACATTTATTTCATGTGTGTTGATTATTTATTATATCCAAAGGTTGTCGGATACTCGGCCCCTATTGCTAGGGCGCGTGTATCCACATGTCGAATATGGATACGGATTATGAGGTAGGGTTCATTTTCTTGACATTGACCAAGTCAAAATAAAATAAACTTTTTATAAGTACCCCACCACTAAACCCTGCAGTACATCTCGGATACGTCACAAACGTGCTCGGATATACACAGGACATATTCGTACCATATCCGGAAGGATCCGTGACTGGTGCGATATACGGGGGCGGGAACAAGCCCATGCTTCCCAACTGAGAAGTTAAGAGAGTTTCCCATATGTAATTCATAAAAATCAAAGGAATTTGACAATCACCTAAATCAATCATTAAACAATTCTACAATAGACTAAACCACCAAACAAAAAATAGCCTGGATTGTGAACATCATTCCTCTTCACTATTAGAAAAGACTAAGAAGGATTTGTGTGCTAACTAAGCATGGCTATGGGAAGCACTCTCATATGATGACATTGACTAAAACACATTCAAAAAAATTGTGCACCTAATGTTAGCTTCAAATTCCCTTACATCTGATTGTGCCTTGAAGTCCATATCATTTCGAGAACATTGATCCTATTTTAACTTAATAAAAGGAAGATTTTCTCTACTCGTGGACTTGTTACACGTGTTTTGCCTACAAACAAACAATTTCTTGGGTTATTCAAATAGGCTCACACTTCTCTCAAATGATGTTTAGTTTGCAATGCTCTTCTACAGAATAGTTGAAAGAACGTCCTTGCCAAAATCCTTATGTTGGTTGACTACATTGTTTCCCTTGCCATCTAATATCTAACTAGGAACTGCACACTCGTCATTAGCCTTCTAGTGCTGTTCTTGGAGACAACTAATTATCAAGTAGTTGGCTTAATATCATTTAGGTCTTTTGAAGAGCTAACTGACTTAGAGTTCTACAATGGCTTGTGTACTCTTCTAGGGTTTATGATGTCCCGTGTTTAAGCCTCTTTTTCCTCACATGATCTCAATCAGTATTTGGTTTGTCTTTGCCTTTGTTCCGTCCTTGAATTGACCCTTTGTACTTTGAAAGATGCCTAATTATGGCCCAATTGCAGCCAGATGTTGTAGTTGCAGCAAAAATCACACAGTTTCCTCATAAATTTAAAGAAAGCTCGCATGTTTGTTCTGAAGTGTGTCACGATTTAATGTTTTTAGAGCTTTTGAGTCAATTGTTTTATTGAATGCAATGTAATCATACACGATAACTGACTGCCAAGTGCTCAAAAGTTTATGGAGGGAAACTCTGGGACTTGCCTCTGCTTCCAAACTTGGCAAAAACTTATTACTGTACACTTGCTAAGTATCGCAAGACTGCCAGCCACAGAAAAAAAAATCCCAAAAGGACACAAACTCTTATAAAGCACTAAAGCTACATAGAAGAAATACACAATTTTTAATGCCTTTATGGAATGAAAACATCTCTTTACATAAAATTGCTATGTTTTCAATATTTTTAAATTTCTTGGCTAAAAGTATTTGCCTGTCAGGTCTTATGATCCAAATAGTTGCTAATTTCTTAAGTTAGTAAAGTGTGGCTTAGATTGTGATAATAAACAGGGGATGCTTCCCATTTATGAGACACCCCCTTCTTTGTTAGTATTAGAATGTTGGTCTTTATCAACTTATGTTAGCAGGTTAATAGTTGTTCGCGGGTAGTTGGGCCCATAGGGTGTTTGAGTTCGCTGTAGAAAAGCATATTTGACCTCGTGTGTAAATATAACAAAATGTCTACGTATTTACATTATGTAAGCTTTCTTTCATTGAATACAATGTAGGTTTGCATTACCAGTGTTATCAAAGCTCCATTGAAAAGGGTTGTGAGAAGGATGACAATAAAGATTCCAGCATTGAAAGGATGACGATAAAGATTGAAGCCGTGAGGAAGTGATGAAGATGAAGTGGTAGATAGAGGTAATTGATGGTGTGATGGGAGCCTAGTGATTAGGAAAAGGTTTTGCTGTGAAGTTTTCGATGCAGCAGTTTGAATCTTAATGCAGTTTGTAGATCTTAGTTCTGCTGAAGAAGGCCATACTAAATTGTATGTGGTAGTGATGTGAAAGTTCCATAACATTGACATTCTAAACTGCATATTGCCCGAGTTTTTGTATGCCAAAGGATGTAAATGAATTTGAAGATATATGCTGATATGACATAAAATATCTGCGGGGTCACTTAGAAATTGCCTTAAAAAGCTTTCTAGAGAAAAAATATATATATCGTTATTCTTTGGCCTGAAATCAAAGTTGTGGGGTATAATATATACAAAATGAGGTGTGGAAAACACTACAAAATCATGAGAACTTGTCTAAAAACATGTGGAATGTTTGCCAGGAGGTGAGTACTGCTGGAAAATTCCTGGATGCATGCCTGGGGCATGAGAATGACTGCCTTAACCTCTGGGGTGTGTTAGAACAGCAGCAAAAAGGTTTTTTGCATGTTATTTTCGCCTGAAAAGCATGTACAGGCAAGATCCATCCGTGGCATTGAATCCTCCCGGAGGTGTTTTTTTCCCAGCTGTCAAAAGCCTTGACACAGCAGCATATAATTCAAATTTCCTGAATGGCGCATATGCAAGACTAAAGAGCATTTCAAAATGTTGGCTGTGGCATTTGAAGTGTACCCTCATAATTGCTGGGGTGACTTTCAATTCTATTGTACTGCCATTAATTTAAAAGCTTCAATTTACTTTTATTTTAGTTTTTGTCTTGGGGTTAAAAGTAAAGTGGGTGAATAAAACCTTTGGCTTTTCATTCCAAGAGGCATTGTAGAGCAGTTGGTTGTCATGGTGCATGAAGGCATAGTAGGTTGAGAGGTTACAGGTTCAACCACATTCTAACCTCCTTCATTCTTGTTTTAGTTCAAGTGTGCCTTTTTTAAAAGGCGAATATGTCATTGTGTAAGCTTATGTAAAATATTTTCAATAAATGATGCAATGTGTTGTCTAGAAGAGCTGGTTAAAACAAGTTCCATTAAGGCTTTCAGCATGTAGAAGGTCAAGATGTCCAAACTCTTTTAAGTACAAAACAAAAACTTTTATTGAAAAAAACTTATCTTTTTCCATACAGCCTATGTTTTTGACATTTTTAACATGTTGATGTTCTAGATTAACATTGGGGGTGAGGGGGTATAGCCAGTTGATTGAAAGGTTCTGGAACATTCTGAAGCCATTTGAAGAGTTATTTTTGGCTTTTGGGATGCTCCCCTTGTGAGTTGTAGAGCAATGTATTGTAAATGGGTAGTTTTTATGTGAACACCATGAATGTAACACTGCACTGTCCTGCCGCCAGTATCATTGGAGACGGAAATGTTCCATCTTGTGGCCTGCTTGTCCCTTGGGATCGAGTCTGCAGAAACCCATCTTGAGTCAGTTGCTAGCTCAACAATAGGGATGTTGATTTAGTGGCAATTATTATTCTGCTTTTGTTTCAGGTTTCCTAGATGATAAGTGTTTAATTTGTAAATTTCTTGATATGGAGTAGATTGTTGATGTTGCACTGGATAGACTTCTAATCTCTCATTTGATGGGGGAAGGTGTTGAGATCAGTCTCCAAGGTCTGGTTCAGATGGTCCTTCACGGATTAGGACTAATCAAGTACTTTGGCACTTGTTTGACAGTGGTGTATGTTGCAGGCAGTGAAATGTCTGTAGACAATGGTAAGAGAAGTTGGAGTATTCCGTAGATGCTTCATACTTCATGTACAGGTTCAATGGAGGTAGTGTTGATCAATGTGGCTACATATTCCCATGATGCTCATCAACGTATCAAGTAGTGTCAGGAAATTGCAGGGCTGGCAGCAGGCACATAGCTAAAGAGGTCAGGCTGCGAGGGAAGCAGTATATGTATCGAGATGGGTTGAACAATTGCAGAGGTGGAAGTGGCCAAATGGCATGTTGCAACAGTTGTTGTTGGATAGCTTCAGAGTCGTGTTGTTTTTTAATAGCTTTATAGTCATGTTGTTCCAGATCATCGTCGTTACCCCTTTTGAATCAAGGGGATTTGTTTAGTCTAGTAATCCAAATGGTTGTTAGTTTCTAAAGTTAGTAAAATGTGACTTTGGTTGTAAACGGGTATGCTTCCTTGTTAGTATTAGAATTTTAGTCATTGTTAGCTTATGTTAATAGGTCAATAGTTGTTCACAGGTAGTTGGGCCTATTGAGTGGTTGAGTTCGGAGTAGAAAAGATTATTTAAGCTTGTGTGCAAAATAAAAATTCCATGTATTTACATTATGCAAGTTTTCTTTCATTGAATTAAATGTAGGTTTTGTATCATCACTGCCAATTCGCAGATAAAAAAATTGGTGTCCAAGTCTAGAAAGTTCGATTGATTGATGAAGCGTAAAAGCAAGGTTGTGATTGGTACCATGCTCAAGCTATTATGGTTGCTTATTTTAATGTATCCCGTCTCAGAGTGTAATTGAGAACCATGTGACTGGAGATTATAGCATTAGGAACCTTTCTTTTCTCAGACTCTTGATGGTGCGCAATGAACCTGTAGAAATATCTTGTTGATTTTCTATTGTTGACCTGCTATGTTTCCAATGCCACATTCAGCCCAATTAATGTCCAGTTTGCTTTGAGTTCCATGGTTTTCCTGTTCAGATTTGACCATTTATGGAACAGCTCATTACTCCCATCAGCAAGCTTATTTTCCATGAGCCCAACCATTGTTTTTCAGCTCATTCCAATAAGTGAGCTTGTGCTGAAGTTAATCTGGCCTCAAATGATACAAAAAAATAGGCAATATTATAAAAAGTATGTACATCAGCATCAATATATAATAAGACTACATGGCTGTGAGACGATTACAATACATAAGGTGATCATCATGTATATAAAAGAATGGGCATGTGTCCAGAGACACCCCTTACAAAGATTACTTAAGAATATAAGTATAACAATTAGGTTTATTACAAGTCCCCAATACTTGAGATGATTTACCCTCGAGACAAAGGGAGACGACGATGCATATCAATGAAAGAATGATTTTTCTGAGATATTCCTTCTCTTGGTCGATTTTCCTTTCCCACAATTGTCTCTTTAGCATTTCCTTTCCCACAATGTTGGTGCCCATTCTCTAATCATTTTCTTAAATCTAAGAGATGGTAACAACCTACTTAGTGGGGATATGAATCCCTCAAGTGTGTGTGTTGACCTTACCGATTAAAGTTGATGAAATGACTTCATACGTGCATCAAAAACTTAATAAATGTTTATAACCAATCAACAACCAAAACTATATCAACATCTCCAAGAGGTAAGGCATATGTAGTCTTCTGCAGTATAGTGCATAGTCAATTTGACCTTATAATATTTCTCCTCACAAGTTTTGGTGGCACCATCAGAGACCATAACATGAAAATACTTTGCAACATAAACAAATAAACCAAGTGTTCAAGTTCACCATGTATCAATAAAATTATGGGTGCCCAGAGTCACCAAGGACCATAACTTTATTCTTCTTGATATGCACTTGAATTTCCAGGGTTTCAGGATGAGTGATTCCAACTAAGGCTGCTACCAATATTCTTGATCAAACATATCACTGAGCCAGTGTTCTTTATTAGACTTTGAATTGTTTGAACTTGGTATCACCACTTCTTGTATCATTATTTCTTCCATCTTAATGTTCACCTTCATGAAAGCATACTTTCATACAGTTTTTTGTTGGTTAACATTCTTGTTTGTCTTTTCTGTTGAATTTTCCATGATCAGTTTTGCCAAAGTTATGATTCTCTAAATTTTTTATAAAATAATCAGTCTTTGGAGGTTCAGTCGTAGCACAGGGTTCCGATAGAAAAGCATCCGGTAGACAGATTGAGGACCATTGAATTCTGGACAGATAGAGGAGCATAGGGTGCATGCTTGCCCGGGTAGGAACTCCAACAATTCTATATATATACATACCCCTCCCCTCCTCCCCCTATAGAACTATAGGACCTGCCCCGACTGTCTGGCCCCTATCCATATACGGGGCTCGAGAACAAGGGAGAATCTATAGCCAGTGCCCCATATGGCATACAGATATGCTGGGCCGCCCCAGGAGTATATATAGAGAATGGGGGCAATGAATGACAATAAATTTGTTCCAAGTGATTGTAAATCCTTACATTTCATGTCGCCGCTAATTCTATCATTTTATGCAACTCCTTAAAGGTTCAGTCCAACAGCAATGACTCTCTTCCTCTGATGCAGTAGGGTTCAAAAATAAATGATGCTTCACCTTATTAACCCAGAGGATGGTTACATAAGGATCATTTCCTTCTACTTAGATCAATTTTAATATTCACACCATGATACTTATTTGACTCTCCAAATATTCATGTGTTTTCAAATTTCTTGCTAATTGAGCTCTACAATCGTATGCATATTCCAAACTCCATTTTGGATTACCTAGCTTGAGATATCACACAAGAAGTTGTTAGTGTTAACTTTCAGTCTCTCTGCGTCGTTGATCACATTGTTAAATTGGTTGCTGCTTAAAGCCTCAAGATCAGCACACAGCTCATTAATCTCTGCGACTTCACCATCCATCTGCCGTGCACCCCATGAACTTGTCGTATTATTAATGTGTCCTTGCAACCATGCATTGGTCAACTTCACGGTTTCCTCCATCTAAAATGTTTATTTGATTTTTTTAATGATATATTGTTTGAATTTTTTAACACAAAATTCTGTATATATTTTATCATTTAATTTACTCTATTTTTTTATTACTTTATCCTTTTTTAATACTACTGTTTTTCTCAACTTTTTGTAAAGATGTAAAATATTTTCTACTTAAAAATTAGTACATTTCTAACTCTATTATGTGAAATCGATAAGAGATTATATATATATATATATAGAAAAGTGACAGGGACGCCATCTGCACCAATGATATGTTGATATTTATAATATCCAAAAGGTATGATCGTAAAGTTAATCATTAGCTGCAGCATAGAATCAGAATGCTGCAGCAAAAGTACAGGACATTTCCCATCAACTCAAACAAAATACTGCTTGGACAGATGATTGATAGGGCAAAGAATTGTTTGTGTCCTCCAGGTTGTAGAGTAACCATTAAGTGGATACATTCGTACATGAGCAAGCCAGGTTCAAATCCCACCTGTGGTCAGGCAACCTAAAGAAGGGGACACTTACAATCTGCATAATGTGGTGTGGTAGCAACAAGTTTACCAGTGAACGGGATGACTTAGAACAGGAAGTGGAACCATCAACAACCAATTGTGTCCCAAATGGTTGTGGGTGCCACCCAAAAACCCACATTGGTCAATCAAAAAAAAAAAGCATATGATTTGATACATTCTAACAAATAACAACACCTGTGTGATTGTCTAAAAACAAAATATAAATAGTATCTTCATGAGAATTAACCATCATATTCATAATGCTTGAATACTGAAAAACAAATTAAAATATCTAGTTCTTATAAATTTTTGGTTCTCAAAATCCTGCAAACTAAAAACTCCCCACCAATCCCTAGATGCTCTACTCTTCGGCGTGCTACTTAAAATAACCCAGCCCTCCGAATCAAGCTGCTGACAGCTCTCTCAGCATCAATGAGAAGCAAGAGGAGATTCCATGAATTTCTGGGCCTGGGTGGTGTTCTCGGCCATGGTGCAATGGGTCCAATTAGGAGTGGGCTGACGTGGCTATGGCCTGAAGATGGGAGCAGCCCTCTCCTCTCATTGGATTGACACCATCACCAAGCTATCATAGAGGTTCATTGAGCCTTTTTGCTCAAAGTTTATCAAGTGTTTTGCAAGTAAGTGCGTGCCGACATTATTAACAAAACAAATTATCAAATTTACCCTATAGCTAGTAACAAAGAACTAATATCAAGTTCGAGCAATAATACACTCGATGTTTCTCTTAAGATCATGATCACAGCATTAGGGCTTCATCTTAAGCTTTTACTTCCTATGATGGTTAGACCTCAGCAGATGGATTTTACTCAGAGCTATTAAATTTTAGACAAGATCATTTACAATTTCGGAAGGTATGAAGCGTGCTCAAGCCTCTACATAGGATGTGCTTTTTATAAAAACTAATTCACAAATGGCTTATGATGAAGTGGAATGGCCTTTCATTTTGACCATGCTCCAAGCTCTGGGATCTGGCCCTTTACTAGTTGGTACAATTTGCATGTTGTTCAGCGTTGTTTGTGCCAGCATAACAATAAGCAGTTATTGATTTGAAACCTTTGATTTATTTCATAAATAGCTATATGAACATGGTGGAGTTAAAGAGTAATTAAGGCATCTCATCACCAAGGGTCCCAAGATTTCAAATTAGAACCTAGAACTATAAGCGGGTGCCCTTAGAAGCTGAGTTGGGCTAGTTGCATCCAAAGGGTGCCAAGCCTCTAGGTCTTAACCGAGCCAAGAGTCCATTGCCATGTTAAATCTTGTATAGACAATCGCAACCATGTTGAAGCCACTCGAGAGAGTCTCGTGATCAATCTCCAAAAAACTTCAATATCCACAGATCACACTCATTTGCATTGTGGGGTAGAATTCTACACACAATAAGTTTCTCTTCTTAACGCTCGTCAAGGATGACTACTTGCTCCTCTAAATAGGATACTAATGGTGGGAAGGGTTTGTAAAGGAGAATTAAACAAAACGCTAGAGGAAGTAGAGGGAGCAATGCTTCTTCAAGTTATGCTCCGGTCTGCATTACAATCATAGTGTTCTTCATCAATTGACATTTCCAACAGTCGACTACCTCCTAACTATCAACTAACTCGTAACTATCATAGCCAAGTATGACCATCACCTATCAAATATCCTTCCTTACTGTTCATATAAGAGACTACACCAAGCTTATCTCTAAACTGGATGAGTTTGCTTGAGTTGTAGAATATTGCAGTTCGGCTTGTCTTTCATCAAGCAGTCCAACTTAATGAAAGTGTACTACAACGTGTTTTGTGCATGCACATAACAAAATTGTTTAACCATCTTAAACACACTTTGATTATCACAAAGAAAAATAACTGATTCTCTTAGGCCTCTTGCAAAGCAGAAAAGTAACCTCCTTAACCAAGTTGCTTACCAAGTTGCAAAACCAACTACTTAACACTCTGCTTCAATGGAAGAAAGACCAATTGTTTGCTGATTTTTGCTCGCCAAGAAAAAAACACATTCCCACACTAAAAAGCGCATCAAGAGGATTAACTCATAACTATCATAGCCAAGTATGACCATCACCTATCTAATATCCTTCCTTACTGTTCATAGAAGAGACTACACCAAGCTTATCTCTAAACCAGATGAGTTTGCTTGAGTTGTAGAATATTGCAGTTCAGCTTGTCTTTCATCAAGCAGTCCAACTTAATGAAAGTGTACTACAACATGTTTTGTGCATGCACATAACAAAATTGTTTAACCATCTTAAACACACTTTGATTATCACAATGAAAAATAACTGATTCTCTTAGGCCTCTTGCAAAGCAGACAAGTAACCTCCTTAACCAAGTTACTTACCAAGTTGCAAAAACAACTACTTAACACTCTGCTTCAATGGAAGAAAGAAAAGGAAGACCTTTCTTATTGCAACTTGGGATCCCAAACTATCTCTACTTAACAACTACTAAGTTACTTCCCTACTATCTCTCCTATTTCCTTTCTTATGAGTTTTGACCTTTTGGGAATGGAATCCCAAACACCCCAAGAATAGATTAGTGTAGATAATGTACATATTGTTTTCATACAGTTTCGTTTTCAATAAAAGGAGCCTCCCATATAATAAAGGTGGGACTTTGCCCCGCATACTGTTGTCAAAGCACCATATTTTGCTCACGACAAAATATTTTTCCGACACTTCCTTATCAGCATAGGTAAATCCAACAAGTTGAAAGTCATCACTAGCACCATACCAAATTCCACAATCAACTGTATCCTGCACATACCTCAGAATCCATTGCGTTGTGTTCTAGTGATGATCCAAGGGGCAATTTGGAACAAATTTCTGAGAAAATACTCAGCAAAATTAGTAGGTCACCTTGCCAAGGGCATAACTTCACAGCCATACCTTGAAACGATCTCATTTAAAAAGCATCAGAAAGCTTAGGACATGCCCAACATGATGGAAGGTTGTGAAACTCTATTTGGAAAAGTTTGCTCCCCAAAATCCACTCCAAAAGGTCTGAAAATCGCTAAATAGAACTCTAACTTAAATAACTAACAAATTTGTTTGTACTTATCCACAAACCCAAATTTTCTTCATCCATGCATAACAAATGACTTCTTCGATTTCCAAGGTGGAATGCTTCACCTTCCCCTTTTGAGTCTTTTCATTTCTTGATATAGTCAGTTGCAAAACTCGCCAGACGCAGAATAGACACAAAATACAGGAAAAATGCAGAAAAAACACTGAAAATACACTGCAATTTCTCTTTTTAAGGCAACACTACAATTTCTCTTTTAAAGAAAATACACTACAATTGAAGGGATTTTATAGCAAATTTGAAGAATTGCATTTGGAGGTAAGTTTTTTTAAATTCTTTTCGCAAATTCATTCTATATTATTTAAATTTTATATATTCATATTGTATCTGAATATGATTTGTAATTTTAAATGCATTCAATTTAATTGCGAATGATTTTAAATTTTTAATAGTCATTTGGAGCCGGAGGTAAAAAAATTAATTCTTTTTGCAAATTTGTTCTATATTATTTAAATTTTATATATTCATATTGTATCCGAATATGATTTGTAACTTTAAATGCATTCAATTTAATTGCGAATGATTTTAAATTTTTAAAAGTTATTAATTTATTCATGTTTGTTATCATGACATCGTCATTAATGAATGAAATTGTCGGAATGTATTGTTGTAATTTTGTAAATGTTATTTTAATTTCTTTTTAGAATGTATTCTTGTTCGTAGGATTTACAATTTTAAATTTGAAATTACAGTTAAATAGGGTTATAAAGCCATTTTTTTAATTTTTAATTTTTAATTAAGTTTACGTTTTTTAATTTTTTAATGTACATTGTGTTGCAGATTAGAGCTTACCAATGGCATCAGGCTCGACATCAGGTTCGGCATTTGGGTCAACATCACTAGCAGAATCGCTCCACATACATTGACAATTACAGGGAAAGGGTACAAGGCACCCTCTCCAAAAGACTTGAGTGGGAAATTGCTCAAGGGTGCAATTGCAGATGCAACGACAATCCTAGAAGATCAAAAGAAACAATGGCAGAAATATGGATGCACCATTCTTTCAGATGGGTGGACGATGGAAGGAACCGCACCCTCATCAATTTTTTAGCGGCTTCAAATGGTGAGATGGTGTTTTTGAAGTCAATTGATGCCTCTAACATAGTTAAAAATGCAGAGAATTTGAGTCTTATGTTGGAGAAGGTCGTATTAGAGGTGGGTATCCAGAATGTTGTGCAAGTTGTCACAGATAATGCGGCAAACAACACATGTGGCAGATGGGAGACTACTACGGAGAGGCATCCATCACTCTTTTGGACTCTTTGTGCGGTTCATTGCCTTGACCTTCTTTTAGAGGACATAGGCAAAATTGATTGGTGAGGCCGGTTATAAAAAATGCAAGAAATATAACCAAGTACATATATAATCACCCTTGGGTTCTCAGCTTGATGAGAGAACACACGAAGGGGAAAGAGCTTGTGCGAGCCGATGTCACAAGGTTTGCAACTAACTTCTTGACGTTACAAAGTATTTCTAGTTTGTTGTCATCATTGAAGCAAATGTTTGTGAGTCAAGCATGGCTAAACTCACAATATTCAAAGAAAATTGATGGAGAGAGGACTGCAAAGAGAGCTATAGAGATCATCAATGACAATTCAAGCAAACTCAACTCAAGCAAACTCATCAATATTCTACAATATTCATATTTCGTATTTTGCATAGATACGAAATTTATGATGATTATTTTCAATGACAATCAATCATCATAAACTCATAAAGCACTTATCACCGATCATTATTTTTTCACATGATGATGCAATTTTGTAATGTATTTGTACTCAAGTTAATAGAAAATACTTATCTACATTTTACGACTCATTTGATACATTTTGTAATATTTTGCATAAAATTTATGTTTTTTAAAGAAATTTGCATATTTTTTAAGTTGAATATTCCCGAATATTTGCCGAGTCTTGTCGAGTTTTTGCTGAGTCAATTTTTTTTGGGTTTGTCGAATACGAGTATGCGAACTATGGTTTACATAAATTGATATGTCTCTATAAACAACTCTCTTCAATAATGGTTTGATTTACATTAATATATATTATCTATGGTTATTGGATTCATTTTCCTTTGTTGCGGTTCAATGGTTTTATGATTAAACTTCTATAATTTAGTGTGTTGTCCACCAAATTTTCAAGCAAGCTCAAATCCATAATTGGCATCCTTGCCGAGTAGTACACGACGAGTTCCCTGAGCACTTGCAAGTTTTTTCATATATTTCTAAAATGAGTATTTTCTGCCCAAACTTTGCAGGCCGAGTTTTGGTGATTCTTTTAAAATACTCGTTGAGTTTTGGCATATTTTTGATAAGAATTACCGAGCTTCAAGAACTTTTTTGACAATACTTGTCGAGTTTCGCAATATTTTTAACAGTACTTGTCGATTTATGTTTTTAAAGAAATTTATGCAATTTTTAAGTTGCAAAGTTTTTGCCAAGTCGGAAAAAATTGGTTTATCAAGTCAAAGTATATGAAATATGCCCAAATCAATGGTATCAATGCAATTTGTTTCATGGTTGTATATCCCAATGAATGAGATCTCACTATTGTAACCACCGTCCCCAAGACATGCGTCAATTCAAACAATCTTAAAGGGCGGACAAAGATTGAAGAACAATAGATCCTTTCAAAGTATTGCTAAAGAATCTATTAAAAAGCAAAGGAGGGAGATGATGGAACAATTCACAAATGTCCAATCACAAAACGTGTATGATGTATTCACCTCTTCGTCAATTAGAGCTACCAAGGGTCCGACACCCTTTAAGGTACAAGTAAGGAACAAGACAAAATGGGCTCCACAAACCACTTCCCCCTCATAGCTTGTATATAATACATCACTCTGAAATCAAACGTGACACACCGAGCAATACTATAATTGGAAAACAATCAACAACCTTATTTAAACTAGAGCAATTGACAGCAGGTCGGCCCTCTCAACGCATACATATATATACAGCAAGTCTATCTAGCAGCCCCAGCTATATATATGATCCTCCCAAATACAGCATTTAGATGTCACCTATATAGACAGAGGGGCTTATCTACATCTATGGCCTCGGCCAACCAAACAAAGCATATAGATAGATGTCAGCTCTTATATATCTATGGGGGCCCTCTATCCAGATAATCGCTTCTATGTATAGATAAGCCCAACCCTATATATCTATCTAGAGGGCAAGCCCCTATTTATATAGATGCCTGTGGCCTATCAAGTATTAGATAAATTGTAGATTAGATGTCGGGCACAAATGGTAGCCTATCCTCAGCCTACGAGCATAACTAGAGATTAGGTCATAAATGCCCGACCCAACCTCCGAATAATAGTCAAGTCCCTCCCCTTCCAGATAGAGCCCTATAAATTTCGGGGGATTGGGGGTGGTTGGGGGCAGGGATCTTATCTATCTATTTAGGGGCACCATGCATTGATAGGGGTAACGACTATCCTATGGCCGACTAGAAGGGATGACCAAAAGGGACGTATAGTAATACATGAGCCGATTAGTCGGGATGGGGAGGGCTCTTGATTGAGTAGAGTAATTAGAAACACACTTCACTATAAATATTTTTTCTTACAACAAAAAGATAATATTTGCACTTTTTGAAAGCTGCCTTCTTCAAAAAGTGGCGTCAAAAAGTGGTGTGAATCATAGTCTTAAAGTAGCCAAAAAGAAGACAAAGATGGGGATAAGTCTTTTGAGTTAAAGTTCATTTTGACATTGTCGCTGATCATGTGGTTCTTCTGCAAGGAGTTGTACCAAATCGGGGTTCTAGGTGATGCCAAAGGAGTTCTTGGGACTACCAAAAAGATCCATGATGGTTATTTTCAAATTACAAAAACAAAAAGACTGAACAAAAGGCACTTTTCCTTTTATGACATTTCTAGGATTCTTCTTTAGACTTGTGCTTTTTTGGCCTTAATTTATTTCTCCTATAGAAAAAATTACAATGGAAAAGGTGGTTCTTTAATAAGCCCTATGAAAAACAACATATTTAAAAAAGATGTTGATTTCAATTAGGCTCTAAAATTCAGAAATTTTATTTTCCCCTGCTTATTTGTTGTGAAGTCAAGCACGATGGAATATGCAGCAATGATTGATACAAGCATAGTGGCAGACCACAAAGCAAACTGATGAGCAGGGTTTTGGGAAATTGCAGACCAGCAAATGATGGAAATGTGACGCTTCCAATAAAGGGTGGAAGAATCTGAAAATCGCTGCCCGCAAAGATCAGTGATGCTATGCTGTTGCAGCTATTTTTATCACAAGTAAGGCGGATGAAAACCAGCAGGAAAGACCAATGAGGCAAATCCAGACCTGAATTAGGGTATTTCAGCAGCTAATTAATACTGAAATGTGGATCAAAAAGGCAGCAAAACTGAAAGTATTTGCTGGAATTAGTGCTGTAGCTCTTGGAGGGGATCCATAAAGAGTCTGTACGAGAGTCTAAGAGATGTTATGGGGCAGAGAAGATATCCACAAAAACTGTCTTCCTGCCAGAAAACCATAAAGAATGTACCTGTTAACAAAGACTCCCAAAAATGGTACCTTTGAATTTCGAGACCTTGCAATGCAGCTCACAAACAAACACCACTAATTCTCAGCAAATGGGTGACAAAAATGAGCAAGGGCTATATGAAGAAAGACCTGGCATTGAACAAAATCCACCATGATAAGCTCCATGAGGAACATTAACAAATTCCAAGCAGAAGAGAATTGAGGATGGTAAGGATTCGGGAATATACATGCCGGAGATTGATGAAGGAGATTGAAGGCTGGTGGCCCAGGATGAGATCAGTATTCAAAATCTATAACTTTGAAATTCAAGAAAAATTTCAGACATGGAGAACACCCGCTTGTCAGGCTCCAATACCAATCAAATTAGCTCAGAGAGTGCACAACAATAAAGTATAAACAGTTGAGAGAATAGATCTGAGCAGCAAGGAAAACATGAAGAAATAGCCTCCAAACCTGATGCCATATAATCTTCATTAGCATAGGTTGAGTAGATTTATAAGGACGAGGATGTGTGCGGGATAAGCAGATACAAACTGCCACAGAAGTGGGCATGCAAATACACTTCAGTTAATCTACTTACATGCGGATTCAACAGGTCCATTTTGGATGCTAGATTGACTCTGTACAGTGAAATTTGGTATTCAATGGATTAAAAAAATTGCAAGTTTTGTAGGCTAGCAGAAAATAGACGAAATGAAAGAAAAAAATAGAGTAGGCCAAAAGAAACAGATCAAAAGAATTGCATGTTGATCAGAGCCAATGTGAAAGCTTGAAGTAAAAGAGTGAATCAACACTCTCACCTCCATGTCCTCAATTGTTGCTACTAAAATGCATTATAGAAGATCATTTGCAGTTTTTAGCATCTTTTTAGCCTTTTGAAGGGGTTTTGGGATTTTTTCAACTGTTAAATCAGATACGGCTATAGTTGCCCTGCTTACCGTATCCAGTTGTATCTAATACGGCACAATTACGGGTTTGTATCTAGATACGGCTGGGTACAGTATCCGAGCCATATCCAAGAAGCGCCCAAGCTGTATCCATATCCAGCACACAGATACACGCGCCCTAGCAGTAGGGGCGGAGTATCTGGCAACACTGATATATATTTCTACAATTAAAATGATATTTTATTTTGAATGAAAAACAAGTTGCAGTTTTCTATAAAGCAAAGAATGTGGACAAACATTTTGGCTTTACTTTAAAATGACTATAAATGAAGCCCCAAGTCCCTCTTCTTCTCTGCAGATTAACAGAACATTTGAACAATTAATAAAATTGAGGAACCAAAATCGTCCATGTTCACATTAAGGACCGGTAGTCTCTATAACTAGCAATTGCACATGAGTTGCAAATTACATCGGAGAGGATAAGAATGTTAAATTTGGTAGATTTGTAATTTGCAGTGTAATATGTGTTATTATCAGTTATTTCAACTACTACAGTTGACAAAAAAACCTTCCTATTATGACTCGATGGATGTCCACACAATGTTGGTAAGCTCTTATTTTGCTATGACTTATGAGTATGTTGAGAAAAATGCTAGTTTGTTTTTACTATCAATGCCAGTTGCCCCAACAAGAAAGATATGAATATCTCACTCTGGGGCACGTTGATTAATAGCATTGTATGGATCCTATGGGTTGAAGCTTGTGTTGAACCAAATTTCAATTGGAAAAGATGTGGAGTAATAATTGAAAATATTTAGCAATTTAGCAAATTCTGTGCTCCTCAACTTTCGAGAAAATTAAGGGACACCTATTTTTTGCGTGTTGTTGAGAAAAATGCAGTATTGGAGATGAAAAGACAGAATATTGGATTAAAAACATAAAAAATATTTTGGTTAAGATAGTCACAAAATATCTCTGAATAAATTGACTATTCAGAGATATTTCATAGAAATATATGCATCTGGGCAGCAGTAGGGTGCGAGTACCCCTTGCTGTAATAAAATAAAATAACAAAAAGAGAGCTCCGACTTGGGAAAACACTTGAGAACAATAGAATGGACTCGGCTCGGTGATTTTTTCTCATCTGGCCCTTTTCCATTGCTTTTATTATCTCATCGGTAGAATCTTAAGACAGTTATTTTCCGTTACAATAAACAGGTCGAGCGGATTTAACAAAAACAACGTAGTGTAGTGCAACAACACTCACATGAAAACTTAAGTAATACTCCTGCTAAGGAAGTTCAAAATTTCCCCCAATACATATTACCCTGAATCATCATGTTCCATGAGACCACATTTCATTCAAGCATTCTGTCAAACAGTTCACATGCTACGTGCGTGCCTCCACATTTCACATAGGTTCACCTGCGAAGAAACAATATCTGTGAAATTTAATCATCTAACACAAAAGGAAGATTCGTTGTCATGAATAATGACTCCATAACCATATATGCTCCAAGCACCAAGCAAACACATCCACAAAACTGCCCCAGGCTTAGCTAGCGTGTTGAAGATAAAGTTTAGAGTTTCCTCAAGGCACTAGTATGGCCAAGAATTCCTTCCACGCACACACATAAGGGTTGAATAATATTTTTGGGCCTGGTTTTAAGAGAACTCGTGCCATTTGAAGCATTTACAAACCTCCTCCATTAAACATGCACGGTGGCCTGCTAACAAAACAAAAATGAAGCAGGGTATAATCCAAGAGGCCACGTTTTTGTACGCATTTTGTCAAATAGTTCACGCACGGCCTGTGAATGTGTCCTCATTTCACTTGCATATCTCCCAACGCACATTAACTACAACATCAAATAAAAATCCTCTCTCCATTCTACTTGATGGATGTCCATTTCCTGATTCGATTGCATTTGCTTAAAAGTCTCCAACGCCTGTTCAACATATCCATTTTGAGTATATCCTGCAAAAATCATGCTCCATGCCTGGAGCTCCCATCGTGGCACAGGTCGGGAAGGAAAAACTGGACAATGTTTGTGGAGGCTGCTTAACACTTGCCAAATGCGTTTGCTTTGAAAGTTCCAAGGCATTTTCAACCGGTCCATATTGTGTCTGCCCAACAGCCGTAAAGTATGCCAACTCTTCATTGCCGACAGTGACACCTGTTGGGACAAACTCCTCCACAAAAGAAAAGCCGCTGAATTCATCCCTGAAAAGATAATCTGACTCTGTATCAAACCCCAGGAAAGCGTCATCGCTTGGGGAGGTCCTATAATAATTCTTGTTAGTCATCAAATTTCTATTGTGATGGGCCAAGCTGCTGTACACCAAACAACTGATGAATATTTTGCAGAAAATGTATGCCAACAATCCATGAATATTTTGAAGCAAATGTATACCAATAATCTATGAATATTTAGACACAAATGAAGGTGGAGAAATGAGATGAGATGAGATTAGGCCAAATTCCTCCCGGCTTTGTTTGACAGCTTTGAGTGAAGATTTCATGTACTAGGTTATGGCTACAAATAACTGTAATTGTGCCTAATATCCTTATATAGCAGGCAGGTTAACAGAAAATGTGTTTCACTATCTACTTCATTAAATGACTCAAATTTCATTCTCTACTTCATTTTTTTTTAAAATTTAACTGGGCACCTCACAAATTTCTTTGTTCTCAAGGTGGCTTCATGTGAATCCAGCTACCAGTCTTACCATGTATGTGCATCTTTATAGTCCACCAGTGTTGGTAAGCATAGTTTGGACTCTTAAAAATTATGACTTGTAGTTGTTTACCGGTATGATTACTGTGAAATTCATAGGGAATGTTTTTGTTTTGAAGGTTGGGAAAAGTTTTGAGCCTCTGACCTAATTATCATCCTAATGTGTATATGTTTGTTACAAATAAAAAGTTATTTTATTACAAGCATAATAATCTGCGGCTTTCAATAAAACGTAGAACGTAGGCAAACATCTTAGCTTTACTCAAAAATGACTAGAAATGAAGCCCCGGGTCTCCTTTTTTATGTGTATTAGCGGGACATTTCCGCTACTATTAAAATTAAGATGAAAAATCTTGAGCTCCAAGTACCTGTTCTGCTATAAGTACTAACAGGGCATTTCAGCAACTAATAAGATAGAGGAACAAATAAAGTCAATATTTGCATTTAGAGTTAGCACTTAGCAGTCTTTATAATAATTTCAAATTTGCAATATTTGCCAAATTCTTATTGCAGATGGCCAAGTCTCCCGTATGCCAATGCTCCATAAATATTTCAAGCAAAAGATAATGAGGTGATGAGATGAGATAAATCAACTTTAATGTTGTTTAGGCCAAATTGAAGCATAGGACCTATTAAAATCAATCCACTTATTTAGAAGATATTTGTATTGCTTTGGCCATATTTGGAATGTGTGACTTATTAAAATGCATCCACTTGCTTCGGAGATTGTTTGCATGGATGTCCAGTTTTGAAATGAATTCTCCAAACTTTATTTCATTGTTTTGGTTTAAAATTTCATATACTATTTTATGGCTGCAAACATATGTAATTGTGACTAAAATCAATATCTATAGCAGATATGTTCAAAAATTGTGTTTTGTCATCTACTTCATTCAAGTTCCACACCTTACATATTTTTGTCCTCGAGATGTTTGGGTACCCTGTGTATGTGTGCATATCTTGATTTCCAGTTGATTACCAGTGGGACTAGAGTGACTTCCATAGAGAGCCATTTGGACTTTGAGCAGAGTTTCAAAGCTCTGACCTGCTAAATATAATCCTAATATATATACAAATTGCCTATTAAATTGTTTTTGTCGAACATTTTGGTTTTTGTTAATAAAGACCATAAATGAAATTCCGGTCCCTGTTCTAATGTGCGTATTACCAGGATATTCCAGCAACTAATAAAATCTTTAATCAAGTAGCAAAAATAGTCCATGCTTGCATTCAGGATCAGTAGTCTTTGTAATAGCTCACAATATTCACCAAATTCCCATTGTAGATAGGCCAAGCCTCTTGTATGCTAAAACCCCATGAATATCTTGAAGAAAGACACTTGCATTCAGGATAGGCAGTCTTTAAGATAATCCACAATATTTTCCAAATTCCTACTACGAATAGGTCAAGTCTCACATATGCCAACAATCCATGAATAATTTGAAGCAATCATGTTTGTATTCAGGACAGCGTCTCAATAAGAATTTGTAATGTCGGCCAGATCACCATTGCAGATAGACCAAGGTTCCTGTATGATAACAATCCATGCATGCTTTCGAGCAAATGAATGTGATTAGATGGAATTGGGCCAAATTATCTAAGCTTTGTTTGATGGCCTTCATTTGCAACTTTATGTACTACATTATTACTAGAAATGTCTGTATTACTGACAATTGTTCCTAATCGTGTTATTTAGCAGGCAGATTATCAAAAAAATGTGTCATCCATCAATTCATTCTAATTACATCCATGACAAGAAACTGTGTTTTGGCCTTGGTATTTACGATTTCATGTAGAAGGCAGATTAGAAAAAAATATGCATCGTCCATCAATTCATTTGAATTACATCCATTACAAGAAACTGTGTTTCAGCCTTTGGTATTTAAGATTTCATGTACTAGGTTATCGCTGCAAATTTGAGTGTAGTTGTGCCTGATATAATTATATAGCAGGCAGGTTTAAGGAAAATGTGTTCCATCCTCTACATTAAAATTACACATCTTACAACCCAGTGGGTATTACTGGGTATTAAAGCAGACCAACTGCCACAATGAAGCTCCAGATTTTTCGATCAGGGAACTGCTGGGCCAATCTCCCGCAATTATGGCTTAAAGAAGTGTATGCTACATGCCAGGGAATGAGGCCCCGCTAAGTCCCCAACAACGGGACCTGGAGCTCATTCCTCTCCAAGTACCATTAACAAAAACAAATTACACACTTTACAAGATAATATGTTTCAACCAAGGCATATACACACCTTACAGATTCTTTGTTGCAGAGGAGCTCAACTAAGTCCATCTACTGATTTTACCATGTATGTCCACAAATTAAAATATTCGTTCTAAAATATCGTTTTACTTATTTAAATGAATGCTCTCACCTTTAAGAATACAAGCTTGGAGATTATATGGATCCAGCTCCAGTGATTTGTCACAGTCCTTAAGCACGTGCTTGTGCAGCTCCAGCTTACTATAACAAAACGCTCGGTTACTGCATATGCAAACACCGAGAGCAGATCTCAATAGAACTCAAGGTCAACTCCCTTAAGCTACATCAAAAAAAATGACCAGGCGGTGGCGCGACAGCATTGTAATGTGCCTCACTTCAGTGAATTGGTGAGTGCTATAAAAATACGTAGCGAACTTTTAAGGAAATTGAAAAATACGGCTACACAACAACATAAAATGCTTGAGGATTCAATGTTTTTCCCAGACCAAAAAAAAAAATACAAGAAAATCATAGATCTAATCTTAAATATGCGTGGTGCCGTGCCATGATTGTCAGACTAAAGTGAGAGACAGAATCCATAAAATTTGGAAGAAAAAGGTACAGCCGAGGCTTGTCATCTAATCCAAAAGGTGCTCAAGACCTGGTGGCGCAATCCAGGTATTTATCTCGTGGCAGATAAGTGTTAAATTTTTCCTAAGTATTTATGTCATGGAAGGTGAGCGTTGCGATTTTCCGAAAACATGAAGGAAAAAAATGAAGCGGCCTACCATATGTCCTGCACCGAGCCGGACTGCTCAACAATGGAATTGAGAATACGAATAGCCTTAGACCAGTCCCGAGATATGCACGCCTTCACTAATGCCTGCCTCTCCGACTGTGAATAAAGCGCCATGCCCTTCGCTAATATTTCATCCGGCATGACTAAAACCTTCTATTAATCCAAAAAAATTAATTTCTCACCACCACGCAAGGGTTTGAGCTTTGTATCCTTCTATCTTTACTACCATTACCGAAGGGTTTGAACTGTAAATATTTCGATCTTTACTATTATTACTACCATTACACAGGGGTCTGAGCTTTAAGGACTTCCATCTGTGCCGTTCTGGTGGCAAAAATTGTTAAAATTTGCAGTGCTTATTTTTCTGCAGACTGCTTATTGGGATTTCACTACAGATTAAAATGCAGATGAATTGTCGCCCAAATGACCGATGACGGGATTTAGAGAGGAGTTACTTTTTCTGTCAGCAGACGGGAAAATGTGTTTTATTTGTCGGCAAAGATTAAAAGGTACTTAGTGGCCTTGACACGCGGGTGCTCTGTTTTGTTATTTCCTCTGGTTATCGGAAACTTTTTCGAAAGTTAGTAGAGGTATTAGCCCTCGGTCACATCGGAAACTTTACGTATGAGAATTGAAGGTCCGCTTAGCGCCTTCTAAAGGTGTTTGGGGTTGGAATGATTTTTAAGTTTTTAATTTTTTTAATAGAAGATATTAATATCGCAAGACCAAATAGTTTATGGGACCCAAAGCAGTAATTAAAGTGGACAGAGCCACCCCAAGAGCTATCCTAACAGTTTTGCATAGAATCCATCGCCTTTGATGTTGCATCTCTTGTTGCGGATCTTGACTAAAAGATTCATTGTTTTGAGAAGTCTTTCTTCCTAAAACAAGTATGGCAGGTGTCTACTTTCAAATTATTGTCATTATATATTATGAACTTCGTGATGTAGCGTCATTTTATTTCCCCTACCCCTTTGTTGTAAAATATGCACGTTTTTCCTTCTCTCTTCTTTAGGAGATGTTTATCTCCTAATTTCGCACTTGAAATGGTGTGAATTAATACTTAACTAGGCCATCAACATTTTTGCCTTCCATTTGATTTATGTCCCTAAGTAGGCATTTTCCCTATGGTCACAAGTTGGATTAAATTCTTTGATGTAGTATTCTTTCTTTCACCCAAGTTGTTGTGTCCACATGCCTATCTTGAATTTTTCTTTCACATACTTTTTATTTCCTCGTTAGTGTTTGGACACTCTTGCATGTTAATATTCCACTTGTTCATCCATTTAATGTTTTGTTTCATCCACGTATTTTGTTAGGTTGTGGAGCATGTTTTCATGTTAGATGTGTTGTAAATTGTACACTAAAAGTATTGTACACTCTTCATGTATTCTTGTCGGGGTTTGGAGTAATTGAAAATGTGGTCTTTTCATGTATTAATTTTATGGGTGGTATTTAACCCATAGGTTTATGGGTCGGTTTTTTGCCCATGGTTTTGGTACCCATGGTATTGTAAAATTGCTTAGACAATTACCTATTGATGTGCTTATAAATAGCTAGACATACGGTAGGGAAAGATATGGGTGTGTGAATTCAAGTGTGAATTTGTGAGAGAGTTTGTTGAGCATAGCTCCAAACAAGATATGTGCATTGTAATTGTGAGAAGACTAATCTGAGAGTGGATTATACTCTTGTTGGCTCGTAATAAAATATGGGCAAGTGTTTCTTGGTGGATGTAGCCCACATTGGGTGAACCACATTAAATCATATCTTCTTGTATTTTTGTGTTTCTATATTTTATGTTCATAGTTCTTATTACTTTGTAATTATGTGGGATTGATCTGCATATATATTTTTGCTTATCCTTAACATATTTTTCCTTCCGCCTAGATGTTCTTCTATAACCATTCTAAGCCACCTGTGAACTTCCATGTTTTGTAAATTTTTCAAATAAGTTAAAAACTCGGGTTATCGTAGATGCCTCTAAAGGAAAGGTTCCTGCTCCAACTAACAGAATCTTGTATGGAACCAACGTTTTAATGTTGAAGTTGTTTGTGATTATGTTTTTTAAAATTCTCTATTTGCCTCCACTTAAGATCAGACACATTACAACCCCAAACTTCACAACCATAAAGTACCACAAGTGTGACAAACAAGCCAAACAAGGTTAGTTTACCACACGAGTTTACGAGTTGAAGTAAAAGTTTTAGATTGATAGCATACGAGTTTACCTCCTGAAGCAACATTGCACCCATAGCATAATCACTGGCATCTGTCTCTACTTCAAAGGGTTGTTGCAAATTAGGAAGAGCAAGTATTGACACATGACTAATCTTGTATTTTAATAACTCAAAGGATTTATCTTGTTCCTTACCCCATTCAAAACCCTTACTCTTTGTAGCCATTGTGTGTAGAGGTGTTACAATCATGGAGAAGCCCAGAATGAATTTCCACATGTACTATACTACTCCCACAAAACTCCTAGTCTTTGTGGCTCTTGTTGGTGTTGGCTAGTTGGTGATGGCTTCCACCTTCTTCGATCCACTCGTAGCTCTCCTCCTCTAACCATGTGCCCAAGATAGACAAGTGATTATTTGGAAAATTCACATTTCTTCATATTACAAAGCAATTGTTTCTCCTTGAGAACTTACAAGACTTGTTGCAAATGAGTTAGATGTTCCTCCCATGTGGCACTAAAAATCAAGATATCATCCAGATAAATAATGACACATGAATCTATGAAATCCCGCAATACATCATTCATCAATCTCATAAATGTAGCGGTGCATTACATAAACTAAATGGAAGTACTAACCACTCATACAAACCTTGTTTTGTCTTGAAGGTAGTCTTCCATATATCCTCCTTCATTCTGACTTGGTGATAACCTGACTTGAGATCCAACTTTGTGAAGAATTTGGCATGTTGAAGCTGGTCCAAGAGATCATCTATACGAGGGAGTGGATATATGTTCTTTATGGTGATCTTGTTCAAAGCAGGATAATCAATGTACATTCTCCAAGAACCATCCTTTTTTGGCACCATCACAATAGGTGAACCACATCGTGAGGTGCTCGTACATATCACACCCTAGTCTGCAGCTTCCTATAGTTGTTTCTTTACTTTAGTACTCTCCAACAGGGATTGCCTATATAACCCGATGTTCGATGAGGGGACTTTGGCAATAGTTGAATCTCATGCTCCACCTCCCGTTTTGATGGTAACCCACCGGGAGCTCCGAAAAATTCCCGAAAACATTGAATAATACTATCCAAATCCTATTTTCTCCAGCTTATAAATATTTGAAACTTCTACCCCATCTTGTTTATCCTTTAACAAAAGTAAACAAAACTCGATTATGATTTTCCCGAATAAGTTATTTTGCTTGGTTGCTTAGCACTCGTCGTAGTAACCTATGTCTTACGCCGGTGGTGTGCCGAAATGTTGCAGTCGATCCCATCCTTAACCCATTTGTATTGGTTCTCCCTTCCCATAAATATAACATCCCTGATATACAAGTAAGGACTCCTAAAACAACATAAAAAGCATCAAGTGGAATAACATCAACTTCCAATACATCAATATACTGGGAATTTATCCCAAACTTGACCTTACATCTTTTTGTTACCTGAATTTCAACACCCTTCTTCACCCAACCCAAAGGATAAGGGTGTGGATGCTCATAAGTCTCAAGACCAAGCTTCTTTACAACTACTTCGAAATCAAGTTAAACTGAGAACCGATATCAACCAAAGCATTTACCTTAGTTCTCTTGATCTAGATTTTGATCTGGAATAGTCTACTCATCTCCTCTTCCTAGATGTCCATGTTGGTGGTTGTGCATCCAAGCCTCTCATCTACATCAAATTCATCTTCGATTTCTACCTCCCCTTCTATCTTTATAGATGTCATGAACTTCTTTGAGTCCTTAATTGGTTCTTTGGATGTAACTCCGGATGCAACTTCCAACAGTAGCATTAGTATGACCATTGATATCAAAATTCTTGGGAAATTTACAAGTATTTAAAGTAGTGACAAACTTGTTTACCTTTCCTTTCCACTTACCTTTGTTACTTTTGTTTTCCCATGTTCTTTCTTCTACCGATTTGTTGACTATTTTGCCTTTGTCTCTACCTCTCCTTACTTCTTTTCATCATCTATATGGTATGCCCGCACACACGGCTTATTGAGATCTTTGGGCTTCATGGAGATGACTTTTCTTCGAAGGTGAGTGTGAAGTCCTCCTAAGTACTTAGCCGAATATCCTCATCCTCCAAGTCCATGTTCAACAACATGGCTCTCGCTCTGAAACTCCGTAGTATAGTCCCGTACACTTTGATCACCGCCTTGTCTAAAATACTTTGTCATTTAATCATTTGGTCAGTCTTGTGGCCAATAGGATAGAAGTTAGCTCTAACTAATTCTTTATATTCTTGTCAAGATTTCACAATAGGACGTTTCTTCTTTTCACAGTGGTGGATGGGTTTCCCACCAAACCGAGAGCGTATCCCTCCTTTTGAGACGTGTAAAGGTGATCCTATGTGCCTCAGTGACATTATGGATGCTAAATTAGACTTCTAATTTTTTAGCCATTTATCAAGCAATTATGCATCTACTTGTCCTTCAAAGATTTTAATTTCAACTTTAAAAGGAGCATGATTAGATTTTACCTTCTTTCTTGCTATTGAAGTTTCTTCTTCACGTTCTTCCCCATATTCTTCCTCATCGTGGCTCCTCCCTAGGCCAATTTTTTTGGCTAAGCCTTGAACCATCGAGTCCATGGAGTCTTGCTCAACGAAGCCGTCTTTTGCAAGTCTACAAGTTCTTTTTACCTTCTAAACATCCCATCCATCATGGTCTCCAAAGCATCTTGAATCTAAGGACCAAGTTCTCTTCCTCCATTTCTCCCTAAATTCTCTGTTTCCACTTCCTTGTAAAAATATCTAGATTGCAAGGTAAAGCCTCTTCACCTTTGGATCTTGTCACACGTCATACAAATCCAAGAACGAGTACCACAATCCACGGATACTTGTTAGCTCTGATACCAAAATGATCTATAAACTCGTACTTTGGAATAGTTCACATAATCACAATCAAAACGATGCCCTACTTTCAATGAAAATGATAGTTGAGATAGCTATTAAATTATTTATGCCTTACAACTAGAATTTTCAAAGAGAAATGAATCAAAACACACATACACTAAGGATTTTTATCCTGGAATTCTCTAGAGGAGGAAACCCAATTCCCTTTTTACTTTATTGGCCAATTCAAATTATAAGAGATACAAACTTTACAATAAGTGAGAAAGGAAATTGACAATGTCTCACATTTCCTCCCAACTACTTGATTGCTCTATTCTCAAACTCTTTCTTCTACAAACTCAAATTCCAACACTTAGAACTCTTACACTCACTCCCATGAAGTCTCTTACTTCCAATGATCCATTCCTTTGTTCTCCCCAAGTATTTATAGCCTTCCCCATGTCCTCTCGTGCACTGGAGGATGGGAAAGGTCATGGTAGGGAAGGGACAAAGTCGGACGCTCCAAATTCGTATCCATTCACACTCCATTTATTTTCTTTCCAAAAGTGACAGGACCGCCGCCAGCCTGCAAACCAATGGTCACAGGACAGGACCGCCTTGGCTCAAGGCGGTAGTTATAGGATCACTACCCGGTTGGGCGGTGGTTTTGTTATAATGCAAACAAAACCTCCTTTTCTCCATTTTCCTTCTTTGGTGTTGGCTAATTTGATGAAGTAGAGTTATTTTGGATCCCCGTGGATCATGGGGATCAATTCTTGCCATGTGTAAAGGCTTAGGAACCATAATAAGGGATGATGTCACGATCGTGCCCCGAGTGACTTTGGTGGAATGGATACACCTCAAACCTTGCATCCAAGCTAAAGGAGACTGGATTAATTCCGGACCTTCAACAATTTTTTTATATAAATCAATACTCTTTGACAAAGGCTTAGAAAGAGAAGAGGATACGATGTTCTTGGGTTTAGGAAAGTCATTAAAATCTAAAGGACGACTGGCAAGTTTAGGTACCACATTTACAAGGGTGGTTCGGAAAGTCTTCCCATGAAACTACTTGGTTTTCATTAATTGCATCGCCCATTAATTGTATTTTCCAAAACAAAAAGTTGTTACAAAATTTGCTCATCATTATATTTAGGATAATGTTGGTGGTTTGTTCCTTCAATCATGTACTACCAAAGAAAATAAACCTTTGTGTCGACTCATCATATCTATACTCCTTGATCTTCAAACAAAACAAGAACAATAGCTCATCAAAATTTTGGTCCTTTTCCTCCACCTTCGAGCAATTTTCACTAATAACATTATGGATAAAATTCAACTTTGAAATAAGAAGATGGGTTAAAGATGTCTTGAATAAATTTGTTCTTCATGTATCCTTTCCCATGGCTTACCTATAGATCTTGTTGGCAATCTCTTTGCCGTATTTTTTCCAAGAGTGCTTAACATTGGTTTCTTGCGCCTCTAGTTCTCGTTTGGCTTCACCATGGGAGTGACGCAAGATAATCAAGTTGTACGACAAAAACAATAGCAAGAGAATGATGGACCAAATCTAAAACTCGGTTGCCTATCCAATCCACCGCCTCCCATAAATGTTGAATCATCATTTACAAAGCAAACACAAATTTCATGTCATTTCCTTTTGATTTATGTCGCAGCTTGTATTTAATCAAGGATTGATTGTACCATCTCTTATAATGAAATAATTTCTCCACCTATGGGAACTACCCCTATCAAATTAAAGCATGCCATTATTTATTAAATCAATAAAACTAGGAAAGATAATGATAAATCACCATTTCTTAATAAAAGTGTCTTTGTTTTTAGGAAACCAAGAAGATGATTGGCTTTCGCATAACAATATTTAAAGGAGAGAGATTCAAATGTTTTCTTCAAGACATCAAATTCATCGATCGGGTTACTTAGGTGAAAATTGATTAATCCATCATGTTATTACCAACATTGATAATGATCATAGTCTTCTTCCATAACCAAATATTTGAACCCCACATTAATGGTGATTTCAAAACCTTTGATCAAGGCCCTAGCTTTAGCCATGTTATTTGTGGGACAAATAATAAAGGTTTCATAATAATTAAGAACACCCCACTTTTCATTCCTTATGACACCCATACAAGGATTGCCTTCAAACATCCCATAGAAATTGAGGAGAAGAGATCTAAAGGGTGGGATCCTCCAAATAGGTTCCTTTCTATTATCCTCACATAGAGTCATCACATTTCCAACTTGTCATGAAGCTTCCACGTAATTAGGATATATATTTCATACCCTATAAGTTTCTTTTTTAGCAGAAGAAGCACTTTGGCTCTAAATAATGATTGGGTCATGCTTTTCTATTTTCAAATTAAATCTTTTATGAAGTAATTCCCCTTAAAATTATATCATTTTTTCTTTCCAAAGGCTCAATATTATTAGTGATGAAGCCATCTCTAAGCTTACACCCACCTATGAATTGCCCAAAAATGAAATAATATACAGTATTGGATTAGGGCACTCTTCTGAGGCTTTCCCTACATAGCAATATGATAATCATGACTCATTTAGTTCTATGCATGCACATTATCAGTATCTCAACCCAATGAGTGAGAGACACCTCAACGTTTTCTCTTTTGTGTTTTAAAACTTATGCTTCAATGTGATCTTTCACTTATGCAATGCCCTTCTTGATATGTGAGTGCTTACATGAATAAAATACATTTTTTTATATGTTGTTAATACTTTAATATAATGTTTTCTTATACCCCTAAATGTATTAACATGTCTTTGTGTTCATTGAATTATTAAATTCAAATTAATACCTTGTATACAAGTCCACCATGAAAAGGGTGAAAGTTGACCAACAAGACATAAACGCCAATCAAAACAGGTCATGTGGATTAGAAAGATCAAAAATTAGATGATCATTATCGCTTTTCAATATTGGTTATTATGGTCAAATAATGTTGATATTGGAAAGAGAAACAACATTAAAATAGTGTTTTTGACATTTTGGGAACTTTTGCGGTAGACAAAGGAAAAAAGGTTTCCGAGCATCTAGGATAGAATGGAAGTATTACCATTGATTCGAGTGAACAAGAAGTAAAGTTTTAAGGAAAACCTAAGCCAATGAAGGACAATATGAGTTTGACACAAGGGAAAACATGTTAGTAAGACCGTATATTTGAACCAAAGATAGTATTTTTGACATTCTCGAGTTTTGGAGGAGTCTACAAGGGAAAATAAGTATTTATAAGTTTCCAAGCATTCGAGATAGAATGGAAGCATTTTCATTGATCCAAAGTGAACAGAAAATAAAATTTTAAGGAAAACCTAATGCAAGGAGGACAATATGAATCCTACACAACATAAAGCATGCTAGTATGAGCCAAAATTTGAACCAAAGATCCATATGTACAAAAATATGAAAATGATATTTCAATTATAGGGCTTATTTCGAAAATGGGTTTCTGCATAATTCCCACTTTGATGTGTGTGTGTGTGCATGTGCAAAAACATATCAAAGAAAGACAAGTAAATGTACACCTAATAAACATACATAATAGGGTTTTGAAGAACATTTCCAACCATCAATGCTCCAATGTTGACATCTCGATTACATCTAGAAGCGAACATGAATATGCACAATTAGATTGATGTTTTAATAAATTTATAATAAGTAATCAAAATGGATAAAAGGAACAAATACACCTAGTGGTGTGCCAACCACATTGTCTCCTTTGAAAACCTTCTAAAAATTGGACCTCAATTTCACTTGCCAAATGGTGAAAACCTTAAATACATGGAGTCCAACCCGACCCTATCGAGTGGAAAAATAATCATGTTACGGGTCCATACTAATATTGTTGAGGGAAAAGTTTGTGTCTTAGCCAAAGAAGCAAACAAGTGATCTTTATAAAGACTAATTATTCACGTGTCTAAACTAAACCCTGCTAAATGATGAAATAGGTGCTTCCCAATTGAATAAGTGACCAAATGTAACCTCATGTAACCATAAAAAGGAACATAATAATTTGATTTATTCCCCTTTCGAGGTAAGGGATCTTCTTACGCATCACTTATCTAAAAAAATGGATGATGTAAGCCACCCGTAAAAGATATGAAATTGAGAGCTATAATAATTTTTGAAAGCATGTATAGATCATAATTTAATATGCAAATATAGAAAATATAATATCATACAACCCCAACAGGAATAACATGTAATTTGACATGTAAACGTAGAAAAATATATCATCATGAAAGCCCAGGTTGTAAAATGTAATAGGATATGCAAAGTTAGAAAAGATGTCATGGTGAAAACCTAACAATAATACACAATATAATATGTAAACACAAAATATATCATCATGAGATCCCAATAGTAACATATAATCCCAATAATAGTATGTTGGCATAGAAACAATAGGAGCAAAGGGTGAAGAATAGGAACTAGTGACATGTACCATTGTAACAATGTATAATTGTTAGTCATAGTTGTGTAATATGTTCCAATATGAACAATATATAACATTGAACGTGGTTTTTATAGAAATGCCCAATTTGATCGTAATGTGTGGAGGACTCGAGGCAAGAGCCCATCTTTCTAGAAATGTAAGATCCAATGGCACATAAGTGTATCATGTCCACAATGGAAATGTATAAATGATTGGCATTATACTAGCATGAGGGAGGATGCAAGCAATATATCCCAATGTAATAGATATGAAAATGGGTATAAGTGGGGTGTTCCAAGTAATAGGATACTTTGGGATTGAAAAGATATCATAGTGTAAGCTCAAGCATAGAATGATCATGACCTCATGGCAAACAAATGTAGAATATAGGGATTTCAATAAATTTGTACCTTAAGTGTGTGATTGTAAAATATGTAAGCAAACACATGATAATGCCTCTAAGGTGCACAAGGTATAATCTGTATAATCTCGATAACAATACATTGCCCTATGATAATGTAAAACAATGTAACCTCAAAAGTGAAATAAGAATAGGCTCCATGATTGGAAAGATGTATAAGTTCAAAAATGGGGATTATACCACAAAGGTAGGGTGATATGGAAGTATAAGCTCAAGGAAGAATTAGACCCCAAATATGGGAAATATGTAATCAACGTAACCTCAAAAAATAAGGATAATGCGCCAAAGGTGGACCTGATATGGTAATATAATATCAAGGAAGAATTATGCCCCAAGGTGGGCAAGATGTCCTCAATGTATGCTCAAATATGTGATGATGCCCTTGAGATGGGCCAAATATAATCATGTTTGATTAGCCATGGAATAATGCACTTTGAGATGGGAGAGATGTAGTTAGTATAAGCTCAATAGGTAGAATGTGGACCTCGTGTCTCTTGACACGAGGAATAGTGGGCATAACTAGAGATAAAATATAAATGTATCCAACATTGTAGTAGTGTGATGTGATGTGATTTAGGTGTTGAGATTGATCCCTTTATCTATTAATACCTTTGACAATGCTTGAAGTGATTTGCTCTTGCTAAGACATGGCTATAGGACCTTTGCATAGTGGGAAATAGAGGAATCCAGACTCTTAAACTTATTTTTAGTGCTTCAAACATATGTGGTGGCTTCTCTACAGGATGTGAAATTACTCTAGGAATATTTTGGAGAGCCTTGAGTGTTTTAGCGTTGATGTTTTTCAATAGTACTTAGGAATTTCAAGTGAGTTATGAAGTGCATTTGACATGGTTGTGTAGGTTAGATATCACACTAAAGAAAACCTAGGGAAGATGCAACACACACATACAATTTCAAATTAAGAAAAGAGTTGTTAGAAGAGAGGGTAGAAAATTGTACATATTGGCTTAGATCGTTGTAAGTGTTGGACCTATTCTATACAATCCCATATAGGGATTTATCGTCAAAAGAGTTAGAGTCTGGGTATGATGCCTACGGATAAATTGTTGCTTTAGATAATTTTCCATCAATGAACAACAAATTAGATTAACAAGTTATGCAAGAGAGAGAAGAACGTGTCAATGTTTCTTATAATGTGAGCATTTGTATTAACACGAGAACAAATCCAAACTTTCCATTTCCAAAGGATACATTACCAAATTTGTGTGTCTAGATTTTTCCCACATTTAAGTGTGGAATTGAAAATTACATACTTCAAGGAAAAACATACCTAAGTGTGAAAACACGCCTTTCCTTTTCTCATTAGTTGTTTCCTTGCATTGGTATTGGCACATTCTATGGTGAGACCAGTAACATAGAGTGTAGTAAATTTACATAGCCGAAATTGAACCAGTAACTCAAATCTAAAAACACATGAGACTTTGAAAAATTGAATTTGTGCATAGTAAAGAAAAGACATGCAAAGTGTTGAAGGATTGCACTTAGTCTCTTTGCAGAGGGAGGAGCTTGTGTTTGTGTTACACTTATGAATTCTTATTTATGTGGAGATGTCAAAGGATTGGGGCGATCGGTGCCTAATTATTGCCGAAGGAGAAGTCAAGTAGAAGAGGAGTCAAGTGAGAGTGACCTAATGCTTTGAGAAAAGGTACTATAGGACATTTATCCCAAATAATTACACAAAGAGGGAAGAGTAGTGTATAGAGTATATATCCACCCCGATATCTTCCCACATATATAGAGAGAAGTAATAATAACTCACAAAGTACTTAGCCACCTTAATGTATTCTAACCCCATGGACAACATCGCTACAAATATATCTAGGCCCAATATTGTAGATAACACAAAGTGGAAAGGGAATATATGGTACATGCTCCCAAAGTGTGCCCTAATAACTAAGTCTTATTATGCAAATGTTGAGTAAGGTAAAGGAGAAGAAGGCCCTGCTCCCAAACCATGTATCTGTAATTATATTCAAATGACGTAGTAAAGAAGAAATGAAGTATTCATGTCCCTTGTTTTATGTTCTAAAATGTATCATTTGTATCTAAATTTGTACCAAAAGTTTATAAATATATGTAAGAACTTGAGAATGTTATTATTTTGATTTTTCCTTAGAGGAAATCGTTCAATTCGGACCATAACATAATACAGCTTTCATCCCTTAGTGAACAATTTTATACTAGTATGGATTATACCCTTATTCTATATTTTTCTTGTTTCAAAGGATCTATGCCTTATAAAAACATATGTTTAAGTCATGTGATCTTTATTTACCATATGTATATGTATAGTATACCCCAATTAATTCCCCCTCTTTTGAGGCACATGAGATATAACAATAGAGCATACAACTCAAAATAAATGATGTGTACCCATGTTAGATAAGTTTGATAATATGTGTTGGATCATATAGAAGGATGTACTAGTGGTCGTCATTAGGACCATGTTCTGAACAAGGGTTATGCATGGTGGAGACCATAACACACAAAGAAAGCAACACACAAGAAGCAATAATAGAAATAACAATCATGTGTTAGAGAAACAAAGAACTAAGGAAAAGAAACATAAGTAAATTATAAATATTATATAAAAGATTCATATCATGGCATAAATGCATAAGCATGGAACACCAAAATGTCATAAGACAATCACAAAGTGAAGGCACATAGGTCGTATGCAAAGAAGGAAATGCATACATACAAGAAATGTCATGCATAATAGAGGCATAAAGCCACAAACATGGGACATAACAGTGTCCCAAGACAAACATAGGAGGCACATAAGGTACACACAAAGAAATAAGTATACAAGGAAGTACAAAAGCAATATCACATAGATAAGTGGCATAGAGCCACAAATATAGGACGTTATAGTGTCACGAGACAATCATAAAAGGTGCATATGCCACATATAGAGAAACAATCTAGAAATCAAGTGAAATACATAATGATCAAGCAGGAAAAAAGCATAACAAGAGAACTTAGTGTTGCACGAGACACATGTTATTCTTATTATTCCAAGAGATAACATATATACAATATAAATTATTGAGCATAATGTGAAAGTGAAAGTTACTGTAATTAAATAAAAGCACCTGAGTAGTGTGGGATATGCCCAAAAATAATCAAAGTCATTGGGAGGGTCTAGGTTGGCATTCGTCATCATGTATCAATCTATGTGTGCCTTGCATCAAAATCAACATACCTCATGAGCACATTTTTGTAAAGAGTATGTAAAAAAATATATCTATTAAACTAACATGAAAAACAACCTATGTAAAGTAACAAGTTATCCAATCAAGTCATGCGTGAGTCCTAATTTTGTGTTTTTGTAAATATTTGAATGTTTTTGGATTATTTGATTATTTAAATGTTTTTATATTTTTAACATTGGCTATGTATAGAAAGGGAGGTAGCACAAGAGATACCCGATGAGGGCCTCATTAGGAGGTGGGGAGTACCGGTGAAGTAAAGGAGGCTCATGCCTCAAATGTATCATATTAGATGAAGGATGATCCTATTTAGTTTATGTGGGAGCTATAATATGTATCATAGGAGGCTTAAGATGGAAAAACCCACTAATGTAGTCTAGGTCAAGGGCTAAATAAATGACATTTGAGTCCTAGTAGCCAAAATAAAATTTCTCTAGGGATTTCTCACCCATTTCATGCTATCCAATACCTTTCGTGGTCAGATCTTTTGAAAATTGGATTTTTTCATCTTTTTAATAAAAATTTAACTAGTAAGCTAGTGAATTGCACTAAGCTTAGAATATGTGGGAATGAGAGAGGAGATATGACATATGAGTACTCAAAACAAATATCTCAACCTATTTAAACACAATCACAACCTTGGTTGAGCCTTACACAAAAATCAAACCAATTGTTTTGGCCAAAATAAAGTTTTGAGCCTCTTCAAAGGAAACACACATACATAAACTACACAAAACTCCATGGGATGAGCTTGGATTTCTTATTACTTGAAATTCATATCATAAACACTTTAAATGATCTTATTACATACTCAACATTCTTTTTGGGCTAAAACACTCTATTGGAGCTTACAAACATTTTTACAAACACTTAGGCATATTTTCAACGCCTCAATACTCTCTACACAATAGAATTTATCTTAAGAGTATTTATTGTACCTTATACATAAAATCCCATCACTAATGTGGGTTTATATTTCTCCTCATTGTCTCGACTCATCCCAACCAATAACTCCCCCAAAATTCCCATTTTTCTCCCCTTCTTTCACTTGTTTTTTTTCATTTGTGTTGTTGTTGCCCTCTCTTCACTTATTGGCTACATTTTCCCCATCCCTTGGGCATCCCAAAATACCTCCCTATCAAGGAATTTAAACAACCATTGTAAAAATTATTTTTTGTCCTCTCATGAGTGTTTTTGGGTTGATTTTCATACATGTGTAACTCCCTATCCAGCCTTCTTTTCCCAAACGGTTTTGGTTACACCATATCCTTATAAAAACAAACAAACCCATATAGTTTATTCTTCCAAGGTGGATCGAGAGTCTCCAATCAATAGCATGTTAATGCAAATTTTTTGATGGAATGTCAATATGAGAAAATAAGCCAAATTTTCTTTATTCTATTTTTTTTTGTGATGCAAGATTGTGTGTGTGATCCAAAATACTCCTACATCAAACACCTGAGGTTTAAAAAATCATGATCTTCATATCATGAAGGTAGGAAGAGTGACAATTCCATTATTTTGGCCAATGGGATTAACCACAATGTTCCCTTTCACCTCGTTAGGTACCATTGATTTTTGTTATTTTATTTGTTCCTTATCTTCCAACAACATGTTTGACCATAAACCTTCTTCCTCGATATATTTGTATTCAATTTTCTCTTTACCTTACTCATTTTTTGAGCATCATTTGTCCACTTCTTCTACTTTCTTTTTTATTTTATATCATCTTGTGGGGTTTGACCCACTATCAAGCTCGACCACCACCACCAAGTGTACTCAATACCATTATTTCTAAGGTCTTCCTGGATTTGAACCAACCACCTCTTCCCATAATAGAAGCATAAAACACATGCTCCACCTCAAACCATATTCTATTCAATTATTCTATCATGGATTTCTTGTCAAAGAACCCATCACATACACTCTTCATCATACCTACAAATAAATCACATACTTTTACTCTAAAGTCCGATTCAGATGAGCTCTTATTTTCAACACTCTTCTCTACTTCTATGCATTCACTCATACCTGCAACAAAGTTAGTGAACAAATAATTTAAAGAATCAACCATTCTCATATGCACTAGCCCATTCAATACCACCACTATCAGAACATCACTTTTTGTAAACTCATCTTCAATCGCAACTTGTCTTTGCATTGATGACGCCCATCTCTCTCCAATCCTTAATCATTGTAATAAACATAACATATATAATATCATGAGAATTTGGCATTCTCATATGCATCTTCTCCATTTCCATATTTGTTGCAAATTTAATCTTGTCTTCTCCTTTTACTCTCATTTCTATATCAAATAACGTGATAAATTTTATTGTAACCTTTTCTTCTTCTCGTTATGTCCACCTTCAAGACGTATGAACAAAAATATTACCCATATTTATATGTAATGTTGTCCCAACTAGTCTATTATCACTATCTTCCTCTTCTTCACCGTATGCTTCTAATGCTCGTAGAAAATATCTTCTCATCCTCATAATTATCGTATTGCCTCTATGTTGCAACTTTACACCCCTATTGTCTACTCAATGCTCTTTGCAAACCATCATGTGATTTCACTTGCACATTCTTCTCCTCCATCTTCATGTATTCCAAAAGACACGCTTCAACTACAACATCGTCCCCTACCATACATTCTTAGGCTAATAATAAACTTTTTTCGCACCACCTCATAGTTGTCTTATTCCATTCTCAAACTTTATATAATAGCTCTAGGTTGATTGCAATATTTTTCTTCACCTCATCCATGTCATGTGCAAAAACCTTATATCCTTGTCCATATGACTTCAATGCATACCTTGACTCATAAAAATCTCTTATTCAATACATACAAGGTTTGATCCCACACGTACAAACTAATCCAAAACTTAGGGTTTTGGGATTAAAGGACAAAATAACAATTGTGTTAGATGTAAATAGTAAAACTATCTCTGAAAAGAGATGTATATTGCTCAAAAGATTGTGATTACAATAGCTATCTCTGTAAGGAGATGTGTGTTCTTCCCTTGTGGGTTACATATACTTATATACTAATTTTAGAAATATGAAGAGACATATAGAAGAATGTGGAAGGTCACCAATATCGAGGGAGATGAGGTGGTTCACCTTCCGTGAATTACATATGTGAAAATTTCACAAAATTACTATTTTTAGACAACACTACAAAAATTACATTTTGAGGCCTTTAGAAGCGGATTTTGAGGTAAAACTTTGTTAAACAAATTTTTGCACCCTTCCACCATATTTAACACATTCCAATATTTTTAATGCATTTTTAACAGAGTCAATTAGAGCTATAGTGCAAAAGTTATGACTCCCAAGTTGCCCCACTAGAATTACTGTCCGAGTTGTTATCTGGATCATTCCTCCCTCCTTCAGAAGAAATGGTCCCCATTGCACCAAGGGGTCCCATCAAGTGTGGAAATTGTTTCTTTATCTAGTATACGGTGAGCCACTCACCTTGATGATTGATATTTCCTTTCTTGATCACCCAATAGAGTTGAATAACATGTCCTTTAGTGGTCTTTGTCCAAGTGTCCACAATATGATCTTCTTCAACTAGAGAAAAGCTTTCTGGGTTGAGTTCAGATATGTCCAACTGTTTTGCTATGACCAAGGTATCCAAAAGAGGTGGGTGATATGGTTTGAGGAGGTCCACATTGAAGATAGGATGCAAACCAAGGTAGGGTGGAAGATTCAACTCGAAAGCATTTTCACCTACTTGTTTGGTGAGAGTGTAAGGACCATACCATAGAGGTCGAATTTTCTTGTGTGGACTTGCAAGCCTTTCCTTCTAAAGTCAGCAACCAAAACTTATCACCAACCTTGAAATGATGTGGAACCCTGTGTTGATCATGGCATTGTTTATACTTTTCATTCATATTTTGTAAGATATCATGGACTTACTATTGAGTATATTGAATCTGTTCAACAAACCTTGTTGCCTTTTCTGCTTCAATTTTTCCATGAGGTGTGTATTCCATTGTATGCACCGGAATGCATACATCAATGGGTGTCATAGGCTAGAATCTGTAACAAACTTGAAATGGATTGTGCTTGGTGGAGCTGTGTAGGGCCCGATTGTATCCATGTTGTATGTAGGGCAGGGCCTCATCCCATGTACGTGGGTGTTTGGAGTGATACATATGAAGCATGTGGACATTCGGGAAGTTCACCACCTCTATCTATCTATTATTCTATGAGTGGAAAGATGTGGACTTCATCAACTTAGTGTCCATCATTCCCCATAGGGTGGACCAAAGATGCTCAAGAACCTGTTATCCCTATCAGAAATAATAGACTTGGGAAGCCCAAAGGTGATCCATACATGACTAAAATAGAGTTTAGCAATATCTTCAACAAAAATATTTTTCTTACAAGCAATCATTATAGCCATTTTAGAAAATCAATCAACTACAAAAAAAAATCATTTCCATATTTCTAAGTTAGAAAACCTGAGAGGAAGTCCATTCAGATGGATGCCCGAGGCTTGGTCAGTTATGGCAATTGTGTATACAATCCTTTTCTTATTAGTTGGTTTGGAAATTACACAGGGGTGTAAGACTTGATGTACTTAACCACATCATTCCATAGATTGGGATAGTAAAAGTGCTTTTGGAGTAATGTCAGTGTTTTTTCCACGCTAAACTATCCAGTTGTCCTGTTAAAGTGTGCCTCCCATAGCATTTTTGTTGTTCAACAACTAAAACATAGATGTGTCCCATGTGGCAGAGGAGGTTATCATGTAGATAGAAATCAGGGACATGCTTGCCCCCGAAAACCTGATATGTATTTGAAAAGTTAGGATTTGTCTCATACAAAGTGCACCAACTAGAAGTCTCATGTCCATAGAGGTAAAGGATAGTTGTGAGGGATGCGTTTGGATTGTGGCTTTGGAAATATCTTCGCTAAATTGACACTTCCTTCTTATGTTTTATTATTAGGTGGAATTGTTGTAGGTATGTGGCCCACTTTTGGTGTCTCTCATTCCTTAGCTTATTTTGCGTCTGAAGGAACTCCAATGGCCTATGGTCTGTGTGGATGATTGTCTCCTTCCCTAGAATGTAGTGTTTCCATTACTTGCAAGCTTGGACGATGGCATAAAGATCCTTATCATATGTTGGGTACTTCTTGACTATGTCATTGAATGTTTCACTATGATATGCAACAGGTGGCCATGTTGCATGATAACAACTCCCATGGCATACTCAAATGCATCTGTCATCAATTTAAAAGGTTGATGTAGGTCAGGTAAGGAGAGAACAGGGGTCGAGCATAATCTTCCTTTCAAATTTTTGAATGCTCTCTATTGCACCTCCCCCCATCGAAATGTAGCCTTGTTTCCTCCTTTAGTCACTTGGTTTAGTGGCCAAGAAATATGTGAAAATCCCAAGACAAACCAAGATAGAAATTGGAAAGACCCAAGAAGCTACAAAGTTCTATAAGAGTCTTTGGAGTAGGCCATTTTTGAATAACCTGGATCTTCTCTGGGTCAACATGGACTCCTTCATCCACAACATATCCTAGGTACTGAACCTTCCTCATCCCAAATGTGCATTTTTCTAGATTTGCATACAACCTGTGCTTTCAAGGGTTTGAAGTACTTCTTGAACATGTTGTAGATGTTTCTCCCACGTTTGACTATAGATGAGTATATCATCTAAGTAGACAACCACAAAGGAATTGGTGTAGGGCTGTAAGATGTCATCCATCATCCTCATGAATGTCATAGGAGCATTAGTTAAGCCAAAAGACATGACCAACCATTCGAATAGACCTTCTCAAGACTTAAATGTAGTCTTTTAGACATCAGGCTCAATGGGAATCTGGTGATAGCCAAACTTGAGATCAATTTTGGTGAAGAATTTCACACCATGAAGTTGGTCCAACAAATCATCAATCCTTAGAAGGGGGTAGCAATTCTTCATAGTAATTTTGTTTAAGGTTTGATATTCAATGCAAATTCTCCATGTTCCATCTTTCTTTGGTGCCAAGACAATTGGGCTTCCATAGGGTGAAGATCTTGACCTAATGTGTCCCTTTTGAATCAACTCTTGGAGTTACCTCTTGATCTCATCATTTTCAAGGACTGACCTACGATACACAGGATTGTTAGGTAAAGGAGATCCCGAGACCAAATCAATAACATGTTTTACCTCACACTGAAGTGACACTTCGTGGGTGACTAGAATAGATCATCATACTCAACTATGATTTGGTCCATCTGCTTCTTTTGTTGCACTGAATGTGTGGTCAAGGTGGCTGCAATAACTTTCTTGGTGGTTTTTGGCCTGATCATTAGGATGACAAACTACTTTGTTTTCTCCACCAACTTCTTACATTGTTTGGCACTAATGAGGAAAATGAGTTGGAGGGGATGACCTTGGGTATCCGATAGTGCCGACCCCTAATGCTAATGGTGACCCTTCGAGGTCGTGACTCATAGATGTCATGTCTCTCCCACATGAATGGTTGGCCCAAGAGCACATCACAAACATCCAATGGAACAACATCACACAAGACTTCATCATGGAAGGGTTTGATTGCATATGGGAGGAGACATTGTTGTGTGACATGGAGATATCTTCTTAGGTTCAACCACCCGATACTATATGGCTAGGGATGTGGCTTTACAAGCAGGTTCAAACTTTTCACAATATCAACAGAAATTAAATTCTTTTGACTTCCACTATCAAGAATAAAATGCAAAGGCTTACCCTTTACCCAAAGTTTAGAGTGAAATATCCTTTCCTTCTCATCCATCTTATTGACTTGCGAGGTGGAAATGATCACATCCAGTTCAACATCTATAATTTCATCTTCTTTGTCTCTAACCTCGAGGAGTGTCACTGGTGGAGTAGTGGGTGCTGAGGATTGTGACTCGGTTAGTAAGGAATAAAAGGATTGACATTATTCATTAGAATGATGATTATTATTTTGGAGGTCACACCACTTCCCTATCTTCTCCTTCTATGTTTTATTTCCTTGTGACTCCTTCTGTTTCCATCTCGATCTTGGGTTTGACCTTCCTTTCCCCTCAGAGGTTGGTTCTTTGTATTTCTCTTTCTATGCTTTTGTTTAATCTTGATCGCGAACTTGTATGCCTCGCCAAGGGTATGAAATTGAAAGAGGTCCATGTCCTCCTATATGTACCATTGTAGGCCACTATGATATTTGAGGATCTTGTGTTGCTCTATGTCTTGAATTCCCAATCTTGTAGACAGAGAATGAAAATTATCAGTATAATCTTGAATTGATTGGTCCTTACCTTGCGAGTTGCTTCCACTATATGTATAGATCATCATAGGCTCCAATATGGTAGTATTCTTCCTTTATGGCATCCACAAAATCATCCCATGTGGGTTCCTCTATGATGCCCAATTCATCCCTATTGAGTCTATTCTTGTACACCCCCACCAATTTTTGACAGAAAGTGATGATTTCAAGAGAGCAAATGTTATCTTCTCTTTATCAGTGAATTTATTGACAGAAAATTAGGAGGATAATTGGTCCAACTAGTTTTCTATTACATCAGAATTTATTTTACCCTAAAAATAGGAATATCAAAATTTACTTGAACCTTGAAGGGTGTTAGGGCACTGAAGGGTTGGCTCGTAGATGAGGAGGTAGGATTTCCCATTTGTAGTTGTTAAAGGATTTGGGTGAATTGTTGTAACATATACTCCTTTTTCTCCATGAGATATTTCTTCACCATTTTCTTGAGAGGATCATTTGTATTGGTATTGTCCGTTATTTGAGGTATCCTGTAATGAGCAGTCAAGTATTCTAAAGGATCTTGTGTGGACCACCCAAGCTTCTTATATCCCGACCTCGTTTTGGGAATCATACACTCTCAAGACAACTTCAATCTGATACCACTGATCCAAAACTTAGGGGTTTTGGGATTAAAGGACAGAATAACAATTGTGTTAGATGTAAATAGTAAAACTATCTCTGAAAAGATATGTATATTTCTCAAAAGACTGTGATTACAATAGCTATCTCTACAAGGAGATGTGTGTCTTCTTCCCTTGTGGGTTACATATACTTATATACTAATTTTAGAAATATGAAGAGACATCTATAAGAATGTGGAAGGTCACCAATCTCAAGGGAGACAAGGTGGTTCACCTTTCGTGAATTACATATGCAAAAATTTCGTGAAATTACTATTTTTAGAAATTACTATTTATCGATGACCCCACAAAATTACATTTTAAGATCTTTAGAAGAAGATTTTGGGGTCAAACTTTTCCAGATAATTTTCACACCCTTTCACCATATTCTACATGTTCCAAGATTTTGATGCATTTTGAACAGAGTCAATCGAGCTATGGTGCAAAATTTATGACTCCCAAAAGTTGCCCAAGTAAAATTGTTGCCGAGTTGTTATCCGGATCGATAACATCACTTACATCCTTCAATAGTTTTGGTAGAAATATGTCCATCATCTCAATCTCATTACTTTCCTATATGCCACATGAGGGATATTCTTCACGTCTCCTTTTCCAATTACTCTTTGGATGAAATAACACTTTCTAAAAATTCTATTCCACCATTTTAATTTCTAGACATCTCTTAAGATAGAGGATCAATGCATCACCTTTTCTATCCATCATTTCTCTAATTATAAGGTCTTCTTCCTCTTTCCATTCTCTTCCAATTTATCTTGTGAGAGTCTTATTTCCCACCTCCAATCAAGTTGAAAATGAATTCTTGCTTGTATGTCCTCTTGGGAACATTCTTATACCATCACTTTCCCACTCTCTCTTGCTTTCATGTTAACTCAAAAATAATCCTTTTTTACTAAAGCACACCCTTACCAACCAACATTTTAATCAAGCTACTTACATAATTATCATCTTGTTCCACATTTTCACTTTGTTTTTCATATATATGAACATGTTGGACTGAAACACACCTTTTCCTTTTATTTTCCATGTTCCCCATTGTTGGACATGTGCATTGAACAAACATATTAAGGGAATCAAGAGTTCTCACAAACACTTCTTCAACCATTATACCATGTCCCATACACATGTTTCTCCAATTGTTCTCCATTTCTTGCATTCTTCTTATATACTTCATCAACATGATGGACTCCCAAAGGTCCATTCTCAACAATGTCCATGGTTGTCTTATCCTCATTCTTCTTTTTATTCTCTTCTCCTTCACATGGTTGGTATTTAACCATACTCTCCTTATGTGCATTATCTTACACTTCATCCATATCTATTTTATTATTCATAGAACCCTACAACTCCTCTTCTATTCTCTCTTCTTTCACCTCTATCTGGTCGGGTTTCCTACCCCGATTTTCTCGCACTCGAGTATGTCAAATGGGGGTAGGGTATTGATCTATTATTCGAGGGAGGGGGCATTGTATAGAGATAGAGCGCTAATTCTAAAAACCCTCTATCTCGGAAAAGTGGGGAGGGCATCCATCCGTAGAATGGGTAGGTGGTATATATTTCCTTGGTTTTCCTCAACCCTTCTACCCTCTAAAAGAGAAAAGAAAAATGCATTGCCTTCATTCACCAACGATGATTCTTCCTCTTCCCACTTATAAAATACCAAAAACTCTTTCCCATCATCAAATAATGGGCCTCCCTCTTCTGGTTCAATAACTATCACATTCACATCCTCTTCAATGAGGACTCCTTCCTCTATGGGTTGCTCAAAATTTTCCTCATCCTTGTTGTTTTTGAAATCAGATCTGGGCTTCTCATATGGAAACCTCACTCTCTTATTGTCTCTTAGTACAATTTTTTTTTCACTATTTGGAAGAATCTCTCACTTATTCCTCTCTCTTGCTATTTTTCAAAATAACTTTGAGTTGCTCACATGAAAATTCCATCTCTTATTGCCCCTCAAGAAAACCTTCTCATATTCTCACTCAAGCCTCAAGAAATAGAGCTTTTTCCACCACTATCATTACATTTTTGGGTGCACAACTTGTCCCATCAATTTGGAAACCATATGTTCCCAACTTCTCACCTTCTTCTTTCCTTTCTCTAGTCTTCTCACTTGGAGATCTCTCTAATACATAGTTGCACTATCACACATCCTCTTGCTTGCAACCTTTACCCTCATGGGGTCTTCTACACACTTCTCTTCAAACAAAATTTCTAATTCAACTATCCATTTCATAAGCTCCTCTGGGTTCTCCCTACCACAAAACAAAAAAATTGTAAGTGGGCTTACCTTTTTCTTTCTCCATGACCTTCATTGGTCTCTTTCCTCTAGCTTGCTGAAATTCTTTCTAAAGCATCCAATTTGGACACCATTTCTTCCAACATCCTCTCCATTGCTGCAATCTGTGACTTTGAGTCACTTTTCTTCTCTTTCTCGATTCTTTTTGAGTCATCTCCTCTACTATTTTCTCTCTACCCATTGGCACATGATGGAGAACAAACTTCTCTTCTTTTTTTTTGTGCAAGTTACCTCACATTTGGAATTCTACCTGCACCTTCCTCTACATATTTCTTATCAAGCAACAACTTTTCTTCTTTTAGTTATTCCCTTTCTCATAATTTTGGCAAACTCTTCATTATGAATTATGGGTGTTTTATTTTCATTTTCTCTCATGTATGTCACATCTCCTCTACCTTGTGCACTCTCCATAACATCTAATATTTATTGATTCCCTTCAACATCTCTCACAAATCTTCTACCTTTGGTGTTCTTCCCTTCTTGAGTGCCATATTTTCAACAAACAAACCTCTCTTTCACAACTTGTAACAAACTCAAACAAGAGCCTATGTTTACTTGTAGGAATTCTCTCACACCTATAACAAACCTATCCTTTATTCTATAAAATATTATTTTCCACACTTATGCAACTAGTTATGTATACTTATTTTTCATAGCCGACAATGGACTCATACAAGAGCCTCACACACTTGACTTGATAAAGGAAAGAATTTGTTATGATACCAATTGATGCAATATAGGTCGGGGTTAAATGAATGGAAATTGAGTCCTAACAACAAAAATATAACTTTTATATGGATTTATCACCGATTTCATGTTATTCAATACCTTTCGGTGGTCAGGCAAATAAAAAACTGGATTTTTTTAATGAAAATTGTTAACTAGTAAACTAGTGAATTGCACTAAACTTAGAATTTGTGGGAATGAGAGAGGAGATATGGTGTATGAGTACTCAAAATGAATCTCTCAACCTATTTAAACACAATCACAACCGTGGTTGATCCTTCATGAAATCAAACCACCGCTTTTGGCCAAAATACAATTTTTGGGCCTCTTCAAAGGAAACACCATAAACAACAAAAAAATCCATGGGATGAGCTTGGATTTATTATTACTTGAAATTTAAATAACAAATGCCTTAAACAATCTTATTACATGCTCAAAACCATTCTTTTTGGGCTAAAACACTCTATTAGAGGTTATAGACATTATCGAAACACTCGAGCATATTTTCGGTGCCTTTATATTCTCAGTATTACACGTAAGGATTTCTCTTGGGATTATATTTTTTTACCTTCTACATCAAAACCCTTCACCAACGTGGGTTTAAATCTTCTCCTTGTCTCAATCGTACTAACCGATAACTCCCTAAAAATGCCCCCTTTCCTCCCCTTTTCAATTATTTTTATTTATTTTTCGTTGCTTCCCTTTCTCCACTTATTGGTTGCATTTTCCCCAACTCTTAGGCATCCCAAAATACCCCCATCTATAAATTAAAACAACCATCACAATTTTTTTCCCTCTCATGAGTGTTTTTGGGCTAATTTCATACATGTGTAACTCCTTGTCTGACCCTTTTTCCCCAAACAATTTTGGTTTACATCATGTTCGTGCCCTTATAAAAACAAAAACCCGTATAATTTGTTTTTATGAAGTGGCCCAAGAGTATCTAATCAATAACATATGTATGCCAATTGTTTGAAAAAATACCAATAAGAGAAAAAGAGCCAAATTTGAAATTCTTTTTTCTTCTATTTTTTGTGATGTAAAGATTACGTGTAATCCCAAATGCTCCTACATCACCGCGAAGAATAGAATGTACAATAGAATACCTAGAGAGAACCCCGGAGGGAGTGACCCACTAGATGTAGAATGTGTAACAAAATAACTAGTAAGAGGCTTAGGAGGGAAATACCCTTGAGAAGTAGAATGTGTAATAGAATATCTAGTAGGTGGCCTAGGAGGGAAATACCCACTAGAAGTACAATGTGCAATAAATGACCTAGTAGGATGCTTAAGAGGGGAGACCCACTAGAAGTGTAATATGTAGATGTACTAGGCATGTGAGTAAGAACTATAACTTCATGACTAAGTATCTTAAGTATAGGGGCCTAATGTGGGATACATTTGACCATAATATCTCAATGATTGTAAATGAACTTGGCACATTGGTGTAAGATATATGCCATAGCTTGAAAAGGACATAGCCAATGGAAACCTAAACACATATCACATGAATTAAGATAAACAATATAGCTAATAAGGGAATATCCATAAGTAGTAGAACCAACTCGTAAGAGATTTAACAATATGTACAAATTTGGTCTTAGTATCAAATGTCACATATCGCTTAATATATCTAAGAGAAGAAAATAGATCGACAACACACCTATTATGTATAACACCATTTTAAATCAAAACAATACGTACAAGACACCAACCAACAAAAATATGAATGCATAGTGTATCTAAAACATGATCATGGTTCATATCAATGTCATCAAATGAGATAATAATTAGATAAGTTGGTATAGTAATAATATTACCAATCATAGCTTCCAATGGATGATCATAATAAGGAGGAGAATGTATATCATAATAAACATGGTGCACTTTTAAATTAGATTTATTAGTGTTATGATTAGGAATGGGGTCATTGAAAATCGTGAGTTTCATATTATTATTAATAGGCTTAGATGATTCAGGGGGGATGTTCCATTCAATAAGATTAACATCAATAAGAACTTGTATGACATGAAAATCTTAACATTACACTTTGTAGAATGGGCAACACATCTATGATAATCACAAAATTCATTAACGTCAATTTTTTTACCACGAGGCTTACTTGTATCAAGCTCAAGAGTTGATTAGAGAGAATCAAGGTCTCATTTGAATAATTGTTTAAGTATTAGGTGAGGTGCATAAGGTAGTCGTTTGAATTGTTGTCAAGGAGCTTGAAACATTAGGTTTGTCGGTTGAGATAAAACATTAACACTAGCTTTAACATCATTTTTTTATCATTAGACTTGCCTTTTAAATTAGGGTTTCCTTGAAATTTAGGATTAGATGTGTTGGGATAATTGGAAACGTATTGAAGCTTGTTCATGATGGTAAGATTAGTTTCACACTCTTTTAATATGTGGCATAAGTGATCAAATGAGTGGAACTTGTCAAATATAACCAATTCTTACGAAGGGGTGAGAAGGATTTGAGTGAAGAGATATTATAGCTCATTATCAAATAGAATATTGTTCATATTTATAAGCATAGTCTTGTAGAGTTAGACATAATCACCGATGTGTTCATTAGATCATTGTTGCATTTTAGACATGCGAGCATAGGAAACTTTCTCCCAAATAGTGATATATAATTGTGCAAGAAATTAATTACCTAAAGTAGTAAAATCCCTTACTAAATGAATGGAAAGATCAAAGTAGTGTGTTATTATAAGCATAATCCAAGCCAACAACATGGAAAGCTTGAAGGTGTTCTTTAGGATCTCCTTTGTCATCATAGATAGGAATCGTAGGGTCAATAAAACCCATAAGAAAAGGATAAGAATCCACTTCAAGTGCAACTAGATTACGAAGCAATTGAGTAGAATAAATAGAAGAGGTAGAGACACCTTGTTATATTTGTAATAATTGTGCTTCAAAACTATAAAAAAGGTTTTCAAGTTCTTGTGTTCTAGAAGAGGAAGAAGAAGAATATGAACCATCAGTGGGTGTATGTAATAAATGCATGAATAGTAATGGACATAGGAATAATCATAAGAATAATACGAGGTGGATAATTAGTTGCCCCCAAAAATATAGGCACCATATATCAACAATATAAGATGTAATGATAGATTCAGGGAGTCAAGGACACCAGGGTGTGAATGAGTTGGTCTTGAGAAATATATAAAAGAGCATCGATGTGATGAGGATTGTGTTACAAAAAGTGTGTAAAATGAAACTTCTCATATTCAAGAAAGCCACGGGTATAAGTATTAAATTAATTATGGGATTCCTCTCCTTTAAAATGATTATTAACAATATTAAAGATAATGTGATAAAAATATCAATAATATAATACACGTCGTCATAAGCATCAAAAGTCTCATTATCATAATCCTCGTATGTGTCCTCGGACTCATAGTGATAGGAATCATCATGTTACAAAGGAAGGTCTTCATAACCATAAGATATAAAGTATATATATATATATATATATATATATATATATATATATATATATATAGAATAGATTTATATGCACAGGATGTGTTAGGATAGATCGTGATGTGTCGAGAAGCCTCAATTAGAACATTGTTATACAAAGGGTTATAGGAAATGAAATCAAGGGGAGAAATGGGGGAACCATAAGATTCAGCCATGATAACCAAAAGGATAACAAGACCTACAACCTACAAAAGAATCATACACTATGAAAAAGAAGGATAAACCCCGAGGCTACTAGGGTGAAAGTAATAGATTCAATCAAGGGTTGGGTTCACCAAATGTTTACACCCTAAAAATATAAATAATAGGTGTAGGATGTAAGATATATTAAAGGTAGAATATTTTGAATAAATTAATCTATATTAACCATACCATCTAGAACATGTGTGTGTGCACATACATACATACATACATACACACATACACACATACACACATACACACATACATACACACACACATATATTAATACACTAAATGAATATATAATGATGAAACGATAGTGTAAAACATAAGAAGGGATAAAAACCTAGTTGCGTAGAGAGGTACATAATTGTTTGGGGTGTATGTAATAGCCGAAAGACTGATCGAACCTTATAAATTCTTCATTCCTAGAGACTATACCTAAAAATGCTCTATTATAGAACCATATAAATCATGTTCATCCACAAAATAGTTTGGTTATAATACATATAGTTTTGAACCTATTAACTTTGAAGCTTTATAGCTTTGCTAACTTGTTGTTGGTTTGGAAATGGTTTTTTCTATTTTTCCCTAGGTATTGCACACCTTTCACACCACCTATAATTACCTATAACAAACAAAAACCTTATATACCTATAAAAAAATTCATTAAACTATTAGATAATAAAAGGAAAAAAATTTTGTGGGTGAGGTTGGACTAACTCGCGCGATCAACCCCTGTTGAACTAGTCTAGGTGTCTGCACTACATCCCCTCAACCAAAAAAAACCTCTTGTAGTTATCCTAGTGTTGGTGCAAGTGGTATATGTAATCTAAACCAACCCCTTATATTACCTTCATTTCTCTGATACACATTATAATCGTAAGTAGAGATAGAATAGTGCAAATAGTAGTGTGGTGTGGTGTGTCTCAAATGCTAAAAATATTCTCATTTGTTCCGTAAGACATTTGACAATGTTTGAGTCACTTGCTCTAGTTAATACATGCATCTAGGACCTTTGCATGCTTGGAAATAGAAGAAATATAAATCTTGACCTTGGTTTGAGTGCTTTAGACCCGTGTGGTGGATTCTTTATAAGATGTGTAATTGTTTTAGGAATATTTTAGAGAGCCTCGAGTCCTTTAATGTTTATATTTTACAATAGGAGTACTTAAGAATGTCAAGTGAGTTATGAAGTACTTTTGAATTTCTTATATATAATTCCATAGGTTAGATGTCGCATTAAGGCCAACCTTGTAGACATAAAATCACACACCTTCTACTATTATTATACACCAAGTATGGTGTTTTATATATGGATTTTGTGTAAGAAAAGTATTCATCGATGACCCATCCCCTATTCCATCCATCTTTATCGACAAAGTATTCATTGTTGTTTGTCTTATACACTTGTCACTGTGACACACAGCTTTGGTTAGGTCTTAGGGACCCCGTCTGTCGCTTCTCACTCATTTGTCATCACTTATCTCTGGACACTAGTGCCTGTGGCTGGACACTAGCACCATGCGCTCCCCGTCCATCCCGGGTCCCCCGTCCTCTTTGTGTTTGATCTTATTTTTGACATTTGAGGTTGGTATTTTTATTTTCCCTCCCATCTCCCGAGGTACTAGTCGACATGTCGTCATTAGTGTTGAAATTCAAACAAGAGATCCCTATATAAACACAACATACATACCATTATATGCACAAATTATTCTTATCAAGGGCTAGCTATCTACATAGAGCAAGGGAATGCATTTGGGTCATTATTCTACATACACATTGCATAGAAAGGGAGTTCATTCTATCCCATTCACCATTTGCATTTTTATCTAGTTATTGCTCCCTATCTTGGTGTCATTGGTGTGAGGGTGACCTAAGAGCACTATTGCACACACAAGCACACATAACTACATTGGGTCTAAGATGTAGTGCAATGCTTAGTAGTAAGACCACCATTGTGATGACTAAGGACAGGTTTGAACCTTTCATCTACATATTTCTTTTTTAGGATTTTATGTTTTATTTGGGGTTTAACAAGTGATTTATTCATTGCAGGTTTACTAGTACCTCGACGATCTAAGTGCGACATTCACGCGACAAAAGGAAAATAAGTGTGAAGCCCTAACGACCATATCGGAACTAGGTTTTGACCATTTCTACAGACTAGGGTGCCCATATTTTAGACCAGAGCACCCTAGGCATCCCCATCCTTCTCTAGGCACCCCAACACCCATTTCCACCTCTCGCCGCATTCTCTTGTGGTTATTTACGACTATTTGTTTCGCCATTTCATCACATTGCTCACCCCGTGTCACTACGAGGTAAGTAAAATTGAGGTAAGTGTTTTATCCTCTTATTTCCTTTCATTTATAAAATCAAATAAATTGTTTAGCATTCATATTTTAGTATATTTCATTTATAGCATTTTTGTACATTTAGATTCATAATAAAATTCAGATTTTATTGAATCATTTTGGTGAACCCGACGTGAAACGAACACACAACCTTCTCGAACTATCATATCGCATACATTACACACACAACATTTCTCCTTGACATTATTTTCAACTCATTATACACACACTTTGGCGATACCTCTCATACATTATTCATTACATCATTACACTCTAATTTTTGGCTCGACATCGTTCTCATTATTACTTCCCCTTTCGCCGAAAGGGGTGCATATAATTGGGGTCATCCTATGATTCCCCTTACACCACTATGTCATTCGTCATTATAAAAAAACTTCCCATACACTATGAAAAATTTCACATCACTCTCTAGTGATTCCCCTAATGACCTAACCTTAAGGAAATAATCGTAAAATATCTCCATGAGTAACAAATCAACCAATCATAAACACTTCCATGTTTAGATATGAATAATATATATGTACAACACACTCCTATAGAGAGCTCTGGTTTTTCCTTCTTGCTATTTTTAAATTCCCGCGACCTCTCGGTGCTTACTTTGATGCTGACCCTTCTTGTTTGGATCGGGAGTCCCGACCCACATCCTTAGGGGGCTTGTCTCCTCGGCCTCCTCCCGAGGCATGGAAAAAGGTCAGTAGCAGGTCCACTTCTACACCCCTTTCGTGAGAAACTATCACCTTTCCTTTTAGCAGGTCCTTCTCTCTTCACATACCCTCTCACATCACGAGAGGTGGTTGTTGCCTCTAGAGACCTGTCTCTGGTAGGTAAGTTGATGGGTCCTAGGCCTCCTCTCGAAGATATCAAAAAATGGGTGCGCATGAAATGGAACCCTTGTGGTGCCATAGAAATTTCTGCCATGCCAAATGACTTCATTCTCTTTTCCTTCAACTTTAAAGAAGACTTTGCTCGTGCACTTCTGGGTGGTCTGTGGTTTTTTGGCAGAAGAGGTTTCTACATACAAAAATGGACCCCGGGTTTTAATCCGCTTACTAAAACCATGATGCAGCCCCAATCTGGGTTTGTCTCCTAGGCCTCCCTCTGGAGTTTTGGGATCCAATGGTTATCGAAGGTATTTCTCTTTCTATGGGCCCTCTTATTGCAATTGATCAGGCCACAAAAGCTAAAACTAGATTCATTCATGCTCGTTTCTGTGTCAATGCTGATGTTAGTGGTCCACTCCCAAAATCGATTGATCTTCTCTTAGACTTTGGAATATGGACACAACCCATTGAATATGAATATATCCCTCAATCTTGTTCCATCTGCAAAAGTATTGGCCATCAAGCAATTGACTACCCTCCAAGCCACAACCCAAACCAAAAATCCATGAAGCTTCCCCCAAGAAAAAAGGGAAATATGTACCAAAAGTGATATCTGAAGAGGCTCCTGTCATCCCTACTTCAAACTCCTTTTGCTCTCCTTGAGGAAGGTGAAATCTCTCTTGATGCTCACATGGAGGCTCCTCTCACCCCCCAGCTTCCTTCTTCTTTGGTTGTTATCTCCATGGAGGTTCCTCTTGCCCCCCCCTCCCATCGTCTTCGACTATTTCCCCTTTTGTCTCCTCTTTGGCTCCCCTCTCTCGTGACTACTTATGTGTTCCCTTTTATTCTACCTCCCCTTTAGCCAAAGGTTTGCTCACCCTCCCCCTCTTTCGGCTCTCTCCTGAGCTTCCTCCTATTGGTTCCCTCTCCCCCGGCCCTTCTTCCCTTCCTCTCTTTGACTATCCGCTCTCCCCTTCCACTCAAACCTTTGATGATAGTAATAACCTTCGTCCGACCCGTAGCACCAACAATAAACTTGATATAGGCACTACGAAAATGCATGGATGAACTCCGAGCAATATTAAGCTTCAACAAGAATCACCTCTGAACGTAGCTCAAGGAACCCAGAGTACCATCCCCATGGTTATGGGGAGCAAATCCAAATCCAAAAAATGAAAATAATCTCTTGGAACATAAGAGGTCTCAACTCTCTGCAAAAAGAAGAGTCCTCAAGGATATGAAATTTAACCACTCTCCGGATATTATTATGCTACAGGAAACTAAGCTTAAAAATGATGAGTCTCTCGAAAATTTGTCCTGCTGCATCCTTTGCGACCCAACACTCGACTGGTAACTCAGGCGGCTTATGCACTATCTGGGATCCTAAAATTCTTAAGGGTGATTGTCTTTACAACATCCTAATTTATTATGCTTTCTCTTCCAATAATTAGGCTCAAACTCTACTTGGATCGCCATCAATGTCTATGCTCCAAATCTGGAGACCCATCAGTGAAAAAATTTGGCAGATATTTCTATTTTCATAAGAAGCTTCGTAATATCCCTGCTTATCATGGGGGATTTCAACTGTACTCTCTACCCCTCTGAGAAACAAGGAGGAGCCCCTTGCTAATCCCTCCAGCATGGAAGCTCTTGTTGACTTCTTACGTTGTGAGGAACTCTTAGACATGGACCTTCATGGAGCCTCCTTCACTTGGTCCAACCATAGAATTGAAGAAATCATATACAAAGCAGGCTTGACAGGGCAATGGGATCTTTGGACTGGATCTCACTATATCCTGATTTTTTTCTCAGTACTTTATCTAGAGCTGCCTCGGACCATAGCCCCTAATGCTTTGTGCTAACAACAAGATAAATACAAAAAATCCACCCTTCATATTTGAATTGGCTTGGCTTGAAAATAACCAGTTAGATCCTTTGATTAAGAGTTGGTGGGATATCAAAGTTCATGGCTCTGATATGTTTAAGTTCTCTAGTAAGCTTAAGGAAATCAAAAAACAACTTAAGATATGGAAGGTCAAAGTGTTTGGTAACATCAAGTCAGTGTAAACAAAAGATGACTTAGGAAATTGCTAACATCTCAGCACTTGTTGAGGCAGAAGGTAGAACTGAGCATCTTCACAAACAAGAAATCACTCTTCTTAGTGAATACCATAACACCTTGAAAGAAGAGGAGGCATATTGGAGACAAAGATCAAGAGCTCTTTGGCTTGATCAGGGGGATCACAATACGAAGTTTTTCCACATAACAACATCCAAGCACAAAAGTAGAGACAAAATCAGAGAGCTGCTAACCCCGGAAGGTAATATTTTATCCTCTGATCTTGATATCTCTAATGAATTGGTGTCTTTTTATTCTAATCTCCTGTAGGTTGAGGAACCCCCTAATGAAGATGTTATGTCAAAGATGATACAACACATTCCAAAATTGGTCTCTAATGAAATGAATGGCAAATTAACGAAGCCCTTCTCTATGGATGAAATTCACAAAGTTGTCTTCACTATGAAAGGTGATAAAGCCCCTGCCCTAATGGATTCCCTTGCTGCCTTTTTCCAAATTTTCAGAGAAGTCATCAAGCAAGACCTTTTTAATGCAGTGAATGAATTTCAGATTAGTAATTCTCTTCTAAAAGAATGGAACACAACTTTCATTGCTCTGGCCCTCAAATCTCTTGGCTCTAAGTCTGTTGCTAACTTCGCCTCGATCAGTCTCTACAATACCTCTTATAAGATCATCACCAAGATGTTGGCTACTAGACTTAAACCTCTTATGAATGACCTCATCTCTACGCAAAAATGGTTTCGCTAGCCGGCCAACTTATCCAGGGTGGTATTATTATAGTTCATGAAGCCATTCACTCAGCCTAGCAAGCAAAGTCAACAGGGATGATTCTTAAATTAGATATGCAAAAAGCATTTGATAGAGTCAATTGGAATTTTCTCATTCGGGTGTTGATAAGTTATGGTTTTGACAACAAATGGTGTAGTTGGATTTTATCTTGCATTGCTACCCCTTGTTTTTCTATCCTCATAAATGGCATCCCGACTGGCTTCTTCAAAAACAACAGAGGTATAAGGCAAGGAGACCCTTTGTCCCCCTTCCTCTTTCTGTTAATGGTGGACACCCTCAATAGAGCTTTAGAGGCAGCTAAGAGACAGGCTGCTATATCTGGTATCAAAATCACCACTTGCTCCCCGCTACCACTCATAACTAGCTTTGGACAACACCCTTCTCTTGAGTGTTGCTTTCTGTGATCGAGGCAAGAGCTCTTAAAGAAATATTAGAAAATTATCAATCGCCTCTCAACAAATGATCAATTTCAATAAAAGCAGCATATCCTTTTTAAACACCTCTCCTCAAACTCAAAGAAGGATTGCTTGATATCTTTGGTTGCAAAATTATGGACTTACCTTCCTCTTATCTAGGCATTCCTCTTTTCAAGGGCAAGAAAATTAAAAGTCTATGGAACCCGGTCATTGAAAGATACCAGAAAAAGTTGGCTTCTTGGAAGGGAGCTCTTCTAAGTCAGCAGAAAACTTCAACTAGTTAAAGCTACATTATGAAGCTTTCCAATTTATTTCATGTCATTACTCAAAATCCCCTCTTCAGTGATCAATTCTATTGAGAGGATTACAAAAAGATTCCTCTAGTGGGCGGAAGATAAGAAGAGGATCCATCTTGTCTCTTGGAATGAAGTTTGTAAGCCACCAAACTGGGAGGTCTTGGGATTAGACTCTTAGCTGATATGAATGAAGCCCTACTGGCTAAGATAGGTTGGGAAGTGGCTTATGGAAACTCATACTGGGTGTAACTTTTAAGAGCCAAATATTTGACTCACTCAGGAGATTTCCTTCTCTCCTCTCCTCCTCATGGTTCTGCCATCTAGAACTTGGTCATTAGCTCTCTCCCTCTCTTACGTGCTGGCACCAAATGGAGGTTGGGAAATGGTAGAAAAATTGAATTCTGGTCGGATTGGTGGATTGGAGAAAAACCTTTTTCCTTTACCCCTGTTTGGGATGTTATCAAAAGACCCCTCATTAATCGTCATGGCAAGAAAGTTAACGGTTACTGGAGATCGACGAATTCAATTCCCTCTTGGTATATCTCGATCGACAACTATCTGTGAAGAAGCTCGTAGTCTCTGCTCTCAAACAATTTAGAGTTGCCCTCTCATCTTATTATATTCCTTTCTCTTTACCTACTGATGATCGTATCTAGCCCCTCTCCTCTTTGGGTTCATTTACTGTTGAAGCCGCCTATGATTCCAAGCGTCGGACCAGCTCTGGCCCTCCTCTTAACAACATTTGGCCCAAAGAAATCATTCCTAAAATGGGTTTTTTTCATGGCTCTCATTCAAGAATGCTTTCCTATCGGGGGAAAACCTAAAAGGAGAGGCTTCTCTCTTCCTACTCGTTGTGTTCTTTGTTGTAAAGCTTTAGAGTCCTCATCTCATCTCCTCCTTCACTGTCCTTTCTCCCAAGATATCTAGAATTGGTTCCTAACTCATTTGGGAGTTGCTTGGATTTTCCTCGAATCCCTTCAAGATGCCCTCAATCAATGGTGTTCCCCCTTCTTGCACCCGACCCTCTCCCTCACTTGGAAACTTCTCCTTCCGCATGGCCTCTGGGGTATATGGAAGGAAAGAAACAGGAGAATCTTCAAAGAGCAAAGCATGGACCCTTCGTAAGTTACAAATTGTATTGCTATTCTCTTCCAAGATAATCTTAACAGTTTCCTCTGGAAGAAATATCAGCAAAAAATCTAGTTTTGTGACAACAAGGAGTGGTGTCAGCAGATTGCAATTCATCTTAAGGCTAAACCCTCAACCTTGGCTCGCTCTGAAGCTCATTGGTTCCCTCCCCCCTGGATGGATTAAGCTAAACACGGATGGGGCATCTAAAGGAAATCCTAGGAAGTCTGGTGGGGGTGTGATTCTCCGTAATGACAAGGGGGCCCCTCTAGCTACGATAGCTAATTTCTGCATGGGGAAAAATCACCGAGCTGAAGCTTTAGTGATTCTTAAGGGCTTGAACTTACTCGTTAATGGAAATGGCCCGTTAATTGTTGAAAGTGACTCTCTCAATATTATAAATATCCTAAACTCGGAAGACCCAAGCCAATGGACTTGTTGTCAAAATTTCACCCCCTGTGGTAAATTTCGATAACATGCATCGTAGTTTTACGCCTCCAGGCAAGTAGGTCGACCTTAAAAATTGTGAAAATCGGCTAAGTCCTAGTCCTTAAAGCAATAGGGACGTGTGGGACAGAAAGGTGCGGATCGGCCGAAAAGCCTCTAGCAAACCCGAAGCAAGGCATAGGGACATCCGGGATGTGGCACGCGGGGCGCGAGAAGCCGATCCGCCGAAAGAGGAAGAAAAACGACTAACCGCTAATCAAGCAAGTGGGACGAAAGGCGCGAATCGGCCGAAATGAGAACAAACAACAAGAAAGTAGTTGGGACGTCAGACGCAGAAAAGGCGCTTCGGCCAAGGAAAGGAAAATCGAATCAAGCTTTCGGGACAGTTGGAACAAATAGACCCGAACCGGCCGGATCGGCCGAAATAAGCACAAACAGCCCGCTAAGCAAATGGGACATTTGGGCCGCGAGTACGCGAACCGGTGAAAAAGGTCAAGGCAGCCCGAAATAGTTTGGGACATTTGGGACAAATGGATGTGAACCAGCCGGTTCGGCCGAAATCAGCACAAGGAGCACTGGGACATCCGGGACAAAGGGACGCGCGGGACGCGGATCGCCGAAGGAGCCGAAAGCCAATCAAGCAGCGCCACGTGTCATCGGCCGAATGAGGGACAAGGAAGCCCATTCCGGGCGGATCGGAGGTTTATGTCCCAAACGGTTTGGGACATCCGGGACATAAAAACGTGAAGGGCGCGAAAGAGCTGGCAGGGCCGAAAACCAATGAGAAGCTGCCACGTGTCCTCACAAGAGAAAGGTCCAAAAAGTCAGCAAGGTTTTTTTGAGCACCGATCCGAACCAATGGGATAGTGCCACGTGTCCCAGCTAGGGCCCACAAGGAAATTTCAAAAGATAGCCCGCCAAGAGGTGGAGGAGAGAGAGTTGCTCAGCGAATCAGAGCCTGCCACGTGTCGTCCAGGTGGCGAAGCGCGGGAAAATATTTCAAAATCCGTCTTGGTCTGTTCCGTGCCCTAAATCTTCAGATCGTCATATCTTTTGATCCAGAGCTTAGATTTGCAGACGCTCCTTATATCAACTAAAGCTTGTGAGATTCTCTACATGATTCCGTGGTCAATCTTGCATCTTGGTTCAGTTTGAGAGAGAAAATCAAGAAACACCTCTCGCACGAAATAACAAGCGTAAGTAATGCTTCAACAAACAACTTTAATGCAGCAGATGGGCTTCGCGCTTCATTAGGCAAATTCCGCCATTTTGCCAGATCCGCCGCTTCGCCATGATGAGATGAATTGAATGCAACCTAGAGGTGGTTGGGGTAGATTTGGTTTTCCTTCTCTTTTCCTCTCTCATTCTTTCTATATATTGTAAAGAGGAGCTTCTTTTCAAGGTGGAACATTTTTTTGCTTTTGCTCTCCCTTCTTCTCCTCGTGCAATTTGTGGATTTCGAACCTCTCATTTGAACTCGTAATACTATTCGCCTCATGGCATTCTCAGAGTGTATCAGATCAATCTTTGGAGCAAATAATGCATGTCTATGGATGATTCTCACTCTCTCTCGTGTTCTTTTTACATCCTCCCGGTCTTTCACCGCAGTTTTGTCATCTCTGTGCATGATCTTATATCACATTCAAATGGTCTCGTGTTTACCGGAAAATAGGTGTTCTTCATTCCTGCATCACCTCTATTAGCTTAGATTTATTTTTATGCATCTTCTTACCTTGTCTCCTCGCGATTAGATTAGGTTTTGAGAAAACCCTCTCGCATATTTCGTGTGCATCCGAACAAAGGAATAGAACTAGCCTTTCTCTGGAGAATCCTTTCTCATTTTTCAAGTCCCACACTTGGAGAAAGGATTCAATGTTATGCAATCACACCGATGCCAAAATAATCAACCTAGAAACCCGATCTCGCATCCGGGGGTGCCGTGATTTTGCATCAACAGCTTTTGGCACGCCTGGTGGACCAAGAGGTCTCATTTTTATCAGCAAGAAAGTTGATATGCATCTCGCTGCAATTTTCTTGCTTGAAAAGAGCTATTGTTTGCATATCCGCGACTCCGAGAGGAAAATCAATCGGTTTCAAAGAAATAAGCAGCTCCGAAAGCTTATGAGAAGAATCACAAGGTCAAGAGTTGGAGAAGAGGAAGTGTTGTTTGAATACCTACAATTATCTCCAAGATGAAGGCAAAGAGGAAGGAGGATTCAAAGGTCTCCATCTCCACCAAACAGAACTCTCTCAACTCCTCCACCTGATCGGCCTTTCATTCAGTATTCAAGAGTTCTTCGACCAATCAGAATGGCGCAACCACTGAACCCCTATGTCAACTTCACAGCAGCAGCCCACTTGCTCTCAATGCACAAAATCCGATCCCAATGCAGCATTAAGAACATTCCGTATTTCACCGAGAAAATCGGACCACTCCCGGTGATCATGTCAAGGACATTGCTAACATTTGTGCAATCCATGAGATTGATGAGATGCAAGTAGTCACAAATCGCCGCGTCTTCATTCAAGGGGAAAGCATTGCAATGGTTTAGAGCCTTGAAGTCGCTCTATCACAAACCGGAATCACCGTGGTATCGCACTTCATGATCAATTTGGAGAGAAGGGAGACAACTTGCTCTTTTGAGCAGCCGACAACCATCAAGAGAGCTTCCAATGACCAAATAATCGACTTCAACTTCAGATTTCAAAGGTCTTGGGACAATTCCAAAGATAGCAATGTGCCAACAATAGTAAGGTGCTTTTCTATATTACCTTAAAGCTTTAAATTCTGATATTTCTATGTTGGTTCAATCTATGGGAGGCACAACTATCCCTGCTGCTTATAGTATTGCCATTAGAGCTGAAAATTGTCTGATTCAAGCTGGCAAGCTAGCTCCTAGGCCTCCAATGCCATTATATCCAAGTTTAGAGAGCCCAAGTACTAGTCAAGCACCTGTCCTAGCTCCTTCTCCCACTCCTAGAAATCAGAGTTCAAATGAAGCTTCCACTTCATCTCCAAGTGCCCCAAATGAGCTTCAAGAAGTCATGAAGCAACTGCAAAATTTAGGTAATGAGCTGGTCACACTCAAGAGACAGCAAGCTCAAGGTTTTAGACCTTCGTATCAGCCTCAAGCTCAACCTAATAGTAGCCATATCACCTCAAAGGCCACCCAATCCACCTGCAAATCGAATCAAACAAGGCCTCCTGTGAATAGACCATTCCACTTTCTATAATCCAAATGCCATATCTGCCTCTAAGGCATTAGTACCAGCACAAAACAACATTGCCCAGGAGTATGATTGGTGTTTTCCATGTAATGAACCTCATAATCAATCCATGTGCTACAATGGTGCTTTGACTCAAGCTTTAATGGTAACAACTACTGGTGTGGAGGGTGAGAGCAATCAAGAAAACAACCAACAACAAGAAACATTCCAACAGCAATCAGCCCCAAATGACACCACATTGGTAAATCGCGCGAGGATTTCGTGGCATGAATCGTGCAAGCTTTCTCAAGGTGTCAGCAGCCAACACAAGGTCAAAAAGGAGAAATTTGGGTGAAGAATGTACATTAGCCCCACCAATCCACAACCTTCCACACTCCCACAAATGATCGGCAAGCAAACCCAATTTCAAATGCACAAGGGCAGCCAAGAACACCCTAGGCCAACTCAAATGCCACTGTCACGCCCACATACAAGGAATAAATGTGCAAACCAAAGGACAACAGAGAGATCCTTCATCACCATTCAAGATCATTGATCGATGAAGAAGACAAACGTCAATATATCTATGTGGGAATCCCTATCCATCCTGTGCCAAAGAAATCACCGCAAGTTCGCCATGAAGGATTGGCCAACTTCAATCAACAGTCCAAATGCAAGAGAAGGTACTCAAAAATGCTGCCCAAACTCAAGGAAATCATGGAGCACAACAAGGTAGAATGTCAAGCCTCCCCTTTTTATGTTTCGTTAATCATTGAAATCAGCTAGTGCATAATTGCATGATAGATTCCGGGCAAGTAGCTCAAGAATGCCTAAACAAATAGCCGATCGCTTAGGGCTCCAGGATGAAATAACATCTAAGGGAGTAGTGCAGCTGGATGGGACAGCAATAACAACAGCTTGGAGTGATTAGAAATTTGAGTCTTACTCTTGCATGCATGTCCAAATGTTGTTGTCTTACAAGATATATCAGTCATAGACCTTCCACCACTCTTTGCCCTATGTTTATCAAGGGACTTCACTGCCAAAATTGGGGGATATTTGTCCACTGATTGGTCACACATGCTGTTCAGAACGAGGTATGGAACTAAGGCTACAATTAGGTCAGAACCTATTGCAAACTTCCACATTGAGCCCTATACTCCAAATCAGATTAATACCAATTGCTCAGCATTTGATCAAGAAGATCACCCAAGCACTGATGAAGCTGACACTAAGGTTGGAAGTATCCCAGATTTGACTCTTGATGAATGGGCAAACAAGGTGCATGCTTTTGATCCTTATCAAGGAATAGAAGAATCTGAGCTAGGAGTCTATTGTATACACGAAGAAAGTCAACCTATTCCTAGCATCACCAAGCCAAACCACAAGGATGACAATGAGGTGTGGCAGCTGTTTTTTGATGGATCAAGGAGTAGACAAGGTGCAGGAGGTGGAGCCGTGCTTATTTCACCTCAAGGAGTAAGGTACTATTCACTTTCGATTTCAATTTGCATGCTCCAATAACACCTCAATATGAAGCCTTGGTGCAAGGGATGCATTGGGCAATCAAAAATAAATAAAGAACTTGCAAGTTTTTTGGGGACAAGTGAATTAATTGTAAATCAGTCAAGGGACAACATGCTACCAAAAATGATCTACTCAAAGCTACAAGAACAGGGTGTGGGACCTCATGGAATATTTTGAGGGCTTTGCATCAAATCCATCCCTAGGAAAGAGAATCAAGATGCCGACAAAGTCTTGCAGTAGGGGCAGCCTTTGACATTGTAGAAAACATTCAACAAGACAAGGTACACCAAACATCCACGTGATTGTGAGGCCTTCAAAGGTGCCGGATAACAATGTCACTGGGTATTTGAGAATGACCAACAAATCATCCACTTCGCAAGAAGAAGCCGAGTTCTCGCTTAAGAATCAAGAAAAGTTGAACAACAATATGGTGACCAGTGATACACATGAGAACCGACAAGTCGCCTAAGGGACTTATCACTTTGGAGTCCATTTTCAACCCCAATGATCAGCTTTAGAAAGGAGAAAGCAAACATTCAAAGTCAAGAGAGAAGATTCGGTATCCATCTTGGTAGAAGAGAACAAGCCATTGCAAATTGGAAAGATGACAACCGAGCAAGAAAGGTGTGAGTTCATACAAACATGTCAAGAATTCCCCGACGTGTTTGCTTGGAGCTATGAAGACTTGAAAGGTTTCAATCCCAACTTAGCTCAAAGATACCATTGAATCGATCCAAATACTAAGCCTCACAGTGTAAAGAGACCACCAATCCACACATGGAGCCTCTCATGAGAAAAGAATTGGACAAGTGATTGAGTCAAGAATCATATTCCCAATCAAGCATTCTAGTTGGGTCACCAACTTAGTTCCAAATAAGGAAGAGTGGAGAGATCGATCGTGTGTGTTGACTTCGTGAGATCCGAATAGAGCCTCTCTCAAGGACCATTATCCACTCCCTTCCATGGAGCAAATATTGCAGGTCGTAGCTGGTTCGTAAAGGTTTTCACTACTTGATGGTTACTCAAAGCTTCAATCGATTATGGTAAAGGAGGAAGACCAGCTTCAAGACAACCTTCACAACCAAATGGGGCACATATGCTTACAAGAAGATGCCATTTGACATGCCGAACGCCGGAGCAACATTCCAAATGAGCTATGGATATGGCATTCAAAGGCTTGATCAACAAGATAGTGCTTTGGTATACCTAGATGATATCACCTCTTCTCAAAGAATGCCGCAGACCATCTCTTTCACCTTAGGCAAGTGTTTCAGAGGTGTAGAAAGTTCAGAGTGTCCTTAAATCCTAAGAAGTGCATCTTTCTTACACATGAAGGGAAGCTCCTTGGCCATATTGTCTCCAAGGAAGGATTAGCAATTGATCCAGAGAGGGTCAAGCCATAAGAGCTCTACCATTGCCTAGCCACAAGAAATCCCTTCGAGTTTCCCGGGAAGGATAAACTTTGTTCGAGGTTTGTCCTAGATTTTGCAGCCCTTGTCACAAGCCCATCACCAAAATGTTAAAGAGAAGCATGGCTTTCAAATGGATGGCGAAGGCAAGGAGAGTTTTGAAGCAATCAAAGAAGCCATCTCCTGTGCACCCACTCTCATCAACCTGCAGACTTTTCCAAGGATTTCATCCTCTATGCATTTGGAGGTGATGACACTATTTCTGCCATTCTCGTACATTAGTAACAGAGATAATGATGAATAAACGATTGCCTTCTTCAACCAGAGCCTTGATGATCAAAGTAAGGTACTCTTTATAGAAAAGCATGTGCTTGCATAGAATCGAAGCTTGAAGAAATTCAAGCATTTAGTCTCAAACAACAAGGTCCAGCTTATTGGTCTCACATGTCAAGGGTTAAGGACTTCCTCCTCAACAAGGATTTGAATGAGAAAAGGGCAGGATGGATCACCCGTGTCATGGAGTATGACATTGAGATCAAGATCACCAAGTCGGTAAGAGGCAAAGGTTTGTGTGAGCACTCGCTTCCAAACAACCAAAACCCGAAGATGAAGAAGACGCTGTCCCGCTATTACAAGATGATCAAAAACAGAAAATGATGATGTGTCCACTCCCTGTTGGACTCAGAATATGATACATTTCCTATAGACGAGCATGTGCCCTCCAGAAATGAGCAAAGCAAAAAGAAGGTACTTCAGATTACAAGCAATTCCATATGTGCTTGTTGATGGTATTTTGTTTAAAAAAGACATCAACGGTGTTCTATTAAGATGCATTGGGACAGGTCAGGTTGAAAGGATCTTACACGAGTTCCATGACGGGGAGGCAGAGGCCATTTCACCCCATGAGTAACAGCTCTCAAAATCATGAAAGCTGGTTACTATTGGCCTCTCAGTATTCAATGATTGCTACTCATGGGTTAAGAAATGCGAGAAATGTGCATTATTCACGGGGAAAGGAAGGTTAGCAAAGATCGCCCCTTTGTCCAATTTCAAGATCATCCATTCATGCAATGGGGATTGGACTTCACTGAGTCATCAATCCCACTTCGAGTCAAGGCCACAAGTGGATTCTTACAAATGGCTGCATATTTCACCAAGTGGACCGAAGCAGAGCGCTCAAAGAGGCAAGTGAGTCTAACATACTAGACTTTTATGAAGAAATAAGCAACCAGTTCGGTGTGCTGCCACCATCATATCGATAATGCATTAGCATTCATAGGTTCAAAATTACGAATGGGTCATGTCAAGAATGGAATCTATTTGAGCACCTCTTCAAATTATTACCCGCAGGGTAATGGGCGACAGCAGAGTCCACAAACAAGAATTTGCTAAAAATCATCGAAGGACTCGGATGAAAATCAAAGAACATGGCATACAAGGCTAAAATCAACGTTATGGGCCGACAGATAACACCAAAGAGGTCTACAGTGTAATTCTCCCTACAAGTTGGTCTATGGGAAGGAGGCGATGTGCCTATATCATTAGAATTGCCACTTGGAGCTCATGTAAGCGCTTTGAGTTATCTCGAGTTCGAACCAATGGAAGTCGTGTATGCGTAATTGATGGAATTAGAAGAAATCGAGAGAATAGGCGCCTGCATTTATTGAAAAGGATCAGGCCTTAGTAAAAAGATGGTTTGATAAGAGAGCAAGAGCAAGGACCTTCCAGGAAGGGGACCTAGTTCTGAAATGGGATGCAGATCGGGCAAAACCAGGAAGGCATTCCAAGTTTGATGCCATCTGGAGTGGTCCCTACATGGTCATGGGATGCAAAAATAGTAATGCCTTCCAATTGTCTGCATTGGATGGAAAGGAACTTCCGATTCCGGTTAACGGAATCTATCTTAAACATTGCTACTAAAAAGAAGGGGTTTGCCCTTGTAAATATTAGTTTAGATTTTTCTTAATTCCTCTAAGTGCGTATGCACATTGTCCTGTGGTAGTTAGGTTTCTATTTCCCTAAGTGCTTTGGCACAGTTTTTCACGCTCTCAAAGTGTTTTTTTTTTTACGCCCGTAGTGTTCTTTGGAGAAGAAGTTGCAGTATCAGGCTCGTTTCAGGTCATTGCTTATGACTCTATGCCCAATGGATCGCTAAAAGGCCACTGATCTTCTACCTAAGCAGTGTGTGACCCCGCCGAGTCGTCCAAAATCGTTGTCAAAATTTCACCCCCTGTGGTAAATTTCGATAACATGCATCGAGTTTTGCGCCCATGCATCAAATGGTCTCGTGTTTACTTGGCAAAATAGGTGTTCTTCATTCCTTGTGCATCACCTCTATTAGCTTAGATTTATTTTTATGCATCTTCTTACCTTGTCTCCTTGGATTAGATTAGGTTTTGAGAAAACCCTCGCATATTTCGTGTGTGCATCCGAACAGAGGAATAGGAACCAGCCTTCTCTGGAGAATCCTTTCTCATTTTTCAAGTCCCACACTTGGAGAAAGGATTCAATGTTATGCAATCACACTGGATGCCAAAATAATCAACCTAGAAACCCGATCTACATCCGGGGGTGCTGTGATTTTGCATCAACAGACTATTAAGAATATTATTGGTGACATTCACATCCTTCAAAGTAATTTACAGAAAATCCAGTTTGAACATGTTTATAGGGAGGGAAATAGGGTTGTAGATTACATGGCTAATATTGGTGTCCTCCTTGACAATCAACAAAATTGGGTAGGAAATTTTCCTGAAGACCTTCTTCAAATAACTCATAATGACTGTTCCTTTTCTAGTTAATTTCCTATGGTGGTTTTATGCTACTTTTGATATCAACAGAATCAACAATAAGAATTCCATTCCTTATGATGGTGGTAGACATAATTACCCCATTATGATGATGCGACACTCTAAGGACCTTGGCACGTACGGCGAGAGTTATACCACTCGGGCAGATCTTGATTTCAGATGCACCTTTTTACATCGTAATCATGACAAGGACAGGTGGACACTTGACATGGAAGCCTCACACAAATCAAATGAGCTATTTAAATTCAATTCGAGGCATCTCACCTCTGTAATTTGCCACAAATTTTTTAACATGGGTGGTCAGCTCAAAAGAATTGAACCAGTCTCTTGTGTTGAATTGTAGGATGATGAAGAAGTTTGGAATATTTTGAAGGACAATGGCATCACGACTTTCTTGGAAATAATTTTGGGTTATTTGGCTACTGTCTCTTATGGGGTCTTGGCTACCTGGTTAAGGGGTCAGGTTCAAATTGGTAATACCTTCTTCACCATTTCTACCAACGCCATAGCCTCTGTGACCGGCTTTGTCGGCTTCTGGGGCGGTTTACTTCAAGAGGTCTTTAAAAGTGGAGCTCTAGGACTTCATCAACAAGGGAGAAAATCCGACCAAATATCTCTCGGGCTATGTGCAGGAGTCCCTACATCCCCTTGGAACAAAGTGGCCAAAGTTATTATGAGATACTTTACTATCGATGGACGTTACAGGCTGGTTTTCGGGCCCCACCTTTTCATCCTTTCCCACCTACATTGGGGCAAAAGAATCAATCTTTCTACCTTTTTATACCAGTCTTTGGAACACTCTATCAATCTGGCCCGGGAGGGAGATGGCCCCATTCTCCATCAATGCCTTCTCTATCTCCTCTTCAAGATGCAACTTCCCTATGGAACTTGTTCATTTTCCTGTCAAATCCGGTAAGTTACACCACACCCCCACCTCGTCTCCACTTCCATGTCTCACTTCTCACCCCACCTCTTTTCCTCCTCCTCATTTGTAAATTTTATTTGATTTTGATTCTGAGGTTGCCATTGTGGGTTCTTCCTTTGAAGGTGTCATTTCTACTGATGTCACCATCTCCCCACCTCTTTCTCCTAGTCACCGTGTCTCAACTTCCCTGTTATTGATCCTCTGGTTCCTGTTACCTCCCAATTTCTAGCTCGGATATCCTTCTCTCGGAGGATCTATCAAGGTTAGCTGCATTGTATCCAGAATCCCCTTATTCTGGACCCATGGACATGGAACAAGAACTACTCGTGGAGGGGTAGACTATTCAGAAGGGAACCGATGAAGTTCAAATGGTCGATAGTGAGTTTATTCACCATGATATGCTAACTGAAGCTCATCCTAAAGTGGAAGATACCTAGGCTGGGAGAAAATCGAGGGATAAGGATGTAATTACTAATTGTGATAATTCTCAACTTGAGGATAGCCAAGTGGATCTGGGGTCTTCTATCTTGGCTAAACTCCAACATTCTTTTACTTTATCATGAAGGCTTGGGAAACTTATATTGAAATACCATGATCGCTATCATCAAAGACTGCTTCAATCGATTACACTTGCTGATATCTTTGGGCGAAGAATCTAGTTTCATCCATGCTAAGAATACTATTAAAGAGCTTAAAAGCTCCTATGATCTTTAGTTTTTTCATTATGCTTTTGTTTTGTTTGTTTTGTTTTGTTCAGTTGTTCAATTTTTTTTGGAATCCTCACGGGTATCTTTATTGTAATTTTCATCACTGTATTTAACTTGCTGGGATTTTTGTAAAAGGTTGTGGGACCTTCTAAAACCCTTACTTTACCCTTATTCCAAAAAAAAAATCATAAACACTTCAATCACTACAACAATCAAAATCACATCAATCAATCAAAAAAACACAACACATTTATTCTCCCAGATGACCTAACTTGGGAGTTATATCACCACTTTCCCAAATGACCTAACATGGGAAGTTATTCTACATTTCACGATTACTTCCAGATGACCTAACATGGAAGCCAACACATACACTTGGAGTGGGGTAAATGAGACCTCGTTAGCTTTCCTATATTGCTTCTATATGGGTCAACACATTTGATCGAAAAATTTGGATCCAAAAATCATCAAAATTTGATATGTGTCCGTCTGCAGTGGCTAGATCTTTTGAGGATGTAGTTAAATTTGGAGAGACACTATACTTCTCTCCCTACACTCTTCCTATGGCGGTAGGACGCCCAAATCCTCAATTTCTCACACATACACACGCATAACTGGGTTGGGAACTGATCACTCCCCTCCCCATCACATATCCATCAACAAAATTCAAAACATTCAATCATTCAACACCACAATCATCAATCTCACTTAACACTCCTCATAATGGTCTCACGTCTCTTGTTACATCACATGGATCGACACGCTGATCCATGGTTCATCACACTATATGTTCTCACTTGGCACATACTTCTACTACACTCTTCGCATACTCCAAAGGACATGGGCTTCTCTAGACTTTTCTTAGGTATGTATCTCTATCTACTTTATGTTACCAAGCTTTCGCTCACCAACATAAAGTGGGGGCAAATGTAGACACAAAATCACACACTTACTACTATTATTATACCGCCAAGTATGTTATTTTATATATGGATCTTGTGTAAGAAAATTATTCACTAATGACCCATCTCATAGTCCATCCGTTTATCTTGTTAGTCTTTATTGTTGTTTGTCTTGCACACTTGTCACTCATACACACAGCTTCTAGCTAGGTCTTAAGGATCCTTGTCTGCACCTTCTCACTCATGTTTCATCACTTGTCTCTGGACACTAGCACCTAGGGTTGGACACTAGTGTCAGGTGCTCCTATTCATCCTGGGTGCCCTTGTCCTCTTTGTATTTGATCTTATTTTTGACATTTGAGGCCAATTTTTTTGGTTTTCCCTCCCATCTCCCGAGGTACTAGTCGGCATGTTGGGTCATTAGTGTTGAAATTCGAACAAGATCCTTATATAAACACAACATATATACCATTATATGCGCAAACTATTCTTATCAAGGGCTAGCTATTCACATTGGGCCATTATCACGCATACACACTACATAGAAAGGGAGTTCATTATATTCCATCTACCATTTGCATTGTTATCTAGTTATTTCCCCTATCTTGGCGTTATTGGCATGAGGGTGACCTAGAGCACTATTGCAAACACAAGCACAAAAACTACATTGGAGTGCGAGATGTAGTGCAGCGCTCAATAGTAAGACCACCATTGTGGTGGCTGAGGATAGTCTGACCCCTTCATTTGCATCTTTCTTTTTAGGGTTTGATGTTTTGTTTGGGGTTTTGTAGGTGATTTCTTCATTGCAAGTTTATAGGTACCTCGACAATCCAAGTACAACATTCATGCGACAAAAGGTGAATAAGTGCTAAGCCCTAGCGATCATATCGGAACCAATTTTTGACCATTTCTATAGACTAGGGCACCCATATTTAAGTGCCTTGGGTGCCCCCTTCCTTCTCTAGGCACCCCAGTCTAGCCATTTCCACCTCTGTTGCATTCTCCCGTGGTTAATTGCAACGATATGTTATGCTATTTCATCACACTTCTCAATCCTAGGTCACTGTGAGGTAAGTGAAATTGAGGTAAGTGCCTTATCCCTCTTATTTCCTTTCATTTATAAAATCAAATAAATTATTTAGCATTCATATTTTAGTATATTTCATTTATACTAGTTATGTACATTTAGATTCATAATAAAATTCAGATTTTATTGAATTAAACCTAAGGAAGATAAAACAATGCACATTAGAGTTTTAAATCAATAAAGGAGTTATTAGAAGAGAGGGTACAGTTAGCCCGGACCATAGGTTGGCGTGACCCTATACAATCCCATATAGGGATTTAGAGTCTAAGAATGATGCATATGGATAAATTATTTCTTTGGATAATTAATATTTCATGAATGGACAATAGATAAGATTAGAAAATAATACAAGAAATAGAAATATATCTCAATGTAGCTTATAATGTTAACATTTATCTTAGCATAGGAATAATCCAAACTTGTCATTGCCAAAGGATAAGCTACCAAATTTAAGTGTCTACGAGAGCATGTAATGACCACATGTTCTTATTTTAGCAAACCTATCAACCAAATCAAATGTCATAGGTTAATCATGTTATTATATCGATTATCATCACTATGAATCAAACTCGATCACAAAAAGTATAATGCATATATCACACTCATTATTAGTTAAACTTAATCACATAAGAGATTGTGATATGATGAAAAAATATCACATACATAAATTTGAATCCAAAATAATATATAATAAGGGTCACACTCTTTACAATAATGTATACATCATTGCTTTGATTATCATCGATCTAGATACATTTGTAGGGGCTTGATAACTTGATTCCTCCTCGGCATCCTAATGACCTTAAGAGTGTGCACACAACCTATAATGGCACACACACTCCTATAATTTCCTTATATCCATCATGAATTGGATATACTATGCATACAAACCCATTAATCTCACTACCATATCTTAGGATAACTCTTTCTCGGTGGAGTCATCTTTACATGGATCTTGTTAAGCTCACTCTGCAACATTATACATGTTGCCACTACCATGGCCGTAGGATCAAATAAATAGGAAAACTCACCTGGTGTCGTTGGTCACCACATCACCCAGAATTTTCTACATTAAGGTGCATACAAACATATCCACTATCATGGTCCAAAATCATCACCTATGATATAAGATCATAATCATGTGTTAGAACTTAATTATCAAAATTTGCAACTCTTCATTACAAACATCTATTACTCGATTCAATAGAATTAAAATTCTAATTTACTCATGTCATACTACTTCCACTTCCTAGTGCCTCGTCCCTCCTCGCTAGTGGGGGCATAAATACCCCACTTTCTCCTACATGTGGAATCCCACTTCCTAATATTCTTTCTCTTAGGCCTCCCACTATGATTGGAAACAATATCACTCATCGTGTCTCTACCCACAACTACGTATACACTACTATGCAAATAACATCATCCATGTCACCTGCCACTATTAGTGATTCGCCTCATATGGGGGTGGTGGTAATAGCTCTTTCACCTGTCGAACTTGTCCTATGTCCATTTCTCGTAGCTACATGGAGGGATATCATCCACAGATATGGATATGGGGGCATATCTTGTATTACCTCAAGAGTCACCCAATGATACAAATATTGCTCCACCTAGTCGTGAATTGATACTCTAACCACATATTCCTCCCGATTCATCAAGTCCATGTCATCCTCGGCCTACCCCTGGTAATCCCTATATGGTCTTCGCATGACCCCTCACGGGTTTAATATATCTAAGATGGCTTGATAGGTCATCATCTAAAGCTAACGAATTTTCAACAACACTTTCCCCGACAAAAAAATAACTCTACAAAAATATCTCTAGATGGGATCACTCAACCCATAATACTCCAATTACATGTACAATGTTTATATGCTCATTGACTCACACATGTAACAAATTCTCTTTCATTACTCATGTGCATGGCTCTCTAGAATGAACCTATAAAAATATTGATACAAATGGGCCAACATGCATCAACCCCAAACACATTTATGCTATTTCTCCTCTATGGTCCAATAAATCTCCCATTGTCTATATGAAATGGACATACCGACTTCATCCATCAAAAAATGATACCAATAGAATCTTGATAAATTTTTGCACATGCAAAATGTCTATTGTCACAATCATAGTGAATCATACCGCCCACTCTAATGTAAATGATTTCACTCTATTCCATCATTTTCACCAAAAGGGGACACCTTATCTCCTAAAAATCAATACAATAATCTAATGACTCAATACAAAGATCTCGAATACATGGATATACAAAATGTATAGTTACTAAAATACAAATAGAAGCACCACTACATTCATTGAAAATATAAAGGGTAAAATTACGAGATTAACATTTATAAATACTAATGTTAATATTCATACCCATACAAGACATGACGGGCACATGAGATATCATTCCCTTTTTACTTTGTAGGGGTTTTTAATTTTGGGACCTAGATCTGCTTACGTAGTGTGGTCTCGTAAATGGAAGGTGTTATTTTTGGGTGAATAGAAAAGCCATATGACACCCTTTTTGGTGTCGAGACACCTAATTCCCAAGTCTTTGAATTACTTATTAGGGACTAATCACCTTTAATTCTCTATAAACACAAATACAATCTCTAAATCTTCGAGATGACACCTTTTAACACCCGTGATATGTTTTCTCTATCTTCATGCGAGTGACTTGAGGATTCATGATTGTTTGCGCAATGTTGTTACTTTCTCGACATGCGCATGAATCTCTCTCATTCAACACTATCATGCAAGATTATTTTCTCCTTTGAACTAGAAAATTTTATTCACTAGCTTAAGGGGGTAAATGTAAACATCAAAATTTGCATAAAATCATTAATACATCACATTTTAAGCATATACATTACATATATACATATACATGCATACATATGTATGTATATATACATATACATATGTGTGTGTATATATGTATGTGTATAGATACATATATATGTATATGTATGTATATATACACATATGTGTGTGTGCACATATATATCTATTTATATGGGGGTCATGAACAATGAAATTGGAGTTTGTTTTCATGCAAGTCCTTGTTATTTCACCTTTTATTGTTTTATTGGCTTATGTCTATTAACTTCTTTGATTATTTCTTATTTTTATGTCATGCCACAAATATCTCTGTTTTTTACTTTTGACTAGATTTTTGTTGACATCGGTATGGGACTATCTAGCTTGGTTTGAAATGTCTTATAGTTTGGTCCCAAGTTATCTGGGTTTGTCCCTTTTTGGCTTTGAGTCCTTTTTTCAAGTTATCCCTATTTGTTACTCATTTTGATTTCACATCTTATATGGTGACTTGACATGTGCCACTGGTTTGAATTTCAAAGTAAACGACCATTATATATAAGTTTGTTATAAACATTTATCATCTAGCCATCATATGTCCATATATACATGTAATAACTATAAGCGAGGAGTATTATAACATATCTCATGAGTACGTTATAAGGGGTGGTTTTTGATTTAAAGTTTTCTACATCTTTATACAAGGGTTTTGATTAGAACATTTAGTTAGCTAGTTATTAATGTTAAAGCATCAAGGAAAAATTAGCTCAAGGGATTATTTACATACACACATATTAGGACAACTACATGGATTTAAAGATTTAGTTGATCATATAGTATTAATCATATGGGATGACCATTGAGATTAGTTTAACTCAAGTACCTAACCTTGTTTTTTGTTATCTAATGTGTGTTTAAAGTGTTGTGTCGGGAGCTAGATTTTTTTGTAGTTATAAACACATATGTGAGGGTTAGAGATAATATGAAGATAACAATATGTGACACAAGTGAAGGTAACATGACACATGAGAAACTAAAAGTGCACCATTTACATGTTTGAAAGCATATAACATGAGACCAAGGTGTAGTATGGTCTCAGTGCGAAGCTATATAGTCTACCCTTATTTATACATGTAAAGAGTGATTTATTAGTTACATTCCAAATTCATTGATGACATAGTCCTAACATCATCTGAACAAACTATATAATCTCTCAAACCCTCTTCATACTCTTAATCAATTTATCGATCTATCATGCTTTCAATGCTTTAGTTTCCAAAATTATAACTTTGGTGTGTGTGATCTAAAGTACTTATTTACTTCTTATATAATATCAATAATAATGATTTAATTAAATAAACATATTTAATTAATTTAGAGTTGAAATATTGAGATAGGTGATTTTGTCCTAGACTCAAAACTACACTCCAATTTTTTAGCATGACTTGATGAAAGCATGCACATCTTTCTTGTACACTATCGGGTCACTGTCATCACATTGCAGCTCAATAATTGGCACAATCCTCTCTAACCCTATTTTTACATTCTTAGTTAGCTCACCTATGTGATGCAGAGCATCATTCATCAGTAAATAAGTGATATTTTGGATTTCATAGTTGTTGTAGGTGTTTAAGGTCCTAATGGAGGTCTTTGTGTGTCTTAAGTCCATTTGGACCCTTTTTGTTTGTAATAATGAGGTTTTGGAGTTTTCTCTACAAACCACCCTAGTCAAATATTTGAAATTCCTAAGTTGGGTAAAGTGACATAGGTGGTAGTGTAGGTTGAATAAAGTTTCAAATGGTTCTAGGGACATCCTATGATGTTATTATATGTATCATGTCCTCCTAACTTGAGTTCTTTATTCTAATTATCCCTTACTTGGGTTAGGGTACTTAACTCAATGTAACCACAATCTTTAGTTATTCAAAATAATATATATTCGAATGGGAAGGATTATTAGGTTGTATGAGGTGAATACATGTGAGGAGGAGGTTAGAAAAAGAGCCATGGAGGCTCTAAACCGATTTTGTAGTTCATGGAAACATTTGTATGACAGATCCTTCATCGTTAAGGAGTTTTTTTGGAATATGCTTATATTAGTGACTCTATGAATGATTAAGAAGAAGGAACAAGGATGTACATGTATTTCTTATGTATGAACTATGAGAATGTTTGAACAATGACAAGTTGAGAATGATATAACATACTTAGTATAATAGGTGTAGAATATGTTCTTGAGATTTGTGATGAGGTGATCATTGAATTTAGTGGAAATTATGTGTATTTTGGTGTGATTTGTGATGGAACAGTATGAATAAGGGTTTGAATCCTTGATAGAAAATAGATATGGAATACAAGCAAGAAAAAGTTAATAAAGACCATGAAATGGTCACGATTAAAGGTAAGTAATTTGTGAGGGTATTTTAAAAAAATTATGCTTGAAAGCTTGATAAAGTGAGATAATAGACTACAATGGAAATGAAATTTTTGTAGAGAGTGGAAGAAGGTGCATTAAACCATAGAGAAAGGTATAAAACCCTAGGGCAGAGGGTTAGAATTTAGAATCAATAATTTGTAAATATAGTCCCCTTAAGACATTCACTTCAAGAACATAAGGTTGATAAAGGTGGTTATTACGAAAAGGGGTATTTGAGATCATGAGGAAAGTTGTGAAAACATTATAAAGGTGATTATAAAATTTTAGAAGTATAAAAGTTTGCTTAAAAATTTAATTTCAAAAAGGATAGGTCATCGCCAAGAAAAACCCAGTCTAGGGTTTGAAGGAAGAAAACAAGGATAAATTGCTTTCTAACCATGGACAATCTTAAAAATTGGTAAAGAGAGGTTTGAGTATGATAAAGGTTTGGATAAAGTTTCAATGTGGAATATTGTGGTTTTATAGGTCAAAAAGTGATTAGATCACCAACCGTGCATATACCCTATTTTTGAGGGTTTTAAGAAGTGAAAAGTTAATAAAATTTGCATTGTGATTACTGTTAAGAGCTAAAACTTGGTGAGAAGGTGTAATATAGAATTTATAAGGTGTTAAGGAGGTCTTAGAGTTTAAAAACAACATTTTATTAGTCAAAGTGAGAAACACAACCAAAATGTGTAGGAGAACTCTATTTTGTGGTTTAGCAATGAAATAACAAGAAGGCTTAAGAGTAATCCTCAATAACGATTGAAGATTATTATAGATGTGGGAGATACCCATAAAATGTGTACGCACAATGATTTGGGTAAAGATCAATATTTGGGTAAGAAAAGTGCGTAAACATAGGGTTATATTCTTAAGACTTATAAGGTTGTGAACAAGCTTTTGAGAGAAAACTTCTGAAAGGGAAAAAACCAGTGAAGGATGATTGTCTACAGTTGAATTGGTGTTGAAATAAGTGAGTTATAGTGTGATAGTGGCCCGTGACCAAAATAAAACAAACATAAACCAAAAAACCAGTCAAGAAGGTCTTGAGAATGACATGTAAACCTAGGCTTGAAAACAAGAGATGTGTACTTGAAGGGTCTAAACAAATAATTTGAACATGAAATTTGGAAAGAATTTCAATCTCCATAAAGGGTGTTTGGAAAGGTAAGTAGTTTCCTTGAAAATCTAGGATTTTCTCACAATTATAATATTTGTAAGAAAAAGGCTATTAGATTAGGCCTAATGTAAGAACAATTTTGCATGATTTTTGGGAGGTGCCTTAAGGGATGAAACATGAAACTATATAAGAAGTTGTATAAGCATAATGAGTAGCAAAATATGTTTGCATAACATGGTGAATGATTGTGGAAGGTCCTATACAATAAGGTTTGACGGTTTGGACGACTAGAAGCCTACACTTGAGGTAAGAGAGTGGTCATGAGCTAATGAAGGATCAATCCTTGTTGAATGATTTTGGTGAATGTTTTTGGAGGGAATAAGTTGAATCAAGTGTGAAAATAAGGGGAACACAATTTAAACAAGATAAATAAAAAAGTTTGGTCTTTTGGGATAATTTGGGACTTAAGAAGCCTATTGACAAATGTATGTTTTTGAGTTTATCAAACTAACAATGATGTTTTAAGTCTCTCGATCATCTCTTTATCTATCCCTATGCTAGTATAATTTACCATTATAATACGTACATGATTTAGAACCTACTTGTTTGCAATATTTTACTATAACATGATCTCATTTCATTGGTACACAATTATTTAATTAGAATAAAAGATGATATTTCCATTACATTTTGGTGAGGTTGCTTAATTTATTTATATGAAATCACGGGGCTTTGTGCCTCGACCCTAAGGTATGAGAGCTCTCTAAATCTAATTAGTTTCACACTTCTTTTTGAGTTTCTTCAAACCCTTATATTATTATGTCCTACACACTAGCATAATGGTTGACCTAATATGCTCTCATATCTAGAATTGCTTTTGATGGATGAATTATGACAATCTATAAAATATAATCTCGAATAAGTACATTTATTATATGTTTCCCAATTACTAAAGGTAATAATAACAAAATCTAAGATGGAGAAACCCAAGGTCAACCCTAAAATGCTACAAATCCACCATCCGTAAGATCTCCTCCCCCTAAAGTGCTACTACTCAAGCATTCAACCCACCTTTACATATACCTAATATGCCAACTATAGGGGCATCATAGATGGATCATCGAGATGCTACATAGACACATCATATGACCTATTCAAAAGCACCCACCCCATCTTCTATGGCTAATGCACATCTTATTTTCCTTTAACAACTCCAAACCATAAAGCACAAATAGCTCTATTATCACAAAACTGATCACCAATCACCGGGAGCTCTATTGAGTTACTCAATAACCCATTAACACATAATGTTCTCAAGTATCCCCTACCTCATGGATTACTCCACCAAAGATTTCCTTTTATGATGGAAAAAATAATCATCAACAACAAATGTGTACCTTCATGGCCTCCTCTATGGATTATACGCATGAAGGTACACTACTAAAAAAAGGTTTTTCCATATAGCCTCAAGGAATATGCACTTGAATGGTTATACACACTTCCTTTGGGATCCATATAGACATTCTAAGCTCTAGTTGATAGTTTCCTTACACACTTTTAAATCAATATCGGGAAACATTTATCATTCACACAAATCACACATGCCAATAAACTATCACAATAAAGGGTGGAAATTAGGTATTGTGTTATATGACCTTTATTTCATATTGACCAAAGCACATTGACAAAAATGAATTGATCGAAGTTGATTTAACAAATACTAGAATTTGTCCTAATTGCGAATCACAATGAAATGATAAGCAATAAAGTATAGATATGACCTAAGCAATAAGTTACGTAAAAATGAAACCCTATGTGCAAGAGAGGGAATAAATGACTTAGCTTATTTTGTAATTAATCTCGAGGTGTCTGAGCTAGAAAACTAATGAATGGAGAGGACAACCTATCACAATCGAGCATAGAAAATTACAGAATCGTCGGATATATGCCGGGACTAGGGTAACTGGACTGGGTCGGTGGCGTTGGAGACTATTTTTGGGCACTGTGATTGCAAAAAACATCAAAAATAATTTTTACAAAGGTGTTGTAAGATGTTCATTAATATTCACCGGTTGTCACCTACATGTTGCTTTGGAAGATCACCGAGTTCTCTTATAACTTGCAAAACAAAATACCTCCCGTAAAACCCAAAACAAATCAAATCCTAAAAATTAAAAGATGCAAATGAGGAGTTGGACTAACCCGAACGGTCACCCGACAAAGTGAATTTATGATCGAGCATTGCACTACATCTCAAACTCCATGTAGTTATGTATGCATGTGTTTAGAATCGCTTCCCAGAAGCTCTTATGCAAGATGCATCGAATAGAGAACAATAGCTACACGTAACAATGTAAATAGATGTGTGGATGTCAAAATGAACTTCCCCTCCTATGAAGTGTATGCAGAAAAATGTAGTCCCTTGTTCCTTATGTGAAGCTAGATGGATTCTTTAATGCTCTTGAAATTCCTTTGATGCAACCTTAGGTGATAATAGTAGATGCTTAGAGCTTAGTCCTTTATTTTGATCACATAGCTTTGTATTTATATGATTCCCTTGGTTGAATTTTGTAATTGAAAACTAAAAGGACAACCACCAAGAAAACAAGATGCCCAAAAGATAAAAGAGGCCCAAAAGGGGTGAGTAAGATACAAAGAGGTCAGGGGCGCCTTGGTGTTGACATCCTGGTTAAGTGCTAGTGTTTAGAGTTAGGAAACATAAAGTAATGAAGATCATACTGGGTGTGGGTGTGTAAGACCAAAGAAGAAACCAAAAGATAGAAAAGAGGCAAAAGATAGATGTCAATTACTAGTTTTCTCACTTAGGAATCATATGAATAGTGGTATGTGATTAGGACCTAGAAATGTACCCAAGTACGTGATTTAGTGTCTAAATTTTCCCCACTTTATGTTGAGTGAATACTCGATAACATAAAGTAGATAAGAGATGCATACCTGATAACCATGTAGATCGATGGTGAAAGTGTGCCGAGGAGACAAGAAAAAGCGTGGAGTGATAAAATGAAGTGTGGAAGCTAAAGAAGAGGAAGTGACCCTAGGGGTGAAAGCGTATGTGTTATGTCACATTGTACACTGTTGTCATTGTCACTTGATGAAGGGATGATTCTTGTTGCATATTAAGGATAAACCTGCAAAAGAAGAGTGAAAAGAGTAGTCAAAGTCGTGTATATGAAAAATTCAATCCAAGTATGTAAAAATGTGCAAAAGTAGTAAAAGGAACATGTGCACCTGATCCGTGATGAGTGAAAAGGATAGAAAGGATCCTAAAAATGCTATAGAAGAACAATTTTTGGGTGATCTCATGCCAAGAATGAGTTTTTTGGGCGATCTCACGCCAAGTGTGAGTTTTGGGCGATCTCACGCCACAGAAGAAGTGTTGAGGAGAAAGGTCTAGTGTTATTCTCCATCCCTAACTACTTCCAAATTATACACCACTGTAGATGGTGTGATCCTATTTTGTTCCAATTCGATTAAGTTTGATCTAAGTAGAAAATGAAGGTAGAATGCATTTTGATTGTTGGAGGACCGTATGCTTGACTCGAGAAAACTGCACATGTAAATTGTTGTGAACCATGCTTGATCTAAGAAGAAATTTGTAACTTCCCCTAGTCATAGGTTCCTAGGAAGGGTCAAGGATGCCTGAGCACTCATGTCTCGTATCTTGGCATTGGCATCTATGTTGTGCTAATAACTCAAGTCGAATCTGGTCGTTGTTGTAGAACTATATACTACTTTGTTCTTGTATTGTGCGTGTCCGAATCTGTGGATCTGCTATTTTTGAATGAGGTGAATGATTCACCCAATGTATGCCCCCTCATTTAGGGTGCATGTGACATCACTAGGAGGATACAACCCAAAGGAGAAGACTGGAAAATGCACTAAAATGATACCCTACGGGGGGAGGGAATGTGCTTGGTAGAAACCAAGGCATACAAAAACAAAGTGGTTGGAAACATGTGTTAGTACAATCAAGACAAATACACATATAGAAGACAATGTGTAATCTAACAAGTAAGAAGACAATGTAGACCACAAAAAGTGGGTTTCAAAATAGAACATTACTCACAATGTTGCAAGACAATCAAGGCCAAAGCAAATTGAAAGCATACAATGTGCACATAAGATAAAGGGCATAGCCGTAATCAATGTCATGCATGCAATGACAACCAATGAAAAACAATAGCAAAAAAGTATTAGACAACCATGGTGGTAAATAGTTCATACAAAGGAAATGTTGTACATGAAGCACTCATTAACATGTTAGAAAGATAAAAAGTATGTCAAAGCGTGTATGATACAATATAGTAGTGTGCTAGTATGAATAGGAAATAGTATAAAATGAAACAATAACACTTGTAGTGTGTACGAAAGTAGATGCCCCATAAGCCTCTATGGGATTGGTAAGAGGTACAATGCCAAACATCCATGCTATGTGTAAGGAGAGTCATGTAAAGTATGCATTCACAACTAGAAGGCAAGTGAACGTGCATGTGTATATGATAAAGATAATGACATGCAAAGTATTTGTCTAGCATAAAATAAAGTGTACATGTAACAAGTATAAGCAAACACGAGTATGCACAAGAAAGATATGTAATATTCTGTGAGTGTGAATGGAATAGAATGCAAAGTGAGTGTGATATGAGTAGTGAGCCCCCCGAGTGAATGTGTACAAATGTGTGTGAGATAAGGTTCATTTATAAATACCCCCTTAACAATCAATAATGAACCATAGAACAAGAGTGTATCATCGAAAAATGGTTTGAATTGTGTGCAAGATAGATATGATCGATGAAGTATAGAACATAAAGAGTGAATGAGTGTGGTGAGGTTCATTTAAGATGTATACCCTCAGTAGTTGATTATGAACCATGGAACTAGAGTGCGTCATCGTCATCTAATGTGTTGTGATGAATGTGTGCTAGGAAGATGTGTCGTGAATGCGCTAAGTGTGAAATGCGCGTGCGTATGATGTGAGATTCATGAATGTAGTGAAACCTCAAATGTTAAGTGTGAACCGTAGCACAAGAGTGTATCATCATCGGTAGTGATGATACAAGTGTATCATTGTGTGTATGATGAAGGAGAAAGACTAGATGCAAAACATGAAGTGAAATAGTAGAAATGCGAGACACTGATAATGGTAGGAGGAGGGACAATAAAAACGATGCCCCTAAAGTGTGTTTATGATGGAGATATATGTGGTGACACGAGAGGTACCATGCCATTTTGGGAGAGTGTTATTTGTGTCATGATAAGAGAGAGAGCCAACATAATGGTAGGCATAAACATAATAGGACCATGCCATGGTGGCAGAGTTTGAAATGTGTCTTGGCCATCAATATAAGGAGTAGTTTCTTTGACAAAAATGATTGGTTGCTGAAGTGGTGGATTATTGGGTAACATTGTAGAAGACTTGATAGAGAAGAGGGTGGAATGATTTTGGGAGGTGGTTGCGTAGTTTGACTTGGTAGTGTCGTAGATGATTTGAGAAGAGGAGGTGTTAGACTGATTTTGAGAGGTGGTTACTTAGTCGGAGTGGGTTGAATAAGTGGCGCTTGAATAACCGAAGAAGGAACATTAGAAGTGATAACATGATGCTCATTAGACATGAATAAATCATATTTGGGAACCAATTGGGACGTAGCATTTGGAGATGGGCATGTAACAGGATGTTATACAAAGAATGAGATAAAACCTCGACACTAAAGATGATTGATTCTTCATTGTAAAGCATAGCAATCATTTTCATTATGTCCATTGATTCGATGATAAGCATAAAATGGGAGACCTTGATATTTGACCAGCCAATAAGGAGGATAACAATGAGTAGTTGGAAAATTGATCAATTGATGAGTAAGGAGCTTAGTAAGAATGTCATGTTGCTTAGCATTGTGATCAAACTTTAGAGGCATGGGGAGCGGTAAGACTTGGGGTTCACTGATATGAGCACATGTAGAAGACATAAAATGAGGATGAGAAGAAGAACTAGCATGAGCCTGAGAAGCATCCTTAAGATGTTGGATTTCAGATTTAAGAGATGTAATTGTTGATTCCATAGCTTGAAATTTATCTTGAAATAAAGAATGTAAAGCTTGAATAGACTTGTAGATTGATTGATTGACATTAGAACTAATAGATTCATCAGAGAGATGATCAAAGATGGCACTGACTTGTGAAGGTGGCATGTTGATAGGGAGATACATAATGTCTAGGGTTTTGTGGAGAGCATATTTACAAGATGGGTGCATTTGAAGAAATTGAAGCAAGGAGACTTGAGAGACCTTATGAGCCATGAGAGAAGAAAATGAGGATCCAAGAGTGTCCAAATGAGACAGGTTCACCAAATGATTTAACAAATATTGGAATTTATGAAATCCTAATTGCAGAGTCACAACAAAATGATAAGAAATAAAGTACAGATCTGACCTAAGCAACAAGTTAGATAAATATGAAACCCTAAGTGCAAAAGATGGAATAGATGACTTAGATAATTTTGTAATTAATCCCGAACGTATGTAGATCTAGAAAACCGATGAAATAGGAGGAAAAATGTCACAATCGAGCCCAAAAAATTGCATAAGCTGTCGCTGATATACCTAGACTAGGGCGCTGGATTGGTTTAGGGATGCTTAGGCACTGAATCGCTTTCTAGGAGCCCGCAATGCAAAAAACCTCAAAAACTAATTTTGGCAGTGTCACAAGATGTTAGCTAATCTTCATTATTGGTCACTTGTATGTCGCTAGAATATCGTTGAGTTCGCATGTAACCTGTAAAACAAAAGACGTCTTGCAAAACCCTAAAACACATCAAATCATAAAAAGTAAAATATGCAAATGGGGAGTCATACTGACTCCAAAGGTCACCCGAGAGAGTGAAATTATGACCAAGCGCACGCACTACATCTCAGACTCCACATAGTTCTGTGCGCGTGTGTTTAGAATCATTCCCTAGGAAGCTATTATGCAAGATACACCAAATAGTGAGCAATAGCTATATGTAGCAATGTAAATAGATGTGTGGATGTCAAAATGAACTTCTCCTCTTATGAACTCGTATGTGAAAAATACAGTCCCTTGCCCCTTGAATGAAGCTAGATGGATGATTTAATGTTCTTAAAATGACTTTGGATGCAACCTTAAGTGATAATAGTATATTCTTAAAGCTTGGTCTCATTATTTTGATTACATAGCTTTCATTTATATGATTCCCTTGTCAATTTCATAATTGAAAACTAAAAGGATGACCACCAAGAAAACAAGATGACTAAAAGATAAAAGAGGCCCAAAAAGGGTGAGCAAGATACAAAGAGGTCTGGGGCCCAAAGGGGATGAGGGTGCTTGAGCGCCAGCATCCCGGGTTAGGCATTGGTGTCCGAGTCAAGAACGATAAAGCAATGAAAATTAGACTGGGTCAGGGGTGTGTAAGACCAAAGAAGAAACCAGAAAGACATAAAAGAGACCAAAATAGATGTCAATTACTAGTTTTCTCACTTACGAATCATATGAATAGTGGCATGTGATTAGGACCTAGAAATGTACTCAAGTGCGTGATTTAGTGTCTACATTTTCCCCCACTTTATGTTGAGTGAATACTCGATAACATATAGTAGATAAGAGATGCATAGCTAATAACCATGTAGATCGATGGCAAAAGTGTGCCAAGGAGACAAGAAAAAGCATACCCAAGTGCATGATTTAGTGTTTAAGGTATATTCACTACGAGTATAATTCCTAAGCTTTATGAGCAAGTCATGTTTCTTCATTGTACATCTTTGAGGACATATGTTAAAAAATCAGTGTTTATGAGACCAAGATCATAAAATCCAATATGTTGACCTATGACACCATGTAGTCATCTAATAACAACAAATTAAAATAAAAACCTCCATTCAAGGGTCATTTGACTAAGACAAAGAAGGATGAACATTTTAATATTGCACAACATGCTCCTATAACAACTAATGCAACTACTTCTACACAACACTGTAATCACTTTCTAAAACCTCCTCACATTATCTTACACAAACTACTTAAGTGCAATCTAATCTAACCACCATCACCGAATATCATTGATATAAAAAAACAACAAGGATATAAGCTTGATGATCAATGTGTGTGCGATTGTCATCAAATGACATTATGTGAATTGATGTTTGTGAATATGAAATAAAATCTAAGATATTCTTGACACTAAGACCATTTTTCTACAAGATCTTAAGCCACCCACAAACATAATAGTTTGTTAACATAATTCATGCATACACTTATTCACCAATCCTTTTCCTAATAATGATGAAATGAATAATGTGATGAAGTTCACATGGCCTATTATGTGGTTGCTCCTCCACCAACTTGTATGATTTCGACATGATAAATAGTTTAATTGGTGTTACACACAACACTCAATCAAATATATCACATATTATATTATCCTATTTAGAGATTCATCATGATGAGGATGAAACATCTAGATTTCTTTTGATTCACACATATGTTGATTCACAACCTATTCAAAGTGTTACGGTATAAACCTGATCCTACCGTAATATTTACATGATGAAACTATTTAAATCTCTTGGCTACGCCATACAAAACCTCATATTAACTACGAGAGAGTTTAGGGATTTGATGGTAAACAACAAAAAAACACTTGTAGGCATAGTTTTATTGGTATAAGGTTGTTCTAAGATTATGACCACCTAGTTCCTTGTAGTTTCTTCTAACAAGATAGTCAATATACCACTTAGATGCCCTTGGATTTATGAAATGCATGTTATTTACCTTTACAACACATTGATGCTTGAATTTTATACACAACAATGTGGTAAATATTATCGCTAGCATAATGGATATGAGTAATATATTCTCTCTACTCTAAAACCTCCTTTGTACGTGCTATATGTAATTAATGCCTCGCATCAAGCACCACCATTATATAACATTATATCCTGTATTGATCATTTACCTTGAAATATCCCATGAAATTTCATAAAGTACAAACATAAACACATTATGACACCTATTCATTCTATACATTCTATGTTATCTAGTTGTGCATGACACAATAATTTGTTAATAGTTATGTTGGTGTGACTCTCACAAGACACTGAGGCATTCACATTCACACCGAGAGCCTACATTTTATATGATAGCTAGTATATTGGGTATAGATTCACATTATCCATTGAGGGTGCTAATAATCAATATCACATTGTGTACGATTTATTCAACAATTTATACAAGTATTATCCATCATCGAACATGACTTCTTTGCACTTGCCTTGACATGGTATAGGTTATCACATCGACACAATGATTAGTTAGCTTCTTATGACTATCACACTTCATACACATGCATTATAATAAATTTTTTGATGGTTTCACACTTCTCACCCGATTCTTTAAGAGGGTGTTACTTAGTTATGAAACGTATTCTCAAGGGTTTGATGTGATTGTTGAGGGAAAAATACTTACCTAAGACCCCACGTCACTTTTTCTATTTCTATCCACTTCCCTAATACCATTACCATCACATTTACATTTTATACATCTTATTGCACAATGTAAAAACGATATAACATTATGAAAATACAAAATCAAGACCTACATGTGTCATCTTCGATTCTTGTACTATACACTCAAATTTAGCACTCTACACTACCTTGACACTCGTGCTTCATATAACACAAGTGATTAAAACCCATGGAAAGTATATAAACTATCACCCTAAGGGACATCTTACATATCAATCTTACTTCGATCACATCTTTTGTACCTTACGACTACTTACAACCTTCTATCACAGGGGATGCCTACCACATTCAATGGTGGTATCTATACATACAATATTATCAAAATCACATATCTCTACTTATCTATTATGAACACCATACTTATTTATACCCGTATGATACATACTATACCAAGTCTTTATCTAATGATCACATTTCTTAAATATATACATATACTTGACTATGATCCATGCTTACTTTCTCTTCTACTTTTACTAGTTCACTACTATTGGCCTTGGGATATTGTTTTAGCTACCCTTGATTGCTTACACATGACACTACTTTCTTAGATAATCACTTACATGATTTATTCTCATATGACACTACTTTCTTACATGTTAGATTGATCACACAACACTACTTGCTTACACGATTGATTTCTCACACTACATTACTTGTTTACTTGGTTGGTTGCTTTCATGATTGTTTTCTTACATTACAATGATAGCGTATATCACTACTTATTGTATGATTTTTTAACTTGACTAATTTGTGTACTTTTTATAGTATGCAACTACTTTAGGACATTGATTGCTTTGATTTCTCTATATGTCCTGTGTTTACATACTTTGATTGTCGTGTCATATAGATTGACCGAAAGTTTGAGTGCATCTATGTGTTGTATTCTATTGATTGTTGTATGACATTAATGGCCCTTTGTACTCATGTCTACTATATGATAATGCTTAACTTGCTTTCATTATAATCTTGTTTGAGTTGTGATATCTGCTTTTTATGAATTCTCCACACATTGTATGCTATCTATTGTGTTTGTTTTTCCTTGTATGTTATATACCATGTTTGCTTTTATACACTTGCGTTCTCTATGCTATGTTACTTGGTACACTTGTATAATCTATGATCTATTTTGTCATATAGATGGAGATATATGTGTGGCTTTCATTTCTTGTTTTATTTATTCTTCTTTACATTTGGGGCACACTACCCCTATTACTTCCTACGATTGTCATAATAATAATAATGTCTTAGTAGGTGGTTAAGGAATTGATTTATATTCAAGCATATTATTCAAAATTGTGCATGAATTATGATGTAAATACACAATAGGGGTCTCTATGTTTCTTACTCCTTTGTATATCTTCAATAATTAATGATTCAAATCCTACTTCCTTACCTCAATCTTTAGGTATGGATGACTATAAAATTTTTCTCTCTTAAAAATATGTATTTTCTAGGTCGAGACACTTAAACCCCTAGATGATAGCTTTTTTCATGATCTCTATCTTCTTGATGACTTGTTTTACCACCTTTGGACTAGTTCCTTGATCAAGATTCCATATGCCAACTTACAACTAATTCATAATCAAATTTTCTCACTACTCAAATGAAACTACCACTAAATTGAAACCATCATCTCGGTTCTCACTAGGACTGGTCTTTACTTATTACAGACCATGACCTTATCACTTATGATTTCCTTCTATACATCTTCACACCCCTCTAGCCTCCTTAAGATATAAATAAAGATATCAATCCTTATACCACATCTTATTTCTCGATGTCTTACAATATTTAGAAGTGTCTCTTGACTGGATTAGACTCTAAAGACTTCTTGACATGTTATATTTCTTGTCACTTGACAATAACTTTAATCAACATACTAATAAGCTCTCAAAGTAAGGGTTCTTGACATGAATTATCTTTTTGTAGACAATTTTTCATTCATCCATACTCATTAAGGTTACAAAGAGCCTTGTTAGACTTATTTTATATCAAATAACTTAATTCAAGGCTTTACTCCCTCATTATACAATTTTACAATCACATTACCCCAAAAGGCTACAAGACCAAATCAAGGTTAAACAACTCTTTTCGAGATATGTTACCTAAACTAACATGCAAATTAATTTTCTGGGTTTCTTATAGCATAATCAACATGAGACAATACAACTTGCATGATCTTTCTCTCTATTTGGTCCGAATATACAACGAATGCCTCAAAGGGCTAGTATGCCTAATTGGGTCAAATTGGTCTTGAAGACAAGAAATTTCACAAAGCATTAGTTTCTAATGATTATTAGGATTTGATTCATGATATTCCTTATATCCACACACAAATCAATATATTTTAGCATTTACTTGACCTTAAAACTTACCCAACACAACTTAAAAGGGTTTTAGGCCATATTTACGTACATATATGGACCGTATTTTTGTAATAATTTTTTTTGTATAACTGAAACCATGATAAAATTTCTTCATATTTTAAAGGGCCTTAAAATAGAATTTCTGCAAAAATTTCACAATATTTGGGCAATTGAATCAAAATTTATTCAATTTTCTCTAAAATCATAACCCTAAGCTTGTGTATAGGCTGAGAGCACTAAAAATTCATTTTTGAGATTTTGGAAAGGTCTCAAAGCAACCTAAGGCCTATTTTGGGTCTATCCTACCTTTGTATACCATTAGAAAGTATCAAAACTCTTCATGCAACATGAAAACAATTATAAAAGGAGTGTTTTCCATCATCTCATAACCATGTTTTACACTATTCAAGCTCGCAACTTATAACAACATGTTCCAATGGTATAAATAATTCAAATAATATTAAACCAAATTAATAACATTCAATTACTTGTACTAACATGATTTATGGAGCATAGAGAAATCTTTATTCAATATGCATTCAGACATACAAGGTTACATATGGAGTTTGACGCCATCTTTCCTCATGCATAAAATTTTCTAACGGTCACAAGACTTTGATACTTCTTTATTCAAATAGAAACCAAAAATAGATTATAGACACCTACATACACCATCACCAACCTTCATACTAAACCTATAAACCTTCAACCTTCCTCATCCGCATCCACACCTTTTATTCTCTCTTTTTCAAATGAATGAGAGTTCATAATATTATCCCTCCAAATTTAGTTATGAAACTTCTAACTATACTTTAGTTTCTTAAGTCAAGATAATGAGGTTACTCGTGGTTTGGGTTTATACATGAGTTAGGTGATCAAGTATTATAAAAATGGGAAACTAAATACTTTGAGAAAATCATGGGGTTTTGAGAACTCAAAATGACACAGACACACCCCCTATACCTCATAAACTTATCAAATTCAAAATTTGACATATTTACATAATTATATTTGATTATATCCTAATGAACCTGCCCTAAATTATCTACACATTGAGTAACTCACTAGTACTTCTTATAGTAAAACACATGGTATTTTTGTGATTGCTCTATATTATTAACCATTTTCTTGGATCATTCATTCTAAGCTCACAGTCTTTGAGACTTTGATAATTTTGAATCGCATATTGTTGCATAGTCAACTTTATTCTCTTATTGAGCATGAGTCTTGTTAGCTTTAGGAAAAGTGATTGTATAAATATTTATCTTCCATAACACTTTTATGTTTATGATAATTGAGGTACTCATGATTTATTTGAAAAGTAAATCCTTTATTCAAGAATGTTCATCAGATCTAATACCACTTTGAGCTTGATGGCTAGTTGGAATGATAGGCTTTACATTACCATGATTATGTTTTCCTAATCCTTGAATTTTTAATAATATTAAGAGGTGTTAATGGTTTGGAAACATTACAATATTTATTGTCATAGACCCTTTACCTTTATCATCATGGGATGGTGTATTAATAAGCACAAATGATTGAATAGGTCTACCATGGTATTGATAGGTGAGATGAAGTTACTCAATATCCAAGGTATGCATGTCATCTTGATACTTCTAAAGACCAATTGGTGTAAATTTCATCATCGATAATTGTTCATTTTGATGTTAGGTGTAAAATCATCGTCATCCTCATTATTTTTTTAAAATTACAACAATCACCAAATTAAAATTTATGTAGATGGTGCATTGTAATAATATACTTAAGTACCATAATAGATAGTTGTAGTGGATTGAGATGTAGGATGAGGATTTATGTGGGTTTAACCATCTCATAGAACCATAAAGAAATATTATATGCACGACAAATGTATATGGATGATATTAACCTTCTTGTAAAGAAAATAATCTTACGACACAAACATATTGAATATGCATTGCATTGAAATATAGAAAGCAAGATTATATTGAAATTACACAATTATATTACAAAGTATAATAAGCCTCTTTAAGGGGGAAACCTCCCTTGAGTAATTCTCATTACAAAATATGTAATTGATACCTTTTCTTGTTACACTTTCTCTCTATTTATACTAGTTCATTAAAGAACTACTACTTTCACATACATTTGGGATAATTATAATTTAGCGATATGATGAATTACAAAGCATTAACATTAAAAAGTTATTAATAAAATACAATATAAAGCAAAAGGTTAGGACAAAGGGGTCTTAACATGCCCCAATCCTGAAAAAATCTTTTCCTTCAAACATGGGATGATGAAATTATTGTTGCTATTGTCATAAGTATTCCCATGATGCATATTTCACTTGTGTTCTATGCCACTATACCGTAACTTCGGTGATAGTGTGAGTGAGGAGCTATCACGATAACTTGACTAGGATGGACTCCGATTCAAGGAGAATAGACCCTTCAATATAAAGATCAAATAGTGCAGTCTAAACTTGAACATGTTGACCAATGACCTTATTTAAACACGATACATGAAATAGAAGATTGATTTTAGAAGAATAAAAAGGTGGCTCCAATTCATATGTGAAAGGACCAATCTCTTAGATGCCTTTATAAGTGTCATAAAACTTGGGGCTAGTTTTTCAAACCCTTCATTTTCAAGGAGTATTTATTATGAAGTTGTAATTGGAGAAAAATGTCCCCAACACGTATGAACATTCACAATGATGTTGATCAACTTGTTGCTTTATTCAGGTTTTTGTGTTGTATGCATGTTTTCCTTGAGATTCTAGATAATATTTTTATATTTATTGTGTAATCTATTTCTTGTACCTTAGAACTTATTGGGATGTATGATTAAGGTGATAATGGTCATTGCCCTCATAGAATACTTCATATGATGTCATCTTGATTTTTGTGTGATAGGTGGCATTATATCACCATTATATGAATAATAACCATTTGACCCATTGATTTTGATGATATGAGGTTAAATAAAGCAAAGATAATTCTCCAAGTATTTGTTAAAAAAATTATTTGACCATTTGTTTGTGGATGGTAAGAAAAGCTCATTTTATATCGTGTTTTATATCTATGTAAAGCTTCCTTTTTGAAGTTACTAATGAAATTAAAATCAAATAGACAATAATAGAATTAGGTATCCCATTGAGGTAGAATATATTATTAATAAAGGTTTGGGTAACAATGAAGGCTTTAAATAGGCGGGTGAGAGAGAAAAAGTGGTAATTCTTGGAGAGATGATCCACCCCAAATAGAGCAATTGATTTTCCTCTAGACTTTGGTATCCGTAAATGATTATCTATACTTGAACAGGTGTTTGTCCTCAAATCTGCACCCCATGGTGGATTGGCAACAATTCTCTCTAAGGGAGGGGGAATTTCTTGGAATGGTGGTAGAACGGGTTGATATGTGTAATTTTGTAGCCGTGGAGGGGCCTAACACTTTCCTTGGGATCAATCCTTGGGATGATTGAGGGGCATGTACAAAGGGGATGACCTATTCCTACTACTTTTGGTCCTGCCTTGAACCAGGTGAGAGGACCCGCGGGGTAACATGAATGTAGAGGGGAGATGGAGTATTTGTTCCCTCAATTTCTTTTGAATGGTGGATCAATCTGGGATAAACATGGCCATGGATACAACAATTCACTCTCACGAACTGTCACACAAAATATTGCATATGCTTCTGCACTGCACACATGTTACTATAGACAATAAAGTTCAGTTGCTCTTGCATTCTCTTGATAATAGAATTAAGGCTAAAAGACACCTTCAGTGATATTTAGAGCAACAAGGTAGTAAATAGAACAAACAAACATTAATATGGGGGATGGGGTCAATTATGGAAATTGTAACTTCATAGAGGGGGAATTATAGGTAGAGAAATTCATTGTAACACACCATTTAACACTTAGAGTAGCTTGCAATCCTGGAAAGTATTAAAAATGGATTAAGTAGTGACAATTTCTACAAAGAAATATTTGCATTCATTGATACTCAATAGATGCAAAGTTTTAGCTCAATCTCTAAAATACTTGACACAAGATCTTGTGCAAGCATTCTAATGAAGTATTTACTGCTTCTACTCTCACACGCCCAAGATACACTCAAAGGCTAACAAAAATCTATCAACACAAAATGGTTATGGAAAGGATTTTACAATCAAGTCCAACATCAGAGGGAATTCTCACAACATAATATCAAACTTAATGACCAAAGCACAAACATTAAGGACAAATCTAGTGTACGATAAAGCAAAGCAAAGTAAGCATAAGATTGTAGTAGAAAATATAACTCATCAATCAACAATTTGATATACAAAACCTAGAACACATAATTTAAACTCAAAAGTGGACATACTTCATTCAAATCTTATAATTTATTAACAAGGAATATCATGCAATGCTCTCAAAACTCGTGAATGACTCGTACACTCATGCAACCACTTTGACACAAAATTTTGGGAAATCGAAGTCTATATGCATTTCATAAAGGAAACATGCAATATTCACAACTATATCTCTAGACATTTTTAGAAATAGAAAGACTAAGCCCCTTTTTATCAGAATACCAAAACTAACTCCTCTTTTAATATGAGGACAAGCCCCCATATTTATACAAATTTGATGTCTTCTTACAACCCGATTCCCCCAAAAAAAAAAAAAAACAAGTGAATCTTCTTCTTGTTCATGAAGAAAGATATTTTTAATTAGAGTGGGAATGTAACTTGTCTAACTGAAAATATCTGATTTTCTATTAGCATTTTGGGATTGATTCCATGCATTTACTTGCCACATACACAAAAATAGTTAGTTAATACTACCAGGTACGCCTATGTATTTTTTATTTTCTCATTTTCTCCCACTAAATCCATCAATTTTTGAATCAAATGATGTCAACTTGAAGAGCTTAAGGAGACATTTCCAATGAGACTAATTTTTCTTGATTTAGAGCTCTGGATCGAAAGTTATGGCCATTTGAAGTTTTGCTTGTCGGGATGAACAAGAGAGTGACACATTGCAACCTTTGATTGACTCGAGAGTTGCCTTTTCCTATGTGTGCATTGATTTTCCTTTTCCACGCAGTTAGTTCCTTTACGAAATGCGAGCCAATAAGAAATGCCAAGTTCCTTCGCCTTCTTAATTTGTTCCCTTATTTGTATTGGCTCTTGAAAACACAAGCTAATGAAAAAGCTCCACGTTTGCTTCATAATTTAGATTGTCTTTTTACTTAATTCCCCGTCGCAAAAGTTGAGCCAATGAGAGATCTCCACGATCCTTTGCATTTTCATCCTTGTCGAATGTGAAGTATAAACCAATGAAATGACTCCACACACCTTTGCGTTGTCGGTCTTGTTAGAATGCGAAGCATAAACCAATCAGAAAATTCCATGATGCTTCTCAATTTAGTTTTATCAGACCTTGTCAAAGTGTGAAACTTGAACCAATGGAAAATATCCACTTTACTTTGGATTTTGAACTTCGTCATTGGTTCCACAAAATTCTACCATGAATAGTGCCTTGACCCATCGTACCACCCAAACCCAAAACATTTTTAAAATTTAGTTGATTCCGCAGACTTGAGGTCCACTAGGCTCATCTATTTTGAAGTTTTTCGAGAATGACGATGTGTGTATGTTCTTTGATTGTTGATCTTCTCATTGCTTCATTTCCCGAGCCTCAAAAAATTTTCATCAGAGCTTAATTCAGGACTTCACATCATCAGTGCATCTGCTGAGGATTTGTGACGAATGTCAACACGTTTTCACCTCTTAGCCTTTGATCTGCGTTGTTTGTCCCATCTAGCTTTCCGCCGTATGTACCATTGAATTTTCAACCTTTTATAGACCTCGACGCCTTTATGAAACTTAGTTTATTTCATGAACTTGAGGTCCGCTGAATGCTTTGGCTATGGAAAGCACCAAAATGCTTCCACATGTCTTTCTGCATTTTTGAATTGCTCGGCGTGTCATTCATTGTTTTGTGACCTTTGGTGGATTTTTGAGTGTCCTGCAACTTTTGATGGAATCCACGAGTGCCAACCCTTTTGAAAAACCCGCAAAATACTAAACCAATGTGCCATGGTTTTTATCCTTTCACAGATTATACAACAACCCGTGGAACACTAAATTTTTCATTTCACGAATTACCAAGTTAGTGCTCTGCGGTTTCCTTAGAATCTGGTTTTGTAGATGGTACGAGGAATTTTCTTGGAAAACCCAACTTAGTTAAGAACGAGGCTCAAAATGAGCACCAACACGAGGGATAGATAATGTTTGGAGTTTTGAAGGGACAATATTTTTTTGGAGTTTTAGGGATAATACTTTTTGACTTTTTACATTGATGTATCTACCATTCTACCATATTTTGTGAAATCTTTCTTAGTTACCTCCCAAAAAGTTTCTACAGACCATTTCATATGTTTTGAAAAACAAGAGTGGTGGACTGATGGTGAGACATGAAGTTTAAGAATAATTATTACTCATAGTTCCAATTTAGGATTTAACACAAGATGAATTTTGTGTCACAAATAATAACCATCACAAGATTAATTCAACTCAAAAGATAGATTCGTGGACACTTTTTAGATGATCTAATCAAGTTGTGCTTCTTAGTTCCAATCTTCCATCCACTCAAGAATGGTAAATAAAAGTGCACACAAGGTTGTATGTTTTTCATACTAATGAGACAATTTATGGACAACAACATTTTTCTAACCTTTTTATAGAAAATAAAAGTCTACTTATCCCTCTATATAGTCCATCATGTCCGTTACCCATTTTCATTGCTCAAGAGAAGACTCATTATTCCAAGAAGTACTTTAGATTAAGATGATCTACTTGTATCCAAAAATTTCTTTGAAAATATAGGTATGGGTGTAATTTTTCATTACATGAATGGATAAAATTTATTTCTCATACGTCAAACAAGAAAAGTTTCTCTATGTAATTGCTTCACTGGTCAATTTTAGGAGATTGCATTCTTACATTATGAATCTATGACTAATATAATTCCACTTCTAAAAGCATCAATTTCAATGAAAAGTGCTTGGATAAGTTAGGAATAACAAGGATTTCATAGTTCACATAACCTACTCGAGAATTTTAAATGTCATTTTTGTCACTTCTAACAAATGAAATGCATCTATTTTTAACATGGTTATTAATGACTCTGCAATTTTCCCATAGTCCTTTACACATTTATGAGGGCCAAAAATTAGTGAAGACTCTTGATTTTTTGGGGTTTAGGCCAAATTTTCATAGCCTCATTTTCTGGAATCCACCTTGACTCGTTCCTTAAAGATGATGTGCCCTATATACTAATTTATTTTTGGCCAAAAGAAGGCCCTATAATGTGCCCTATAACTAGTTATTAGAAAGTGTTAGGAATCTTTTTATAGGCTCCATTTTATAGGAATCTATAGGAATATTTTTATAGGAATCTATTAAAATAAGATTTAATAGATGATCTTGATCGTTAGCCCCTTAAATATTAGTAAAGCATCGTTGAGGATGAAATTTGTAGCGACATTCATGAGTTTAGAATATCTTCCTTGTTCATGCATTTCTATTGATATCGACTCCTTAGGTCGAGCATTGAAAAGAAGTGGGCTCCATGTAGCCTATCCATGATGTTATTTAGATCTCACAAATTAATGGCTAGTATTATGAGGGAAGAGTATGGGGTTATTATTAGAGTCACCATGTCCATCCATGAATTTATTTAGATTTCACAAATTATAGAGTCACCATGTCCCATATTTTTTCATGGCTAGTATTATGAGGGAAGAGTATTATTAGGGAAGAGTATGGGATTATTATTAGTCTAATGACACCTACCTACAATAATTATTGCACCATTTTTTCTATTTTCATATACTACATAATTAGATACCAAGGTAACAAGAAATTAGGTTGGTGTTCCTAATTTAATATATTGTCTAATAAATAATTTTTTTAACAAATGAAAATAGTCCTAACACTTCTAAATCATGTCACTTTTACATTTTCCAACAATTTTTCCAATGATAAATCAACAAATTATAGTTAGGAATTAGGTTAGAGAGCACAATTTTTTTTTGTGAATAGACCGTGGGACAATGTTCTCAGAATGTGATTAGAGGCCAATAAAGGTGTCATCAAGTTGTTCATAAAATATATAAATATAGAACTCATTAGATGAATTTTTTTTGGGTATTTAAAAACTTTCATGTCTGAACTTTTCTTGTAGGGATACAAGCCAATTCTTTGGTAATGCACATTTAATTTGAATATTGGGTTCTAGTTCACTAGTCTCGGAGGTTTAATTTTTGGATCTATATCCATGCAATTACTATGTTGTGATGAGATATGGGTTCTCTTTTATTGAAACTTTAATGAGGAGTTAGTAACTACTTGGGCTAGACTACCTCACCAATCTCCGATTGATGTGATGAACATTGCATCACATACCACTACTCTAAAGAGGGATCAAGCCACATGTAATTCTCCTAACCCTATGATGATATGGATATGATGTAGAATAAACAATAAATATGAATCCCTTAATTTAGTCCTCACAATTTTGGAAACACACACTTGATATTTCAATTTTTTTCCTCATGTTAGCTCTAGAAACAATATAGATGACTTCAAATCTTAGTAGCCTTGATGTTATGATCGGTGTTATTAGGAATATAATAATTCATTGTTGGCTCTTGACCTTCTTAGAGTGAGAGACTAGAGGATCTCCATATACCCATAATAGGTTAGGCTGGATGTGTATTTATATATGACTAGTTGTAAGATTTCTAGTGCTTGACCCAAAAGTACCACCTAGGACAACTAAGCTAAATTATCATTTTGAAAAAGTGATCATTACGGTGCAAAAGATAAGTTTGTGGAGATTGGTAAAGTTTGTCTTTGGACTTATGAGCCTATCGAGGGTGTGAAATGAATCAAGTATGAGATAAGTTGCAGTGTGTATAGATGTTTTGTAGCATGTGCAATGATTCCTAAGGAGTTGAGCTAGAGAAGAGTTATTTTCTAGTGAGAATAGGTTGTGGGATTGTGAAGGAGGGTTCTTTCGGTTGGTCTCAAGCATTAAACATATACATGTATGAAAAAGTGCCAAATTTCATATTACCAACTGCTCAAACCAGATTCTAGGTACTATAATTGCCTCGTTTCTAGCTAGTATTGACAAATGCTTGATTATAAGAACATGCAAACTTCACATTTTGATCATATGATGGAGTTGTTAACTCTTAAGTGCTTCCACCAATATACATGAAACCTAAAACATTACATGGAAAATAAACATAGATTATTGCTTTATAATAATGTATATAGGTTTGTAAATTAAAATTGAAAAACTCTTATATTTTAAATGCTTGAAATGAAGTGAAATGTAAAAAAGAAATATTACACCAAATTGATCATGTTGAAACATACCCTTGATTTTTTGAATGTGAACAGTGTCACATGGCTTACTCCTATACCAAGTGAGTGTTATAATCTTGTTGATACTCTTGTCTTATTGGTAGTGTAAAACATTTGCTAACTTAATATCCTTTCCTATAGAGTGATTTTTTTGTTTATTCAAGTATTCTTTCCTGTAGAGGGAAATACTTTGATAAATTAATATCCTTGCCACTAAATTGAAACATTTTCTAACTTAATAAGGTTTCTTGTAGCATGAAATACTTTGCTTGCACAATAGCCTTTTCAGTAGCTTGAAACATTTGGTAATTTAATAGTGTTAGTTGTAGCACAAAATACTTTATTACTTAATAGAATTTCCTATAACTTAATCTAGTATTTGCGGTATTTTGAAATTTCATTCAAATTTGTGGGATGTTGAAGTTTATATCAACTTCATAGGTTGTTGAGGATGATTTTCCAACTCTATTCTTGAGATAAAATTTTTGAGACTTTGTGAAAAGTGAACAAATCCTATATGAAATATGTAAATTGTAAATAACTCCACTTTGAATTGTGTAAAATGTGAATACCTCTAATATGAATTTTAATAAATGCCATCAATATATCTCGAATCTATATAATCTTATCTCGATTTTTGTGTGAACTTATGATGAAGCCCACAATATGCCCCCTTTTGAGCGAGGGATGTTGCTATGTATCACTCAACTTGAAAGTGAAAAGTGGTTAATTGTATCATGAGTAAAAGACATATAGAGATAAACCATATAAAACATGTGTACTAAACATGGCCTCATGAATCAATGTCCTTAGGATACGATCATAAGAGAATAAGGATAATATATGTCATCTCAAAAGTTTGTGTATCATGAACATTATTAGAAATCCATACAAATAAGTAGCTAAAGTGTAACAATGAAATTTAGAGAAGTATGTTAACATACACACGAATGAACACCAAAGGATCCCTTGGGACTCATGACATGACACAAAAAGACATGAAATAATGGGCCCGCCACAATAATTTTGACAACACAACTAACATGATATCATGATGATATGACTACTTGACTGGTGACATTGGTAGTAAAAATCATGTAGTAAGCTTGAAATCATGCAAAATGTAGTAAATAATAATCTTACACATAAAATCATATATCATGGAGCATAAAAGTGTCATATAATATAGATCAAGCATGCCAAAAAATATACAACAGTCACACCAGATGCTAAATCATATAACAACCATGCCAAATAATAAACATGGAATAATTATGCCATCAATTAATCAAATAACAACCACACGAGACATCAAACATAGAAACATATACCATATAGTGAGTGAAAAATAGTGATGCCATACAATAAGCACATAATAATCATGCTATAAAATTACATACAATAATCACACCGTAGATTAAACAAGTCATATTGTAGACATGAAGTATATACAAAATCTCGGGGCTTACAACAATAATAAAAGTATATGGGATAAAATATGTGATAAGCCAATATAAAAAATATTTGGTAAGCATGGAGCATGTAAATTCAATACATCAAAATAAGTAATGTACTCATTTAGTAAGGCAAAATACAATATCTAGCATAACACACATATCATGAAGTATAAATCCGTGCAAAACACCTAGTAAATGGATTTATATCACCAATAGACAAAAGTGTGAAAGACAAAACATGAAAATGTCCTATACAAGATTCCATTAGTGTATACATGCACAAAATGTGAAATGTTTCTCTCGGATGTAGGAATTGGGAAGTTGTGAAGCATGTGTATGTGTTTGTGGAAAAGTTCCATTGTGTAATTAACTCATGTATATCATTAAATTCTAGTATATAGAAAAGTGGATATGTGTAGTGCTAAATCATGATATATTATTCAATTCTATGTAACAAAAAAGATAACCACACATAGGTCCCGTATAGTATTTTTTGAATGTGTGTTTTTCTTATTTGCTTGAATATTTGAACATATGAATAAATCTAAACATGGTAAGGACATTGGGCCATTTGTAGTAGTAATTAGAAGAATGGGGATATAGTCATGAGTATGTATGATTCCTCAACAATCATATCAAACCTATTTTTCAACTTGAGGCTAGGTGTTAGAAGAATCGTAGTTTAAAATTAAGTAAATGTTTTTTTCAAAGTAGAAGAAGCAAGTATGTGATAAAAGAGCTATGTACAATAGATTATATTTTCAAGTGTGAGTAAAGGAAACATAAGAGGACTATGCTATGATCACATTAATGACATGATTATATATATATGTTCTATATAAAATAATATAAAGTGCACACTATGCCGGGTGAGTAGTAATAGGAATAGTCGAGTCCTGAATCTAAGATTGAGAAGTGGTCATGTGTAGTGTAGTATCCATAAATTTTAGTTCCAATAATATGTGAAAACTTAAGTCATGGGTCATTGTCATAATAACCCATGACATCCAATTTATATTAGGATAGTGCATTGGTGTCACATAAGGTTCATGCTCACAAGTTTTTGTATAAATATTGTGTGTCAAACATGACCAAGTTACACCGTATGACCTATAGGAGAAAACATTGTCAAAAATCATTCATTGAGTGTCGTGGGATCTATCTAAGGATAGGGTCAACTATATAGTGAGGGTGAGTTTGAATGGGTTGTGAAGGTAGCACCTAGTTATGTGACAACATAGGTTGGGCCAAAGAAATAATAGGTAATGTAATAGGTCAAATGGGATACTCATAAAGAACAATTCGAATTTTAACCTTATTGTTTTGTTGAGCGGATAACTCTCATCTCATCGATCCATGGGCACCCAAGTAATATGTTAACAATATTATTGATAGGTAATACTAAAAACCATGTTGTGATCCTATTAGGTATAACATGTAAATGTAATAAAATTCCATGAAGTGGTGACTAAAGTCATGTCATCAAAGCCAAGAAATGTGATTGTCATACTAATTAGATCATGTTTAGTATATCCAAGAGTAGTACATACTTTCATAATATAAATTTTCTTGTTAGATATGTCATCTACCATAATTTTTTTGATCATATATGAATCAATATGTGCTCGAATGAATAATGGTTTATCAAAATCATTGTGATCACGAGGAATCCATGAATCATAAAATATAATCATAGGTGATGGTTGAGGTATATTTATAGTCATGTTAATAATAACATCTATAGGGTGATGATTAGTGTATGCAAAGGAAAGTTGCACAAGCTGTGGAATGAGGCTAAAGAACCTCAAAGCTTTTCTAACTCATCCATGCACCATGAGATAAGAGATAAGCAAGACTTAATCCTATACATGCATCATAACTTTGACAAAAATATCAAAACATAGCATATATACTACTCTCTACTCTTTAGATTACTTAATTAAGAAATTGAACCTAAAAAGATCAACTTAGCAATCAAAGGGGTGATTAGTTGTTTATGGTTTTCAAGCTTTCAAGAATGGAGTCTCCCATTAATGGCTTCAAGGCCAATGGTTCTCTCCATATTACTCAAAACTTGGTTTAAGGATGCAAATGGAGGTGTTAGCTCAACAATGGAGGAAGTAAGCTTAAGATCAAATGTCTAATTAGCTTAAAGCTAATACAAATGAGATCTCAAAGCTTTCTTAGGCTTGTTTTGGCTTTAGCTTATGTAAAGTTGTGTCTTTGAATGGGTAGGCTTAGCCTTGTATTTATAGTTTTTGGTTTGGAAGAATTTGGAATTTGGGTGCATGTGGGACTAAAGTCTAAAAAGAACTTTAGGATTAGATTAGGATAAACATGCTTTAGGCTTAGTTAAGCTTGGTTTAGGCTAGTTAAATAGGGTTTATGATAGTTAAAATTGATTAGCAAGTGATTAGAGACTCATTGAGAGTTGGGAGGGGTCTGGATAACCAATTGTGACTAATAGATAGCCTACGAAGCCAATAGAAGTGGTCTAGAGAGAACTAGGGAGGTTCTGAATGGTTGAAAGGAGGAATGTTTAGCTAATAAGAGAGATATTAGCCAAATAAGATGATTATAGGAGGAATACAACCGAGAAGGTGTTGTAAATGGGCATCCAAGAATGGAGCGAAGAAGGGGAATTAACGAAGTGTCGTCAATCGGTTGAATGGGAGGAAATGCTAAGTGTAAGCATATTTTAGGTGTCTACAATTAGTATTGTAAGATAGAGGAGGAGGCTGCTTGTGTGAGTGTCAATCATGTGATTAGTGCTAGGAATGCAAGATAAATAATAATGTAATAAATTAATTAAATATCCACTGAATTTATTGTCCACAAATTAAAGTTTAGGTATGTAAGAAAAAATAATTAAAATAACTTCACAAAGTAAATGCATAAAAAGTAAATGAGTAAATACAAAACACATTACACCAAATTTACGTGGAGAAAAACTCGTGGTAACCCCCACAAAAAGAACTTTCCTTCTATTGAGAATTCACATACAAATTTGACCCAACACTTCCACTTCCTCCTTGGGTCCCACCAAGTGACATAAACCTTACAAAAATTCAATAATTTTTCAATGCAAATATATAAGAGTTACCCCTTATTTATAGGGTGAATGAAAATTGGTTGCACCCGAGTGCACCGTTTCATATCACACTCCAATTAATTTAATTAAAACACTTGATAACTTCCACATTAAGTGGAGTGGGGACCCAACAACCTATATTAAATAGGTTAAAATAAAGTTTATAATAAAACTTATAAAGGATGTAATAAAGTGGTGGCCCACCTAATGGTGACCCCACTTAATATTAACATCCCAACACTCCCCCTTAATGTTAAGTGGGGAAACATGCCAAATTACCTTTTTATACAAAATTATTTACAATCCATAAATCATCAATAATGATTTAGGCTAACATGTAAACAAGGGAAATCATATAGATGTTCCCACACAAAAATTCTTAGGATAAGTGCTTTACATATGAAGACTTACATAATATTATGGAGCCTTTTATAAAACAAGGATCTCCCATAACTAATGCTTCATTGGGAATTACAAGTAAACTCACGTGTTGTGATCATTTACTTAAGACTCACATATAGTGATATTTTACAAAATGGAGGAAGTATGGGAAGTTTACAAAAATTCCATTAAGAGGTGGAATTTTCATGTACACTCCCCTCAATGGAAACTCTAAAAGGCCTAACAAGGCATGAAACTTATAAAACTTCACAACACATAGTGGCTTCGTGAAAAATCTCTGCAACTTGATCTTTAGTAGGGTAGAACTTGAGATCAATATCGTCATTTAGGACTTTCTCTCAAATGAAGTGCATATGTATCTTTATATGCTTCATTATTTGATGCTAAATTGGATTGTTTGCAAGAGTAATGTAACTTTAGCTATCACATAGAAAAAGAGTGTTTCCTTTGATGCCCATATGGAGTTCATCTAGTAGTCTTTTTAGCCACATGGTTTTTTTGTTGCTTCCATAACACTTCTATACTCAACTTCAATAGAAGAGATATAAATTGTTGGTTGCTTCTTGCTACTCCAAGTGATGACACTGTACCAAACTTGAAAACATATCTAGTAGTAGATTTTCTATCTATAATATCACTAGCATGGTCAGAATCACAATAACCAAATAACTTTGCATCATTACTAGAAGAATAATACAAACCATAATTAATTGTTCCTTTAATATATTTTAAAATCCTTTTAGCCATTTTCTAATGATCCTCATAAGGATCCTGCATGAATATAGAAACAACTCCTACTGCATATGAAATATCAATCCTAGTAATAGTCAAATAAATCAAACTACCAACTAGTTGTCTATACAAAGTAGGGTTAGCTTTCACACATGCAGGTTTAGGATCTAATTTAACACCAACTTCAATGGGAATGACAACATGTTTATAATCAATCATGTTAAATATTTTAAGAAAATTATTAACATATTATGATTGAGATGCAATGATCGAGTTCGATCTTGAAAACCTAAAAATGATTTAATAGACCTAGATCAGACATTTCAAAATGTTGTTTTAATTTAGCTTTAATTTTCAAAATTAAACTATGATCATTGCTAGTAATTAACAAATCATCCACATATAAAACAATAATAATAATTTTATCATTTTTAGTTTTCACAAATAAATCATTATCAGAACAATAGTTACTGAAACCAAGATCCTGAAAGAAGCCATTTATCTTAGCATACCAAGCTCTAGGAGCTTGTTTAAGACCATACAAAGATTTTTTAAGTCTACAAACATACAATTCTTTGCCAGGTTCTACAAAACCTTTCGTTATTGCATATATATTTCTTCTTCTTTTTTGCAGAGGTTACCTAGGGAGAGGGCCCTAGCCCTTTGTGGCATCACCAGCCCACACCAGCCATGGAACCATCTAAGGATGGAAGTTTAAGCTCTTGGATAGCCCATGGATTAAACCACATTATCATGGTGCCCTATCACTAGGGTATCCAAATCGTCGGTAGTAGGCTACCTTAACACAGAGCTAAAATTTGAACCTTGGACCTCCCAATTAGTAGGATACCCAATAACCGTCACATCACTACCCATTGGATGCATATGTATTTCTTCTTTTAGATCATCATTTAGAAAAGTAATTTTCACATCCATTTGGTGAATCTCCCAACCATTTTGAGCAGGTAATGCTAGGAGAATTCTAATAGTGCTCATTTTAGCTACGAGAGAAAAGGTTTCAACATAATCAATACTAGGGTTTCTGAGTAAACCCATGAGCTACTAATCATGCCTTAAATTTATTAATTTCTCCTATAAAGTTATACTTAATTTTATATAACCACCTAGATCCTACAATGCTTCTTTTGAAGGAGGAGGGACTAATTCTCAAGTGTTATTTTTGATAAGAGCATTATATTCAAATTTGATATATTCTTTCCGTCTTTTGTCTTGACTAGATTCCTTGAAAGATTGTGGTTCAACCTCATACATGGTCATCAAGGCATGATAAGTATGTTGACTACGAGTCATATTTCTAAGATTATCAGGATGTGAGTCCTTAATCAGGTTATGAGCCCATTTAGGTATTTTAGTTTGTAACAAATTTTGTGATGGATCCCCCTCAACCTTTGCATCTATGTTGTCCTGAGATGGATTTTTATCCCCTAGGATTGCTATTTATTCCTTTAGAGAAACATAGGGAGGTTTGGAAGAAGCTTCACAAAATGGTTTTTCTAATACATGGACATTCCTATTTTCTACAATGTCATGTTTAAATGGATCATATAGTCTCAACCCTTTAGTGTGATCTTTGTAACCAACGAAGATACAAGAGTAGGAGGTAGGGTCGAGTTTCTTTCGTTTAAATTTAGGAATGAAGATAGAAGAAAAAATACCAAATATTTTAAAGTGTGAGATATCATGTTTTTGTTTTATCCATACTTCAAGAGGTGTAGTTTGATACAAGGGCTTTAGTAGGAACCCTATTTAGAATGTAGATTGCAATATTCATCACTTCTACCCATATAAACTTAGGAACATTTGACACATGAATCATAGTCCTATCCATTTCTAAGATAGTCCTATTTTTCCTTTTTGTGATGTCATTTTTTTGTGGGGAATAGGGAGTGGTTAACTCTGCTGAATCCCACATGACACATATAATTCATAATTTTTGTAATAATGTATTCACCTCTTTTATCAGTTCTAATTCTTTTAATTTTCATATTAGAGGCATTATCAACTAAGGATTTAAAATATTGAACTTTAGACAAGACATTAGATTTCTTCTTAATATAATATGACCAAGTTATTCTAAAGAAGTCATTGATAAAACTTACAACATACAAGGCTCCACCGAGAGAGGGTACTTCAAGTGGACCTCTAACATCACTGTGAATTAACTCTAACAAGTGAGAGGAATTAGGATCGTGATGTTTGTGAAATGGTTCAATGTGTTGCTTACCACGTAAGCAAATTTCACAAGTTTCATGATCATATTTCATCTTAGGAAGACCTACAACTAGGTTTAGATGATACATTTCATACATTCTCCTAAAATTTACATGTCCTAGTCTTTCATGCCAAAGTTGAAGATCATTTTTAGAAGAAGATAAAAAACATACTTGAAAAAAATCCATCAAAGATGTATAAGCCATTTTTCTGAATACCAGAAGCAATAACATCACTAAATTCATTTTTCACATACCATTTATTTTGCAATAAAACAAATTTACAATTTTCTTTAGTTAATTGTGAGCAAGATAAAAGGTTATTTTTCAATTAGGGACAAATAAAGCATTCTTTATTATTCCATTATCAAGTTTCACATTCTCGTAGCTTTTAGATTGAATGATCAAGTTGTCTCCTAGATATATGTTTTCCCAACATTCTACAACATCTCATTAGGATGTCAGTCTACATGTCATGCACTTGGAGACACCATTGTCTAGGATCCCTTTGTTATTGTTCGAGGACAAGAGTGAAGTGTAAAGAGATATTGTTTTGCTACAATTATTTGCTTGATTTTGATCTAGATTCTGGTTTTGAGTCTTCTTTTGTTAAATTTCTTATTTTTAGCATTTTTGACAAATTTGTTTGTTTTCACATGACAATCTGATTCTTTATGACCAAATTTACCACATTTATTACATGTTCCATTAAAATTCACTTTAAAATTTTGACTATTCTTATTAGGGTTACTTGTTAGGATTAACTTTTTATTTGAAGTTTGGTTTTTGGTTTGACTTATTTTTGCTTTAATTTTCAAATGTTTTTCGATTATGTGAGAACAATGCTTGAGAGACATTCTCTTTTGAATCAAAGTTGGCCATCACCCATTCTTCCTGAATTAGGAGAGAGGATAAGGTGTCAAGGTCAGGTAAGTCAAACTCATTTTGATATTTTGAGTTCAGAATTGAGATATAGTTCATAAAATTCTCATGTATGTTGATTTGAATTATGAAGTACAACAATTTGTCTTGGAACAATTGGCAATCATAACCATCTAACTAGGATTTGATGTTTTTAATTTTGGCCAAATAGTTAACGACTTTTTCATCTCCCTTCATAGGAGTTGTGAAAAGTTCCATGATAAATTTTATGATTTTCGAGAGGCAACTACCCTCGTGCATCATTTCTAGTTGTTTGCAAGAGCATTAGCAAGAGAGTCCATGTGTCCAATATGCAGTAAGAACTTATTTTTTATACTTTGTAATAGGATTGACATGACATCCTGGAATTTTTGGGAGATGGTACTTAGTTTTTCGATGTTTTCTTGTCTTCCTGTGGGTCTTTTCTCCACATTGGTGACGAGATCCCATAGTTTTCTTGCCATGAAAATGAATTTCAACCTAACTCGCTAAATGCTATAGTTATTCCCATTAAGTAGTTGTAATTTATCCATTGAAAAATTGGTCATTCCAGCCATTTTCAATGATAAATACTTACAACTACGACAATAAGTAATGTATACAAAATTAGCATTAAAAAATTAAATGCAAAAAGATAGTTTATTTCACTATTTAACAAAAAATAATAATTTATCTAATTTTCTTGGTAAAAATTAAACTTAATTTTACTTGAAATAAAACCTTAATTTTTGAAATGTAATTAAATAATAAAAAAATCAATGCCTTTTCTTTGATTTTTCCAAAAACTTAAAAATAGAATTATAATAAATATATTTTTCTCGCTAAATTTCTTGAGGAGATTTTTTTCAAATCAATATTCTATTGGTTTTAGTAAAATAATTCTATAAAAATATAAAAGGGTTGGGAGTTGAACTTCACACCTATATGTTTTTGGATTTCCATGAATTTATCTTAACCAATAGAGCTACTTAGCTCTATGACTTCATAAATGAATTCTTTTAATTTTTGTTAGAGTAGGTATTTACCTTAGCTCATGTTCACCTAGGTACATTATTTACCTTTATTGTATTTATCCTCACCCACTTATGTGTGTGGATATTTCTTTTATCTTATTTAGATATTAGGAGATATTATCTAGTTGTTAGGTATAGTTCTTTCCTTGATCTATGGTATTGACTAGTTCTTTCCTTGATCTATGGTATTAACTAGATCCTTGATGTCTAGTTCTCTCCTAAATCTATGGTCTTGACTAGTTCTTTGATGACTAGTTATTTCCTTGATTTATGGCTTGATCTACAACCTTGACTGGTTCTTAGATTGTTATTCCTTGCCTATTTAAGCAAGGTGCATTCTCAATGTATTGCATTGAGTTCCATAATAATATATGATATTGTTGCTCATTTGTTTGCAAATGTTTATGTAAAGTTATTCTGGTAAATTACTTTCATCTTATTGATCGTGATGTTTGATTAGCATCTCGTGTTCTTGGCTTAACACGATCTGGTTATCGCTCCTTTCAATTTTATCTTTTAATTTTTTTAATTATAGAAAAAAACATGTTCTATAAATAAATAAAAAATTTAAATTAAATAATCCTAAAACATTTAGTGTTTTGTTTCGTTTTATTTATTTACTTTTTTACAAAAACTTTTCAACTTATTTTGCTTGTGGGTCGACTAGGGCTTCCCGGAGGCATTTTATTGTTTTAGTAGGCCGATTCAAGGTTAGAGAGGTCGAATGGAGAGATTTACCAAGCACATAGAGCATTTACACAACCTATTTTGACTTTGCATAGGGTTTATTTCTTTTATTAGGTCAGTATTAATAGATATGCAAGTATTTTAATACATATAGTAGGCCGTTTTTTGATTTATATAAGCTTTTAATAACATCAGATTTTTCTCCTTTTGTAGGCCAATCTAGGGCTAACCAAGGAATTTTTACTATTTTATAGGCCTTTTTGATTTTACATCGCTGTATTTTTCATTATGAAGGCTGATTTGAAGTATACTTGGGTGATTTCGAGTTTTAACTATAATTATAATAATTTTTACATGATGTTTTTGACATAACCTAGTTTACCAAGCCGTATGACGTGTAGTAGGCCACATAGAAGTTTTCCAAGGAAATTTCAAGCTTTTCCCAGTTCTTATACATGAGTTTCAATGTCAGTAGCGGCTATTTTAGTGCTTATAAAGGCCATTTTGGAATTTGCATGTGCTCATGTTAACCAAGGTGTTTTAAGAGTTTTATTTTTAGATTTGGGGGTTTATACAATAGGGTCAAGCCTAGAAGAACAAAGATTTAGATCTTAGGTTTAGGGTTTGGATTAAATGTATCAGTAAATAATATAAGATTTGATTTTGTATGTTTAATCCTCAAGAGGAAAAAAAAATCATGTATATTTGGAGACATATGTTTTCTCCAAATATAGATTATAAAAATATCGTCTTCAATTTCACAAAAATTATATGTGAATAAAATATTTTGGGATTCGATTTATTTTAATTTCGATACTTGCATTTGAAATCTAAGTATAGTGGTTTTAATTTTTCTCCAAATGCATGTTGATCAATCGATCCTAGCACTTAGTAAAGAAAATACATAAGGTTCATGTGGGAGATCGAGCACATTCAAAGGCGTGGAATTATCGAAAGGATCGCGTGCGTAGAATAGAAACAGTTCGGGACTTATCCGTTTTCATGACAAGGATCTATTTTTGGAGATATCGTGCGGAGCACTCAAACCGATTGAAGACTTGCGTGTCATGAATTGGCTATTTTTGGAGGATCAGCTACGAAATGCTTTGCATGGACACAGGATGAAAATAGATCTGCTACTTTCAGTCAACTAACAATAGTCTATTGTTAGTGCACTTGCATGTGTGGCTATTTTTGTAATGGCACGTGGCTAGTAATAGCATGTGACCTATTTTGGGATTAGATAAGCGGTGAAGGGAAAGTCCCCACCCTTATAAGTATGTAGTAAACTGTGTAGTAGAAATAGAGAGATAGGTGTGCATACATAGGGGAGATTATACCGCTAAATCATTGCACGCGGATACTACCGTTGTTTTAATGAAGCTTCTGTATACTTATTGCATTTAATATAATGGAGGACATTGACTAAATCTAAGTGTTAGTTTTGTGTGTATCTGAATCTAGTATGTTCTTGATCTCATCATGGTTAATATTTAATTTTTTTCTCCCTTAGGTATAGATCTGGTATGCTCTGTAGAATGATGTGTTAGTAATGGAACTGCATGTGTTAAGTCTTCATCATGCTAACATCTTGCAACAACAACCCTAAAGATGGACTTGGTACCTTTGCACGCTTGGTGAGTGCTCATCCCTGGCCGAGTGATGTGCCATGCGTTTAGGGTCTTATTGGGCTTTACTACCAATTCTAGGCTGCATCATTGGTTTGTTTCCGGACCTCTTTTTCTGTTGTTTTCAGGATGGTTCACAATGAAGACATACCGGTTGACCTTAGCAAGTGTTGAAGAGTGGATACATGATCTAGAAGAAGAATACACACAACGGTTCAACACTAGATCTGAGTTTAACACACACATATGGGTGGAACATAACCTATATGACAATTTATATGAGATCTTCTTCGATATTTTTCCACAAATTATACGAGTGGTTGATTCTTATGCATCTAAGTGGAATTGGAGGTATCACACACTTGTTTAGACACAGGAATAATTTTAGGCCCTTTATGATGCTGATCTGATTTGGACTCAAGCTATGGATACATGGTTCTGTGGTGTTTTGAACAATTATATCTTAGAGTACTCAATTTCCACTTATTCGTGTCCAGAGGTAGCTGAATTCTAGTTTTTATGATATCCAAGGGGAACTTACCTACAAGGAATTCCACTAGTAATCAAGATCCTGATGGTAACTTTGAATTTGGAGAGTAAACCGATGGCTAACTAAACCTCACCACGCACGGGGGCAAGATAAGGTTTGGTGAAGGATGGTAGACCTAGTGGTAGAAAGGCGAGAGAGAGAAAGAAGGCTTAAACATAATGAGGCATACAAGAGGGAGATTGAGAAGCAATGGGAGGTTGCAGAGCAAATGACATTGTTGAGAAAGATAGTTCGGGAAGGAGTTGAAGTTCACACGAAGACATGGAACCCAAGCCTTAGGAACTCACCCATTTGGGAAAACTTGATAGGGAACCATCCTCGACCTCACTTAGGAACACGCCAAGAGAGACGACTTGGGCCATGAGCACGCATATGAACCCACCTGGTAACCTTGCCCTTGTGTTTGGTTTTCACGCATTTAGTACAACAAGTAGTCAGCACTCTAATTCTAGCAGTGGAAGAGTAGGAGTGAGTATTATAAGAGGCACAATAATGGTAGTGCAAATGACTTCATTGTTATATGGGAGTACTTTTTCAAGTGCATCATCAACACATAATACAAGCGTGTTGATTTTTGGACTAACTTCTAGGAGTAGTAACGCTTTGCAGATTGTCGGGTACAGGTTGGTTCTACTATTGGGACATAGGGAAGTACATCTTTTGGTTTGAACCCGGCCACAGGTTCAAGATCAGGAGCTATAGGTAGCTCTTGTTCAGGCAGATCTGGAGGTTCTGGAGGTAGGGTAAACACAGAGGTTCTAGATCAGGTGGGAAAGGTCTACACCAACCCCAAAATATTTACATGGAGATGTCTCTTTGTCTTCCAGAGTATAGGGGCATAGAAGATGCTTTGCTAAACATGTGCATATGTGTGAAATACTTGTGGTGTGCAAAAGGAATCATGGCTTATGAGCGTAGGGAAAGCCAATTTGCTACTATATTACAAGGGTGCGCACACACAGTGGTACAAAAAGTTTGACCCTGATCAGACTTGCGTAGATTATATAGCTTTAAAGGATGCATTCCTTAAAGAGTTTCATATCCCTGAGTTTGAGTAGAAGAGTATAAGTGCACTCAAGGATATTAAGAAAGGCACTACTAAAAGTGTTAGAGAGTATGATGCACGGTTTAAAATGTTGTTATCAAAGCTTTCTTATGACATACATGCAAGCCAACATGCACAATGGTTTGTTGGGGGATTGATTACACCTTTTAGGAGGGCATTATCACATAAGACATACACTGATCCACGCGAAGCACTTGAAGTAGATTTACGCGCTAAGGTAGTTGGAAGCATGACAACGGAGTGAGCCCATTTTTAGAAGCACAAATAACAGCAATGGAAAAACAGTTGGAGAAACTATCAACAAATTCAACACATGAGACACGCACAGGGATTTGGTGCACAAATTGTGAAGTAGAAGGTCACATAAAGGATAATTTTCCTCACAAAATAGTATGATTGTTGTTGATGGATTGTGAGATATGCCATTTAAACCATGATGCTAGCCGCTACCCATTATTACAATGCACAATAAGGAAGAATGTTTCAAGCTACTGTAAAATTTGTAGGTCCACGACTCATGACATGGAAGACTACTTTGGCTGATTGGATAGATCCATGATGCTATAGATATTGGTGTACGACAGACAAGAGTTTTAGATAACTCTAAGGGCAAGAATGAACACCGACCCGTGATCACAATCAGTGCACTATGATCAGAATGAAGGGTGTTTTGAAGGCGATCGTGGCAGAGGTCGAGGATACCGTGGTGGATTTGGAGGACGAGGCCGTGGTGGTGGAAGAAGTGAGTTCCATCACGGAACATGTTATACATGTGGATCTCCTAACCACTACAGGCACGAATGTCCTCGAATAAATTACATGTTCTTTTTGTGGAAAGAACCATAGCTATGAGGAGTGCCCAGACTTATATGAATATCTGAGTAAGCAACATAAACAAGAAAACAAAGGTATAGGGATGGTTAGGATACATCATGCTTGTTGAAAATCAATGGATGCCTAAGTTGGAGGTAGAATCCGAGGCACTACAAGTGAAGATCACGACCCACGCTGAGGTGGCACATGCCAGGGAAGCATTGTAGAAGAAACCTATCATTAATAAATAATAAGTTATTCATGCACGGTACCCAAATCCTACTTATCAGAAGGAGGTTTATCAGGAAACCATGGAAGTTCTAAGGAATCTTCAGGGTGAGATACAATACTTAAAAGAGAAATCACGGAAGATGGAGCAAAAGAAAGCATCAAAGATGGTCCAAATTGATATAGATGACTTAAGGGAAGTGTGTAAAATGTTGTGCCAGGAAAATATCATTCCATTATTAGGGGATTGGCTAAAAGGAAACACTCTACGTGCGCAAGTACTAAGACTGGATGACAGATCCTGCATGCGAATCTTCCCCCTCATAGCCTGGATTATGACAAGGAAATCACTCTGAATGCTATTATGGATGGGTGGCTATTGAGTAATATATTGATTGATACATGCATGGAAGTCAATGTTCTTACCTTGGATGCATGGGTACAAATGGGAAGACCCCCATTAAAGCCATCCTATAATGTCTTATTCATGGCTAATTGGACTAAGGCCACTATCATCGAGTCTTGAAAGATGCATCCATTACCATAAAAGGAGCCAAGTTCACTGGAGACTTTGAAGTTTTAGCACTAGCAGAGTCAGATAGCTTCCCAACTCTATTGGGGCATCCTTGGTGCTATGCAAATAATGTTGATCTTCGGTTCAAAAAGGGCTATATCAACTCTAAAATCAAGGAGGAGAGAGTTATTATCCCTTTAACAGATGGAAAACTTGTGCCCTATGTTAAGCCCTTAAGAGAAGAAGATTTGAATAGGATTTATGTACGCGCCATCCGAGATCCGAGATGATTGAACCAACCAAAGAAGGACTAATTTAGTGGGAGGATGCACACCCATTAGCGATATTACAAGTTTTTCTTATGATAATTGGGCTCACAACACTTATGAGTTGGTAGGGCATGAAGTAAAAACATCTTTCCTCGGGGCCTAAACCATGTTATGTCGGGAGGATACGTAATAACTCGATACCTTGTTACACAGAGAAGGTGATCCCATGGTATTCTGTGCACCATGGAAGAAAAATGGATAGACACACTAGAAAGAAGAAATATGCTTGTATATACATTATGTGGGACAACAACATGCTAGTGGGTGGTCCACAGGATAATCTTGTTGGATGGAATGAAATTAGGATTGTTCTTACTACTAGGTTCTTTAGGAGCAATGCACCTACTCAAATATTCACTTATCACCGTAATTAACCTATTCGAACCACGTTCACAAGTGTGAGAGACTCTGACAAAAGGGAAGGAAGCTTTCCACCTTCACTATGGGCGCACAAGTTTTATTCCACTTTACAAGGCTGCGCGTGTGCTTGGTATGTGTATGTAGAACTCCATAGAGAAACTGGGAATTGACAGGATTTAATTGTAGGAATGCCCCAGACGTTTGACTTATTCTCTACAAAGCCTCCAATTAGAGAAGAATTAAAATCCATAAAGTGCTTAACTATGGGAGATAGTGCTAAGGTGAAGAACTCCTTCAGATTTATTAGATAAGGAAGACTCGGGAGCGCATCTTGGTGAAGAACCGAGGATGATGCAACATTAATTCAATGCGCTTGCCTTAAGAAAGAGAAAGGAAAAATGGTGTACTTAGTGGATGATGAAGAAGTATAAAATTTGGATTTAAACCATTCAATAGGGAGGCGTGAGGTACTGGATAGTGTGGATAAGACCACACACACCTATGAAGACAAAGCAGGTGAATATTGGAATAGATACTGAGCCTAAGGAAGCCATAATTGGAGATTATTGGTCAGACTCTAAAGTGGCAAAAATCATAGAGTTACTAAGGGATTACCAGGACTTATTCCCTAGGGGTACCATGAACTTAAAGGCGTGCATGAATCATTAGGGGAGATGAAGATAAATCTTAAAGAAGGTGTGCACCCAGTTAGAAAGAGACCCTATAGGATGAACCCCAACTTGCGCGAAAAGGTCAAAGAAGAGATTGATAAAATGTTAAAGTCTGGGATTATCAAACCCCTTGATGAGTCAGAATGGGTTAGTCCAATGGTGATCAATATTAAGAAGGATGGACGGATTAGAATATGCGTGGACTACAGGGAGCTGAATGCTACATGTGTAACTAATCCATTTCCTATGCCATTCACTGAGGAAATACTAGAAGGCATTGCAGGGCACGAAATCTATTCGTTTATAGATGGGTTCTCTGGGTATCATCATGTTTGAATTGCCCAAGAGGGCTAGGAGAAGACTACATTTACTACTGAATGGGGTAGCTTCACCTATACTTGTAATGTCTTTTGGTCTAAAAATGCACTTGCTGTATTTTCATGCATAGTTGTCCAAACATTCAAGGAATTTATTCACAACTTCTTACAGGTATATTTAGATGATTAGACAATGTATGGATTAGTTAAGGATCACTGTGACAATTTTCATTTAATGTTTGAACAATGTAGACAGGTTGAGTACTCTCTGAACATCAAAAGTGCATATTTGCTACACCATTTGGAGTACTTTTAGGACACATAATCTGCGAAGAGGGATTTGTTGGTTGATCCAAAGCAAAGGTTGCGGTCATTATAGGCCTAAGGGAGCCTACTAGTCAGAGTGAGGTGCGTGGATTTTTGGGTCATATAGGATATTATAGAAAGTTTATCAAAGGATATGACAAAGTTACCACACCATTGGAAGAGTTACTGAAAGGGAGATGTACGTTCTACTAGGAAGAATGGTTATGTTTGTGGAGCCTATTTTCATGTTAGAGTGTGGTACACCTTCTATGTGTTACACTCGGGTATTTTTACGGCGGTCCCGCTCGCCGGTGAGCGGGTCAGGGGTTCGGGGCAAAGCCCCAAAGCAAATTTTCATGGGTGGTTTATTAACCCATGGGTAATGGGTAACCGTTATGGGCTATTTTTGGGCCCATGGTTTTTTTGGTACCCATTGTTTTGATACCCATGGTTTTTTGCCCATGGTTTTGATACCCACGGTTTTGCCCATGGTTTTGATACCCACGGTTTTGTATCAAACTGCTTAAGCAATTGTCTATTTATATGGTCTTATGCATATGATACATAGACAAACAAATGTATTGCAGATGTGTTTTGAATTCGGGTGTGAATTTCAGAGAGTTGTTGAGCATAGCTCCAAACAGATCTGGGTATTGTATTGAGAGAGTGGAGGCTTGTAATAAAATCTGAGCAAGTGATTCTTGGTGGACGTAGCCCAAATTGGGTGAACCACGTTAAATCTTGTCTCTCTGTGTTGTGTTATTTATTCTACACTTTTATTTGAGATCTGTAATATTTTTGCATATTAGTTTCTACTGTTGCGATTCTGTAAGGGATTATTCCGCATATTTTATCTCTTATTTTCTAACAAGAATCAGCAACAACGCGCATCTGAGACATTGAAGGAGAAACTTACTACTGCACCTATTCTACATTTTCCTTCATGGGACAAACCATTTCATGTACATGTTGACGCCTCTGACATGACCATTGGCGCGGTGTTAGCTCAACATGGAGAAGGTATTGTAGATCATCCTATCTATTTTGCTAGTAGGAAGCTGACTCATGCATAACATAATTACACAACTACAGAGCGTGAAGCTTTGTCAATGATATATGCGCTACATAAATTCTGCTAGTACCTACTAGCTACACAATTCATATTTTATACAGATCACATGACATTGAAGTATTTGGTAAATAAACCTGTTTTACAAGGGTGAATATGTCGATGGATGCTCTTATTTCAAGAATTTGAATTCACAGTTATGGTAAAACCAAGGAAAAGTAATTTTGGACCAGACCATTTATCAAGAATACAATCAGGAGAAGAAGCACATGCGATTGAAGATACCATGCCCAATGCACAATTATACATGTTACAACGAGCGCCATAAGAACTAGAGGACATTGTTGTCTTTTAATGAATAGGGATGACACCAGAAGGAATGAAATCTTGGGAGAAGAAACAACTTGCTATACACACCACACCTTATATGTTAATCAGTGGTGACTTGTACAAATTGGTGAGATGAGGTATTGCACCGTTGTATATTAGAACATGAGCGCATGGATATTATGGAAGAGGCTCATGGTGGTATTACAGGTGGCCACTATGCGATGATGCCATTGCGTGCAAAATTCTACTCGCTAGATTATGGTGGGAGACCCTATATAAAGATTGTAAGGAATTTTGTAAGGCATGTGATCATTGTCAACGTCTTGGAAAACCAGGTCAACGAGATGAAATGCCTCTGAGACCTATTACTAGCACAAAGCCATTTGAGAAATGGGCTATAGATTTTGTGGGTCCTATTTCACCAGTGTGCGTAGCGTAGAATCGGATCGCCCTACATCATAACTTGCACATAATATTTGACAAAGTGGGAAAAATCAACACTCACAAAGGACTCGTATAAAGCGGTGGATATATCACCTAATTTCTCTGGGAAAATATTATTACAAGGTATGGATGTCCTTTAAGTTTGACCATTAATAGGGGCACACATTTTTTGAATGAGACAATCAGAATTTTATTGGATGAGTTCATGATTGCACACCATAAGACTACACCCTACCATCCTTAGGCAAATGGAATTGTTGAGACTTTCAACAAAATTTTGAGCAGACATTGACAAAAATATGTGATTTTGGAAGAAAGGATTGGAATGATAAAGTCTCTGCAGATTTTGGGCGTATTGGATAACATATAAAAGGTTGAACAAAGCCACACCATTTTAGTTAGTGTTTGGCGAAGTCATTCTTCCTATGTAATTTATGTTACCTTCTTTGCATATTATATGCTTGGAGGTCTTGCTAACGAGAAATCTTTAGAAGAACGGATTGAAAACATAATTAAGCTAGATGAGTGATGAGCCATAGACGTTGGATTCAAAGTAAGAAAGAGCTAGGCGAAAGCATGGCATGCGAAACATAAGGGACAAGAAGTTTGAGATTGGAAAAATGGTGCTTCAGTATGACTCTAAGTTCTTGCACCTTGCAGAAAAATTAAGGTACATTGGTTGGGGCCATATGTTATCACTTACATCCTTGAAACAAGCGCTTTCCGAGTTAGAAGCACTTGATGAAACATGGCTATCTAGTTACTTCAACGGGAGTAGGTGAAGCCCTACTATAAATAAGTCTTCTTGGTTTTTGTAATAAGGCAATATTGCCATTTATATTAGGTTTTCAATTCTGCATTCCCTTAAATGTGTTTCCTTCTTTATTGCTATGCTTTGTCAATTTAGTTGGTGTGTTGTGTAATAAACACGTTTACGTGCTAGAAGTTAATTACTATTTCAATAATTTCTATGCGTAAAGGATTGTACATAATTTTAGTGTGGGGTGGATTGTTGGTATCTAGGTATAAGAATGTTGGGATTAAATGACGAAGGAATAAGTTGCTACGGGTGCTATTCAAGTCAAAGGATTGCTTCTAAAAAGTGACCAAAGATGGAGATGGATGAAGGGACAATATAACATGAGGTAAGCGGAGGCCATAACAACTACAAGTGGAAGGTGCAGTGACAAGGCACTCAAGCGTAGGGAAGCGTGCTTAAGAGAAGTCTATGACCAAAGGATAAGAAGGCGTGCTAGAAGGTTATAGCTAGGGTGCGAAGATGTACCGCATGGAAAGAACAAAGTTGGTCAATAAATGAGAGGACATTGGGTAGGTGAAGGAGTAATAAATGCATAAAAAATTGAAAATCTATATAAGGATGGGATGCGAGTTCATTCTTACCATTGTGATTAAGAGAATTTGACAAGAGCCAAGTGTGAAGAGCCGAGAAATCGTGTTAAGGTGCGAAGAGTGTGAAACTAGACGTGGAAAGGAGGTTTTGTGAAGAAGAAGCTTGCATTCCCATAGGAGGAGGGTTTGAGCAAAGCAGATGTGTTACAACCAAGCTAGGGCACGTGATTTCCACTAGGGCACAAAGATTTGAGCTAGGGTTTGAGTTGCATGTTGCAGAAGTCAAAAGATGAGTATTTTCAAAGGATTGGAGGGTAGAGATGGCACTAAAGAAGGAAGTTGTAGCAGGAGTTAAGGGAAAGAAGAAGGTGGTTGTGGAGGAAGAAGAAATGACCCCTGAGAGCAATTTTTTAGAGATGCAATATCTAGAGGGGGTTATAGTAGACCAGGAGTGGGATTCCCACATTCGGAAAAGCAAGATAAGTGAGTACAACCATCATACCAAAAAAAATAAAAGAAGAAGTTGGATGCATTATTGAACATGAAGACAAATAAGTGCATGACGGAGGACATGCGCCGGTCTATGACGATCTTTGGGAAAAATTCTTGAAGAAGATTGGAGTATATCGGTTATACGAGCTTCCCTACTTTATAAAATATGATCCCTTGTACCAATGGCTCATGAGCAGAGTACACAAAGACTTCTTCTACTTTGCAAGATGCAGAGTAAGGATTTCAGCCACGCTGATCTCCACAATAATAGGGTTGAAGGCTATAGGTGAAGACCTCAAGGAGGACTTAACAGACAAGACCACAATGGGAGACTAGGAGGGAGGTGGGGTACACTAAGGGTCCGCACGGCATGGACATAGACAAGATGAAAAATTACGTAGTTGTGCAGGTAGCCACACACCTTATGACAAAACTAAATGACCAAGAGAGGTGGTCATAAGTGAACACCATGTGGCTGCATGTTGGTAAAAGGATGTCTAAAGGAGTGATCTATAACATTTCAGGTTACATTACAGAAACTATCATCGAAGAAGCACGTTCAGGAGGAAAGATCAGTTTTGGGTCCATTCTATTGTCTCTGGTATTCATGGAGATCGGGGTGCCAGACAGACCAAAAGAGAAGGTCTTGGAGTATCCTATAGAGAACAAGTCACATGCAAAGTGATTCAACAAGTACTTGTGTGAAGGATTGATGACCGAATAAATCAAGTAGAGGGCTGAGAAGTGGTATGATAGGCTCTGCACGTGTTTGAAGAAGAGTGGTGCATACCAAAGGATTTACCATCGGTGGTGGGTAAGGTAGTTCAGTTTGTTGTATACCAACATTTTTGCATTGCGTGATTTGTGATGAAGGACGGGGCTTGGAGCCCATGGTGTAAACTATTGTATGCCTTCACAACAAGATATTTTCAGGAATCAATTCATAGGTTCTCAGACGTGTACATTCAATGTAGACAAGGTAGACTGCAACTACCACACACTGAGGAAAAAATATGTATATCCAAGATGTAATGCATATTTTGAAAGGCTCATCTCAGATGTGTTGAGCATAAATCCAGTAAGTTTGGCTATTGGAGATGTTGGAGCAGCACTAGTGTACCTCCAACTGAAGTGCAAGCTGGAAAACAACAAGTATGTGGAAGACAAGTTCGCACTTCCAGAACCACCAAAGGGTAAGCATACCATGGAGAACATTCTAGTGCCTAAGCCCACAGAGACAATCGAAGTAGAGGATGAGGAGGATGAATGTGAAGATAGTGGTGGTTTGAAACATATAGGTAGAAAACATCCTACGAATAAGGATGAAGCCGAGTGAGCACTTGCAACTACACCACCTTAGCCACAATTGGGGGATGATGAGGACTTGGATGTAGTCTAAGGAGAGCGCCGATTTAAGAGGGTGTTCAGGAGTATAAGGACCCAAGGTGCTACTCTGCAAACAGTGCGTAGATCACCCTAACTCTCTCCATAGAAGGAGACAACCGAGAAAAGGAGAAGGAAACTAAAATTGAATGAGGAAGCGGAAGAGTCAGAGGAAAGTGCACCTAATTCTCCTACACCTCCAGAGAATGTAGAAGGACAACAAGATGAAGAAATAACGAATGGAGAAGAGGAAGATAAGGGAACATGTGAGACAACAACTAAGACTCGGAGACAGAGAAACACAAGTCCCAAATATGGAAGCTCAAGTTCCTAAGTAGCCTAGGTCAAGAAGAACAAGTGGGGAGCACATTCCACCAGCCATGGGTTATGAGGACATAGGTAAAATTATCCACGCCCATTTCTAGAGCACACTGACACAAAAGGATTTATATGGTGGGTGGATGAAGATATGGCACTAGTGTGCACAAGGAAGCAATTATCATGGTTGATGCACACACACATGGATGAATTGGATTTTGATGTGTGTGAGGAGTCTTGTTTGTCAAGGATGTTGAAAAAGATACCTCGGATAGACACATAACAAGAAGGGCCGACTGTTATGTTAGATGAACAAGTGAGCAATGCATTGGTAAAAGTCTCAACAGAGGTGGCAAGGTGAAATATGGACAAAGCTGCCGCAATTAGGGTGCTAAGGGAAGAGATCAAAACTAAGGATGAGGAGATAGCACACCTAATGTAGGAAAGAGACTTAGTGCATAATAAGAACACTGTATTTATCACCTCACGAGAGAAATTGGTGATAATTTCATGAAGGCTAGGCCACACTTAGAGCCAAAGGTACCAAAGACGTTTCCTTCGGTAATACACTATGTAAGTACATTGGTGGACTTAGTGCTTGAAGATGAACCTCTGTGCATACCAGCGCCAAAGGATCCAACACAAGATGTAGAGCGAGAAAAGGCTTCAATGATGCAAAAGATTGCATCATATGAAGGACTTCGTAAGTGATGCGGGAATAACTAAAGAAGGAAGACCAAACCTTGAACATCATGCAGCGCGCTGAGGCGCTCATCAAAATAAAAACCATGGAGGAGAACAATGAGGTCTAGAAAGTGATGAGGGATGACACATTGGGCCATGTAGAAAGATTAACAATGGTTAAATACAAGTGTAACGCCTTGAAACAACCCAAGAACCACACAAGGATCAGCTAGAGGAGCTTGGGAAAATCATTGCGCAGAAGATGGATTTGCTAGAGGGAAGGATGACTATAATGTACAACATTGTGTTGGTATTGCAGAATGAGAAAGGAGAGATTACGAAGGATGAACTGGAGTCCATTGCTATGGACATTCCGAAAAAGCGAGAGGAAGCACTCATTGAGTGGAAGACCTTGGAGGCCGAGATTAAGGAGTAGTATCCTGAATTAATTCGTCAGTTACGAAGAAGAAATTGTAGGCTAAAAACATTATTTCATTCATCCAAATTCTTTCTATTCTTCTATTCTTTGATTCATTTCGGAGACAACCATTTTCGGGCGATAATACAACTAGTGTGGGGTAATGTTGATTAGTTAGACCCTAACACTTAGTAAAGAAAATACAGAAGGTTCACACGGGAGAGCAGAGCACATTCAAAGGAAAAAAATTATGGGAAAGGATCACGCGTGAAGAACTAAAATAGGTTTGGGACTTAGCCGTTTTCATGACAAGGATCTATTTTTAGAGATAGAGTGTGGAGCACTCAAACCAATTGAAGACTTGTGCATCACACATTGACTATTTTTGGAGGATCAAATATGAAGTTCTTTGCATGGACACGGGACGGAAATAGATTTGCTCTTGTCGATCACAACTAACCGTAGTCTATTGTTAGCGCACTTGCATGTGTGGCTATTTTTGTAACGACGTGTGGCTAGTAATAGCATGCGACCTATTTTGGGATTAGATAAGCGGTGAAGGGCAAGTCCCCACCCTTATAAGTATGTAGTAAACTATGTAGTAGAGATAGAGAGATAGGTGTGCATACATAGGGAGATTATGCTACTAAATTTGTTACGCGCATACTACTGTTGTTGTAATGAAGCTTCTATATACTTATTGCATTTAATATAATGGAGGATATTGGATAAATCTAAGTGTTAGTTCTACGTGTATTTGAATCTAGTATGTTCTTGATCTCATCATGGTTAATACTTAATTCTATTCTCCCTTAGGTATAGATCTGGTATGCTCTGTAGAATGATGTGTTAGTAATGGAACTGCATGTGTTAAGTCTTCATCATGCTAACATCCTGCAATAAAAACCCTAAAGAGGACTTGGTACCTTTGTGTACTTCGGGTGAGCGCTCAGTCTGGGTTGAGTGATGTACCTAAGGTGTGTCTAGGTCTTATTGGGCTTGTCTATTGAATTCTAGGCTGCATCAATACAAACAAAAATTTAAATAATATTTTTAGTATAAGTTTTTAACTCCAAAGCACAAATTTAAATGGAGTTGGAATTTTTGCACTTGGGTATTTCTCTTTAGTTTTTCCAAAGTAAAATTCCGCCTATTTCCACTTGTCAATTTCCCTGCACACTCACAAACTCATCCTTGCTTTGATACCATGTTAGGAATGCAAGATAAATAATAATGCAATAAATTAACTAAATATCCACTGAATAAATGCATAAAAAGTAAATGAGTAAATACACAACACATTACACTGCATTTATGTGGGGAAAACCTCACGGTAAAACCCCCACAAAAGGCACTTTCCTTGTATTGAGAAATTACATACAAATTTGACCTAGCACTTCCACTTCCTCCTCGGGTCCCACCAAACAACATAAGCCTTACAAAAATCAATAATTTTTAATGTAGTCGCATAAGAGTTACCCCCTTATTTATAGGGTGACCGAAAATTGGTTGTACTGAGTGCACCGTTTCATATCACACTCCAATTAATTTAATTAAAATATTAATTCCACATTAAGTAGAGTAGGGACTATACACAGAAAAATGACACATGATGCCCTATGCACTCGAATTCCCGAGGTTGTGTCGAGACGATCGAAATGTGGAAGATGAGATAGATATGGATAGGTAGTTAAAGATTAATCAAATGATATGAATGGGTAGCGAGAATTCCTAATAACTAAGTTGGTCAAAGGGATAAAAAGAGGCTATGAATAGGTAACATGAATTCCTAATGACTAGATTATTTGTTTTGATTTAGACTCCTAAACTACACTAAATCTTAGTTTTAAATAAATAATGGAAATAAACCTAGTTTAAATACAAGACAAATTGAATTAATATTTTAATTAACTAAATTTCATCCCAATTAATTAAATAAAACAAATGTAACTATCTATTATATCTATTTACATTTTAACAATATTTTAAAAGAAATGAAATTAAAAGAAACTAATTAAATAACATTTTTATATTTTGTGAATTATTTAAAATAAATGAAAACTACTTCTATTGACATAGGGAATTAAAAAAATCTACAATTTCTTCTAATAAAATAAAATAAATCTACTGGTTGCTTTTGAAATTAAAATAAATCTAAAACAGGAATAGGCTGGGTGTGACTATTCCTCTGTTACGGGTTTTCTGTAAATGCTACACTAATCCATTAAAGCACCACTTCTTCTAACACAACTTCTACCTCAAGTTTTCCGAAAAGGAAAAGCTTCGCAGAAGTAATTTCCTCTTTGCCATATAACCTTCCGCAACATAATTTCTTTTAAATTAAAAAGAAGAAATAAAATACATGTATTTCCACTTCTTCCTCCAACCAATTTCCCGTGCATATCCACAAGGATAAGGTAGGAAGAGGATATCTAGGGAAGAAGTATTTTGAAAAAAATATTGACACACACAATAAGTGATGAGATATTCCCTTTCAATTAATTTGAATAAACAATTTCTTCTACTTATAATAAGTAATTACTACATTGAAACTTTAAATAATTGAATGCAAATCCGAATCACACTACAAAGTGTTGTAGTAGCTTGTTCTAGATATGTGGCGCATCCAACATCTCCTTAACTTCAATCTCCTTCCAATGTGTGAGCTCCAATTGATCCGGGAAGGAAAAATAGTGAATGTCAGCAAGAAAATCAAGAAACTGAATGTGGTTGGCTTTGTGCAAAGAGGATGACTGGAATGTGAGCAGCAAGGAAGAACATAGTAGAGAACTGATTATCTATGTAATCCCTCTCCAAAATATGACAACATAACACTTCAAAAAAATTATCAAATGCCCAACCCATGATACAAATAAAAATATCATTTTTATAAGTTGTTGGAGGAGAAGATGTCAAGAACACATGTCAATCAAGAAACGGTGACTCAACTTGAGGAGGAAAAATCAACATACTATATTTAGTAAAAGAGGAAGAGGAACTCAAGACTAATCCAAAACTCCTAAAATTAGCTAATTTGACCGAGAAACATGAAATAAAATCATGTCAAAATCAAAACACATGTTTAAAAATGCGTGTTTTAATATTTACGTCGACGGTGTCGAGGACCGCCCTTGTTTCAGAGGGGTGGTTATGCAACCGCTACGATTGCGTAACCATTTCTCTAACAATAGGGGGATTTGCATAACTGCCATGGTAGTTACATAACCATCGCAAGAATGTAAGGAAAAAGGGGCTAGAAAGTGATCCACAAGTAAAATGAACTCTATATCTTGGAGTGAAAGGTTGAAATAAGGCACAAGGGGAATGGAAAGGAGATAATGAGTGATTTGGATCTTAATCTTACCTTGGAAGATTTTTTTGTCATCATTGGAGACATGTCACATTTCAATGTTACACCATGTAATTTTTGTGTACGTACATATTGCCCCCTCGAAAGAGAATTTTAGCCATAAATGGGCTAAATTGTGATTTTTGAGAATGACGCTTCCTAAAATGGCGAGTTAGAGGATCACCTTATCCGAACGCGTGCATTGCTTTGCGAATCCAATCAAACTTCCCGCCACCTACAAAATAGAAACAAGAATCAAATGTAATAATAAAAAAATATTTGAGAAAAATTTTAAAATGAAAAGAGAAGATTACTTACCATCTGTGTGGGGTGAGAGATCTACTTGGTCTATCGGTGTGAACACCGCACCAACTCACTCAAAATGACATTAGAAAACCATAATATTATATATATATATATCTCAATTTGTTATTTTTAGAAATCGTATGTGACATATGCCTTTGCTAAATTTAGAGCTCTGGATTTACGGTAAAAATTTCACATGTAAATAAGTCAAAATGACGGGAATTCAAACACAATGGCAACGAATCTAGTGACAACGGATGAGGGGCAAGAACATGTAAGTTAGTAGCATTTTTTTGTTTTTGCTGTAGGTTTAGATTTTTCTTTTGAAATGGGCTCTAGGGGGTTTATAGGAAATTTATAACTAAAGTGATTGTTTGGGGATGTCTCAAAGGGATGGATAGGTAGAGCGCCTTTATTGCTTAGTCTCATTTTGGTGTATGTATTGATTTTTTGATTTTTGGCTCATGATCGAGCATTTTAACCACACTTTCCCTTTGGTATGATGACATTGTACTAAAACATTGACGGATATGTATATGACTATATTTTTAGTTTGACACTCCTTTGTACATTAGTTTCTTTACTCTCCACTTCATTTGTGCTCTCTAGATGGTTTAGGAATGTTTGATGTTTGTGTAATTTTTAAATGAATGCTATAGATGATAGTATAATATGGTAATCATAATGAGATATGGAAACACAACAATTTTAAGTCATACTTAGGAAACTTATTTTTCAAATAATGCTTAAACGTTCCATTCCATTGGGAAAATATGCTATAGATGATGTAATGATGAGATGTCTCACTCCATTCTTGACCCCATGCAACTAGTAAGATGTGAGGGATCAACACTAAGAGCCAAGAAGGACATGAGATATATGAATGAATAATGTATAGATGAAGATGATGATCAAAGAGACACAAGATTTAATAAATACCTATTCGGGAACTTACAACTTATTTCCAACCAATATTATCTAACCAAATTCAAGATGATTTACACTTCATAAACTTTGACTAGACTTAGACCCATGGGTGGCCTACTGATTGGCAAGATCCATTAAAATAATGAATTTCTATGCTAACATAGGTATTTAAATCATTTATTGGGGAATTTTACACATTCAAGCACTTTTCTTTCATCATTTCTTTAAGGCTTCTTTATTTTTGGGACCCCCTACATCTTGCCCCATGCTACCAATAAGAAGCATGGGCTCATCACCAAAGGAAAAATGTAGGTGAGTAAGGGCATCTTCCTCCTTTCCCAACCTCACACTACTAGTAAGAAGCATGTGATCACCACCAAATATTGGGAGGGATGGAAGATGTGGTTATGTATGTATTTTTTTATCCTAATTCTTGTGTTGTGTTTATTGGGAGGGAACATTTACCACCTAATCTCAGCCCCACACAACTAGTAAGATGAAAGGGCTCGCACCAAGATTGAGATGGGAGAACATAATATCTAGGTGAAATGTTTAGAAATTTCTTGTTATGGAGAGAACTTTTAAGGGGAGTATTTTCCATCAAGATGCTTCTAGAGACGACTATATGTGAAAACACCTAAATTGGGAGAAATAATAAGAGGGATGAAATGTGTAAGACCTTATATGATCAACATTAGAATTTATCTCATTATTGAAAATGATGATGTGAATTATATAATTGAAGAGTGTGAAGAAGTTGTAGAGATATTATGATTGATAAATTTGCTAATGTTTGAAGAAAAATAAGTAGATCCATAGTATAATCTAAACATGATAATAATGCAAATGACACATAAGGTGAAAATGTAACAAGGATAATGTGGAGATGTAATACTTATATATAGAAATGTTTTAGGTGAAGTGAGTTGATGGATTCACCGATCTCCTTACCCTCTAAAGTGCACAAATGGTAGGCGCCATTCTTGAAAATTTTAGTTACTTGGTAGGGGCTTATCCACTTTGGTCTAAATTTACAACCTTCACCAATATTATTATCTATCATACTATCTAGCTTTAGTGTAAAGTCACCCACTTGAATTGGGAAATCATAAAATTTCTTGTTATAATGTCGACCCATTCTATTTACATGAACCTGGTGATATTACTCAAATTTTTCTCTCTACATAGGGAAGTATGGTCATGCTTGACATTCTCTCCGTACTAAGGGTTCAACTCTCATGGATACAATGAACTTATTTTTGTTAAATTCTCATTTGGAAAAAAAGTGAGAAGAGGAAGAGGCCATAGAGTCACCAATCAGTTTCTCTCCCTAGGGATTGCTTCAATGGAGATAAAATTAAAATACTTATCTCACATACAACGACTTTGTAAAGTTGGAGATGTTCTACTCTAGTTTCATAAACTTCAGAAAATTGATTAGATAGTAATTGTGAATCTCCTAGGACCCTAATGTTTTTAACTCCAATCCTCGTGGCAACAATGAGACCAAGAAGTAAAGCTTCATACTTCGCCCTAGTGTCGGTGCATTTGAAGTATACTTTGAAAACAAAGAGCATGATCTTATCTTGTGGAGAAGATTAGATCACCCCTACACCTATACCATACCGGTGTTTGGCTCCATTGTAGTTGATTGTCCAATGATTATTGGGTAAAATAAAGCCTACATCATCTTTGAAAGGTTCCTCTTTCATCTCGACACTTCTACCATGCATATATCTATAAGATCATCAACAAGAAGAGAGGTCAGACTTATAAGATTGCCAATTCCTTATAGGTCAAAGGGGAGAGTGATAGGTGAGTCATTTTAAATTTTTTAAAAATTTCCACCATGGTTTTTATGGACACAATTTCTATAGAAGCAATCTTATTCTCACTTGTTTTCATCGCTTCTATTGTTTTGGCTTTATCTACATCAGATTTAGGAACCCACTTGATGGTTACAACCAATTCCTTTGGAGGAGGTGGTTTTTTTAAATGATTCACAGGGAGTTCAAAGTCGAATGAACTTTGGGTTTTTTCTTGAGGTTTTCCAAATGTATGTTAAAGGTTTTAGGATCCCCTTGAGTGACGAAGACCTTACTCAAATGGAGGAATCTAATATCTTGTAATAAAGTGGAAGGAATGACCTTCATCCTGTGTATCCATGGTCTTCCCAAGAGCATGTTATAGTTTAATTACCTATCTATAATGTATAAATCAGTTAGAATGGTTTTTGGTCCAAGGGAAACTAAAGGACTATTGTTTCAATCGTGGTGGACTTGAGGCTATAATATCCTGAAAACCCGTTTCTAGTAGAGGAGAAATTGGTCTTCCCATATCCTAACTTAGGTGAGAAATAAAAGGTGACTACATTCACAACATCATTTTCATAAATCATGACCCTCTTACTGCAATTTTATAGACCCTCACTTCCAAATACTATGCGGGATATCCTCTTTAGGCTATTTCACCATCAAAGGGCATATTACTTATGTCAAATACGAACCAAATATCCTTATCATTATGTATTGGAGGATATATTTCAAGTCAATATGATTGATTTGAGCCTCAGGTGTAGGTGTAACATTAATTAAAGAACCAAGCGCTGATGCCTTTAGTAGAGCATAACGCTGCGCCGAAGAATTCTTTAACAAATCAGGAAAGAAATGTGATAAAAAGTCTCATTAAGATATGTAATCAATTTATATCCCCACACATGATTGGGGAATATAGGGGGATCATATTGTAAAATGGGATAAGTAGGAATAGGTTGTGAAGTGTCCTTCCTTTTTTGAGTTGTTATGTTGATTTCGACTCTTTTTTAGTTTAACCAAAGTCCCAATTTTTTTGTCTTGTTTCTTTTGTCTAGGTTGGAAACTTTAGAGTTTTCTTGAAGTTAAGTCTTCATGGTCATGGGTCACAATAGGAATACCCTAGTTCAATTTTTGAGGACTTACATTTTAGTCTTCGGGATGCTTAGGGAATGGATCCCGATAGATTCCCAATTTACATTTTGAGGCACAACAAGACCTATATAACCAGATTGCGGGGACCTCCAAGGTTTTCTTGGAACATGTCTATGAATCATGACCAATAACACAATGAAGGCCACAATATAAATTGGGATTGTAATCCCTTGTCCTTTGGTTTGGGTTGTGAACGCTTGATTGTTATTCTAGAATTGATGGTTATAGGTTTATCTTGGTACCCTTGACTAGAGTTCTAATACCAATTCTTTCCTTGGGATTAGTTTATTTTTGGGGAAGGATGATTGAAATCAACTACGTTGATATAGGGGATAGGGTTTTTATTTATCCGATTCCCCATATTGTCATTATATTGTTGTTAGTATTACCAATGTTTATAACATTAAGATTCTTTGCTTGGTCCATAACACCATCTGTAGTAACACCACAATTTTGATGCAAGACTTTAGGCCCTTTATTGTCATTCGTGTTATTTTGATAGTTGTATTAATTTGATTGAGAAATACCAACTTCTTGTTAGGAGCTTAAGTCTCACGTACACCGCTTAATAACCACTTGGTCAATGTGAAGGGAACCTTCAAGAACTTCCTCATAGTTGCTGAAATAGATTTTTCACTTCTTATTTAGTTTCATGGTTAAGTGAGTGAAGGAAGATGTCACAAAGTTCCATTTAATCCATATTAGGTGCACTTACAAAAGAATAGAGGACCCGACACTATCTCTATAAGAAGTGGGCAAAAATCCACTTTGTAATTATTTAATATGCAAGAAATCCCTGATTTCCATTCATAAATACTTTTGCATGTCAAAGGATTTGATGAATTCAGACACAAGTTGTTTGAAGGAGTGTATGGAGGCAATAAGTATTTGATAATACCAATCTAGAGTGATTACTTCAAGGGCCTTTGGGAACATTTTAGCTACTACCACATCCCATGGAAGAAGTTATCTTACTACGGTGGCATAGGATTTGATGCGGGCATTGGCATCTCTTTCTCCTTTAAATTTTAGAAGATATGGAAATGGGTATGGAAACATGATATTCCATATAGTGAAGTTAAGGGGTTCCTTCAAATATTTGACATAAGTTCTCATTGCATAGGATTCCACCATTGAGGTTCCTTGATGAAGAGTACATGTCCAAACAGTGGGGAATTTGAGTACATATGTAGGTAAGGAGGAGTAACATTAGAGAATGAATTTATAGGTGTCTGGTTATGAAAGCTTACATTGTTGGGAGTAGTGTATGGGAAAACATTTCCAACTAATCCTTGTGTAGGGTAAGCATAAGAAGGGTGAGGACCCATCCCTAGTGCACCAACCCGTGTAAGAAGATATCCTAGGTTAGAATGGACTAGATAACCTTGCTGCAAGGGTTGTTGCATTGGTTGTGTGGTGGTAAAAGGGGTATAAATTTGATTATTGATAGGGTGATTGATGTTTTACCCCTGTTACATGAGTTAGTTACAAGGTTTGGGAATTCTTGAATTCTCTAATCCTTCCTACTAATGTGGAAATAACATCATTATGTGAAGGTTGAGGTCCTTGTTTAGGCACATGCTGCATGTGGTTTTGTAAAAGAGATGTGTGTTACCCCTTTATAAATTATTCAACATTAGTATTATTATTTTCCCTAAAAGAGGGAATTTCAAGGTTTGTAGCCGCTACTTTATTATTTAACATCTCATAGGTATGAGTCTTCATCCTTTCCAAAGACTCATCTATTGTGTGAAGTGGATCAATGATTGTGTAAAAATATCATCCTCCATCACTTACATGCTAATGTGTGGTCTTGATAAGACCATAGTGTGGAGACCAATTTCACCCGTAAAAGTCATATTATTTGAATTAGATTGACTGTCTTGAATATTTAGGGGTTTTTCGACATCCTCTATCGTCATATGATTTTTGAGCTTTAAGATATAGCTAGGGGAGGCTTACACGTTATTGGTGTAGTTGTCATCCCATCCTAGAAAGGAAGGGGATCGTGGAGGTTCCATATAGGAATAATATTTGTTCGGCCAAATGACCCACCAAATTCTCTACCGACATATTCGGGGGGTATAAAATACCCAAAAATAATGGAAGAGGGGGAATGTGGAACAATAGAAAAGATACCAAAATAGAAATGATAAGAAACTAGTCCTTCACGTCAGGTTCACCATAATTTGTACACAGTAAAAATGACACAAAATTCCCTATACACTCGACTTCTCGAGGTCGTGGCTTTGAGATAGATGAAATATGGAAGATGAGATAGGTATGTATAGGTAGTTAAAGGATAATTAGAGGCTATGAACAGGTAGTGTGAATTCCTAATAACTAAGTTGGTCAAAGGGGTAAACAAAGGCTATGAGTGGGTAACACGAATTCCTAATGACTAGATTCATTGTTTTGATTCGAATCCTAAACTACACTAGATCACAATTTTAAATAAATAAAGGAAATAAACCTAGTTTAAATAAAAGACAAATTAACTTAATCTTTTAATTAACTAAATTCCTTACCAATTAATTAAATAAAACATATTTAACTATCTATTCTATCTATTTGCATTTAAACAAGATTTTAAAAGAAATGAAATTAAAAGAAACTAATTAGATAACATTTTAATATTTCGTGAATTATTTAAAATACATGAAAAGTACTTCTACAGACAAATTGAATTAAAAATAAAATCGACAATTTCTTCTAATAAAATAAATGTACAGATTGCTTCTTAAATTAAAATAAATATAAAATGGAAAATAATCGGGTGTGACTATTCCTCTATCGTGGGTTTGTTTATAAATACTACTCTAATCTACCGAATCACCACTTCTTCCGACACATATTCTACCTCAAGTTTTCTGGAAAGGGAAAATATTCTTAGAAGGAATTTCCTCTTTGTTGTATAACCTTCCGCGACATAATTTATTTTAAATTAAACAAAAAAAATAAAAATGAAGAAATAAAATATGACTATTTCCACTTCTTCCTCGAACCAATTTCCCGTGCAAATTTACAGGATCGAGAGAAGAGGATATGAGGGGAATAATTATTTTGAAATGAAATACTGTCACACATGGGAAGTGATGAGATATTCCCATTTTAAATTAATTTGAAGAAACAATTCCTTTCACTTATAATAAGCACTTACTACACTCAAAATTTAAATAATTGAATACACCTCCAACCCGGTCACTACAAAGGTTGTGGTAGCTTGTTCCAGAGATGTGGTGCATCTAATGTCTCCTTAGATTCAATATCCTTCCAATGTATGAGCTCCAATTGATCTAGGAATGAAAATCAATGAATGTAACCAAGAAAATCAAGAAACCTGAATGTGGCTAGATTTTTGTAAAGAGAGTGAATGGAATGGGAGAAACAAGGAATAATAGAGTAGAGAACTAGCTATTTGTATAATCCCTTTCCAAAATACAGCAACATAATACTTCACAATATCAAATTCCCAACCCATGATACAAATACAATCTCGATTTTGTAAGCTACTTGAGGAGAAGATGTCAAGAACACATGTCAATCGAGAAATGATGATTTAGCTTGAGGAGGAAAAATCAGCATACTATAATTAGGAAAAGAGAATGAAATCAAGAATAATTTATCAAGAAAAAAATTAACTACTTTAACCCGAAACATGAGAGAAAATTATGTCGAAATCAAAACATGCGTTAAAAAATGCGTGTTTTAATTTCATGTCAAATGGCGTCAAGACCACCCCTATTTCCAAAGGGGTAGTTGCCCAACCGCCACTATGGCAACATGGGTGGTTACGTAATCTGTCATAGTAGTTACATAACCATCACAGGCATGTAAGGAAAAAGGGTCTACAAAGTGGTACGATAGCAAAATGAACTCTATATCTCGGGAGTGAAAGGTAGAACCGAGTCACAAGGGGAGTGGAAAGGAGAGAAGGATGGTTCTAGATCTCAATTTTATCTTAGAAGGAGTTTTTGTCATCATTGGAGACGTGTCACATTTCGATGTTACACTTGATTAAGAAAAATATTGAGAAAACAAATAAATTCCTAATCTAAATATGTAATCTACCGTAAATTTAATATGCAATGAAATAAAGATTTGACCCGAACAAGATAAGATAGAAATTATGAAACCCTAGTTGCGAAAAGGAGAGATAAAAGGAATAAGATAATTCACAAATAATCTTAGATCGTGTCAAAGTGACGAAATGATGAACAAAAAGGAGAAATTTTTACAAAGATTATTAGAAAATTGTGCGACCATAAGATTTTCCTGGACAGGGCGCTGGAATGGGTCAAGGGCACTTGCGGCACTTTGTAGATCTACTTTGGGTGCCTATGACTGCTCACAACCCTAGGAAAATTTTTTTGGAGGGTGTGAGGTGTTCGTTGTCCTTCATGCTGTTGATAGTATGTCACATCAAGTTCACAAATGCCACCTATAGCCTGTAATGAAGAAATGACCTGCAAAACCTCAAAAGTGCATCAAATCCTAAAAATAAAATAATGCAAATGATGGGTCGAACTATCCTTAGCTATCAAACAAGTGAACTTATGAATGAGTGTTGCACTACATCTCAGACCCAATGTAGTTTTATGTGTGTGTGCATTGAAATCGTGCCCTAGGTAGCTCTTGTGCGTGTCACACTTGATAACGAACAAGTAACTATATGTAAAATATGTAAATAAATGTGTGCGTGAAATAATGAACTTCCCCTCCTATGCGTGTATGCAGAAATATTATTCCTTTGTCCCTTGTGTGGAGCTAGATGGATGCTTGAATGCTCTTATAATGACATTTAAATGCAACGTTAGGTGGTGATAGCTAATGCTTAGTGCTTAGTCCTTTATTATGGTAACATAACTTTATATCTATATGATTCCCTTCCTTGAATTTTGTAATTAACCCTGAAAATTGTGACTAATAAAAAGATAAGATGCCCAAACAGATAGAAAGGACCCAAAAAATGTGAGCAAAATACAAAGGGGTCGGGGGCACCCAGAGGGGATGGGGGCACCTGGCGTTGGTGTCCTGAATGGGTTTTGGTGTCCAGAGTGAAAAATGCTAAAGTATGAAAAGGAAGACTGGGAAAGAAAGAGTGTAGGACTGAAAGTGGCAACAAAAGCAAGCAAAGATGGCCAAAGAGATGGGTTAATTAGTACTTTTTCTACTTAGGAATCATATGAATAATAGTATGTGATCAAGACTAGATAGATACCAAAAGTGTGTGATTTAATGTCTACATTTTCCCCCACTTTATGTTGTTGAGCGAATGATTGATAACATAAAGTAGATAAGAGATGTGTACTTGATAACCATGTAGACCGATCACCGAAAGCGCGTTGAGAGACAAGAAAAATCATGGAGTGATAAAAATGTGAAGCATGGATGGTAGAGAAGAGGAAGTAAAAAAGAAAAAGTGATAATGATGACCCTAATGTGAGAGCATATGTTTAGATGTCGTGTTTGTTGTTGTTGATGTTGATTGTTGCTTGATGTGTTGATGTGACTATCGGTTCCCATAAGGACATACCCGCAAAAGAGAAGAACAAACAAGTGGTCAAATATGTGTATTTATGATCAAAACATGTAAAAAAGTGTGTAAAAAATGAAAAAGGAACATGTGCACTGATCCGTGATGAGTGAAAAGAGATGAAAATGATCCTTAAGATGTTGTAGAAAATCGAGTTTTTGGGAGATCTCATGTCACTTGTCTTGACTGCAAGTATTTTGGGAGATCTCATGTCACTTGTCTGACTGCGAGTATTTTGGGTGATCTCACACTAAGGACAAAATAAGTGTAGGGAGAAAATTCTGGTGTCATCTTCCAACCTTTAACTACTTCCCATAATGTGAACACCACTTTGCAGATGGTGTATAAAAATTTGATTTGTTTTAAACAATTCTGATCCAATGCAAAAGTAGAAAAAAATAGTGTAGTGCATGCATGCCGAGTGATGAAGGACTGTGTGCCTTGCAAAAGCCACTGTGTAAACTACCGAAAACTTTGATGAACTAAAAAATGTTGTGTAACTTCTTTCTAGTCACGAGGCATTTATGAAGGGTCAGGGGCACCCAGGTGCTACTGTATCCCAGCTTTGGGCGCTAGTGCCTATGCTATATCAAGATCCAAGTCATATTCTCGAGCCATTTATGAGAGTGAATGTTGTGTTGTATTGGTATTGAACTATGATGGAATATGATGTCAACTATTGTGCGGGGTGAATGATTCACCCAATTATGCCCTCACTCATTTGGGGTGCAAGTGATGTCGCCGAGAAGTATGCGGCCCAAAAGAGGATTGATTGCTGAAATGAAATTGATGCCCTCCAGGGGGAGTGTGCATGGTAGAAACCAAGGCACACACAAACAAAGTGGTTGGAAGACAAATGTAATTACAAATAATTCAAACACGTAAATAGAAAACAATATGTAAGCTAAACATGCAAGAATACAATGTGGACAAGAAATAAAGCGAGAAAAAGTAGATTGCAAAAAGAGGGTATCAAACATGGGACATCACTCACGATGTCGCAAGACATGCAAGGCTGATGTGGCCAAAAGCATACATGCAATCATAGGACAAGAAAGACATAGGGAAAATCCCACAAACAATGGCATACAATGACAAGTAATGTAATAGACATCCATGGAAGTAAATAAACCTACAAGATAAATGCTGCACATGAAGCACCCGTTAGCATGTTATAAAGATAAAATGTAATTATAAGAATAAATAATTCAATAGTAGTGTGCTATGAAAAATGAAACAATAACACATGTGATGTATGAAAGTGGATGCCCCCAGGAGCCACTGTGGGACAGGTATGAGGTACTTGCACCAAACATCCATGCCGCGTGTATCGATCTCGTGTAAAGTCTATGATCACAACTAGAAGGAAATTTAACGAGACATATGTATATAGAAAGAGATAATGACATACAATGTATCTATCTAGCATGTGTAATAAAGTGTACATGTAAGCATAAGAAAGCAAGAGTAAATGTGACCAAGATATGCAGTATGTTGTGGATGAGATGGAATGGAATGTAGTGTGAATGTGATAGGAGTAACATATCCCTCGAGTGGATGTGTATGAATGAGATGAGGTTCATTGATACATGCCCCTCAATAGTCGAGAATGAACCATAGAACAAGAGTACGTCATCACGAAATGGTTTGAGTTGTGCACCAAAAATATGGCAATTGAAAAAACGTAGAGTGTAGAGAGTGTGAGTGAGTGTGGTGGGGTTCATTTTTAGATGTAGACCCTTAATGATGAGTAGTATGAATGTGAAACTAGAGTGTGTCATAGGGTAATGAGTGCAACGTGTAAAAGTAGGAAATATATAGTTTGAATGTGTATAGTGAAAAGTGTACATAGTGTGTGAGAGAAGTTGTGAAAAAAATTCATGTGTGTGTGAAGCATGAAGTGTGTAGTGTGTAGTGTGTGAGGTCCATGTATGTAGTATGCCCTCAACAATCAAGTGTGAACCAAAGCACAAGAGTGCGTCATCGGGTAATGATGATACCAATGTATCAAGATGTGTATGATGTGTGTGGAAGACTAGATGTGACATGTGTAGTGCGTAAGATGACCGATAGTGAAAGGAGGGGGGGATAAGTACGATACACCCCAAGTGTATGAAATGATGAAAATAATCAAGTGACATTGTCTAAGAGATCATCATTGTCTTGATCGAATCCAAATGGAGATGCGTCAGAAACTTGGTAAGCGATTGTATGCGGTGGATCATGTAAGGAGCCATTGCGGCATAAATTATACATGGTCATTACGTATTCTTCATCGGTGAAAGGTGTTGGTAGACATCCATGTGCATACCAATGAGTGAGATTTTGTGAATAGAAGAGAGATGAATCATTGTATATAGAAACATGACCATATGACATCGGGAACGTGATGCTAGTATGACTAGGGTCCAAAATGCCCCCAATATAATCAAACTAAGATTTCCCAAGTGTCAGTGGAGAAACATGAGAGGCATGTGCAACGAAGACTATTATATGGAAGACACGAAGACCATAGGTGGTGGTAATATGAACACATCCATGATAGAGATGGGATGAGTGAGACAACGGTAAGACATCATTAAGTGTAAATCAAAGCCTAGTCAAACCACCATATGTGAAAATAGTATCAGTGCAAGTAAGATCTAACAAAATATGATGCCAATGAGAGTTATTTATGAAAAGTGTGCATGTGAAAGGAGGAAGTGCAAACGTCGATTACTCATGAGAAGCTGAAATGGCGTCCAAAGTATGAAAAGATTCCCGATTAAGAACTATAAAATTAGTAGAATTAGGGTTAGTCTTGAATTGATATTCACCAAGGTCAAAAAAATGAAAGTATCATTGAAATATGAATCATATACGTCAATAGGAATGAAATTTAGATTACACAATTTAGCATTAGTAAGCTTGGTCAGTATCAACCTCTTCATCAAAATCATCAGTGCTAACATTGTCATGTTGGATAACAATGTCAAGGATATTGGTAGGAGGTGCACTAGATGTAGGAGAAGAAGGAACATCATCGAGCAAAAGGTAGTAGTTATAAGAGCATAAATTATAGGTGAAATTATAGCAGGTGTATAAGTGGAAATAGCCGAGTTCTTAGAGTGGTAGAAGAAGGTTGTGAAGCGCTAGATTGACCGACATCGTATGTATAAATATTTCTATATGGAATAGGATGCGATGGAGGAATAGGTATAGCATAAATATAAGGTCCATGCGATAAAATTTGAATGGATCAGGGTCTATAGTAATGGTATGTTCATAGCCATCATGTAGGAATTTAACGCATTGAACAATTGATGGGAATGTGTGCATTACATGAATCCATAGTCTACCCAACAAAATATTAAATGAAATGAGGTATCGATACCGAAGAATACCAGGGATTGTCTTAGGCCTGATTGTATAGGTAATGTAATAGTTCCAAAGCATGTGCGAGTAGTTGAATCATAGCCACAAACAAGATTATAATTCTTAGAAATTATATTTTATGTGATGCCAATTTTCTTTAAAAGGGAATGAGAACATAAATTAATGGCGAGATCCTTTGTCAATGAGTACGTGATTGATATAAATAGTGCCAATGATAATAGAGTGATAAGTAGAGGTACAAATGGATTGTCAATGGAAAATGGAGATATGTCCTCATTAGTAAATGATATAGCATGTGGTAGGTTTTTGAGAGACTGGATGAGGTGTGCGAATGCCACCCAAGAATTATCACTTTCAATGTGAATAAAATGAAGGGAAGCTTTTAATGTATGATGAAAATCAGGCGCATTACATAATAGATCATAAAGAGATACTTTGGTCGGTGTATTCTTAAGTTGCTTAATGATATCATAGCCCTTAGAATTAGTAAGAGGATCCACATAAGTGATGGGCAAGTGGGATAGAAATGGGATAAGCCATAGGAAGGCGGGTGCGGTGAGTAGTTACTACATTAATAGTAGGATCAACCATAGGCGTAATAAAGCGAGGAGGATGTTGAGTACGAACTTGCATGAAATCAACAACAGTAGTAACCATGCCAAAAACCTTAGTTGGAGTGAAAGAAGGATAAGAAGATTGATCCATGACTTGATAAGATGAAGACATACTCATAAGGAAGGGTTTGAATGGTTGGGTTCACTAAAATGATTAAGAAAAATATTGAATAAATAAATAAATGCCTAATCTAAATATGTAACAACACTTTGTAAATTAAATATGCAATGAAATACAAATTTGACCCAAGCAAGATAAGCTAGAAATTATGAAACCCTAGTTGTAAAGGAGAGATATAAGGACTTAGATGATTTAAAAATAATGCTAGATCATGTCAAGTGACGAAATTATGAACAAAAAGGAGAAAGTGTTGGACAAAATCTCGAAAATTGTGCGACCACAAGATCTACGTAGTACTGGGCACCTAAAAAGGTTAGGGTCGCTCGTGAATGCTACAGACCTACTCTGGGTACCTGCAAAAACTCAAAACCTCAGGAAACCAACTTTAGAGGTTCGTGAGGTGTTCGCTATCCTTTTCTACATGTCACTAGTATGTTGCATCAAGTTTGCATATGTCACCTCTAACCTGCAATGAAGAAATGACCCGAAAACCCCAAAAGTGCATCAAATCCTAAAAAGAAAATAATGCAAATGAGGTTCAAATTGTCCTCGGTTATCAAACAAGTGAACTTATGAATAAGCGCTAGACTACATCTCGGACATAGTGTAGTTCTATGTGTGTGTGTGTGTCAAAATATTACCCTAGGAGGATTTTGTGTGTGTCACACTTGATAGCGAGCAAGTAGCTATATGTGAAATATGTAAATAGATGTGTGCATGAAAGAATGAACTTCCCCTCCTATGCGTGTATGTAGAAATAACAATCCCTTGTCCCTTGTGGAGCTAGATGGATGCTTGAATGCTCTTAGAATGGCCTTTTAATGCAACCTTAGGTGGTGATAGCTAATTCTTAGTGCTTGGTCCTTTATTATGGTCACATAACTTTATATTTATATGATTCCCTTGCTTGAATTTTGTAATTAACCTGAAAGGTTGAATACCAAAAAGATAAGATGCTTATGGATAGAAAGGACCCAAAGATGTGAGCGAAATACAAAGAGGTCAAGGGCGCCCAAATGGGACGGGGGCACTTGGCACTAACGTTCCTACCGGGCGCCGGTGTGTCTAGGGTGTGAAATGGCGAAGTATGAAATGGAAGATTGGGAAAGAAAGAGTGTAAGACAAAAAGTGGAAAAAGAAAGAAAGAAAAAACGCCAAAGAGATGGGTCAATTAGTACTTTTCTTACTTAGGAATCATATGAATAGTAATATGTGATCGGGACTAGATAGATTCTCAAAGTGCATGATTTAGTGCCTACAACACCATGTAATTTTTGGGTGTGTCAAGGACCCAACAACCTATATTAAATAGGTTATAATAAAGTCTATACCAAAATTTATGAAGGATGTAAATAAAGTGGTGTTCCACCTAATGTCAACCCTCTTAATATTAACATCCCAACAATCGGTAGAGGATTGGTAAACACCTTGAGGGCGAATTAGGTTGGGATACTATGGTATTGGTATGATTTTCTAACTCTTTGACTCAAATAGTATTATTTTCAATAAGGTCTTGAGTCTTATGTTGTAACTTTAGGCATATGTTGGTTTTATGTCCAATGCATTGGTGGTAGTTATAATATGATTTGCTATCAAAATTCTATTTTTTTAATTTTACAATTTTCAATTCAAAAGGTGGAGGTAGTGTTATGAGATTACATGTAAATAGATTTTAAAACAGGTTTGCAAGGAGCTTCTACTAAACATGTTCATTGTCTTTGTGGAGGAGTATTTATAATAAGGGATGTATCCTATTATGCTCCATTAATTGCCTTATCATTATTATTTTTCATGTCATTAATTTTATCCTTTTACAATGGTTTGCATTGAATCTTAGCTCCACCGGATGTAGGAGCATTGATGCCATATTTTTACATTTCAGTTATGAAGATCTTAGTCTCATGGACCTTAAATGTTTGACATTTGTATTCATAGGATACAAAGTTATCAAAAACAACCCTTTTACTACATTTTAGAAATAAGCTATGTTGGAAGCACAATGGAATGAATCATTCCTTACAATTTAATTTCAATTTCAGATCATTCACATAAACTATATATCAATTATCCTTCCATTAATGTGTGCATAACAACATATATCATTCATATAATCAATCATGAGCAAGAGAAACAACACCAAGACAAAAGATGTAAGTGGGAAACCATCAAGGGAAAAAACCCACCAAATTTTTTTTTTTCTGATATTACACATAATAAAGACTCAAGTGAATATTACACATCACAAGAGATTTCTTTAGTGAGGCACCAACCCCACAAGGAGCACCAACTCCTAAAACCTTGTTGATATTACACACAACAAGAGAATTATATGAATATGACTCATCACACAAGATTTTTATGAAGTATGAACACTAAAAATATTCTGATACCAAAACTGATAGTGATCCAAAGATTCAGCTCCAAACTCTTCCAAATCCTTGCTCAAACCCTAGGTCTTCAACTTGCACAATCTAGCTCTTTCTTCACTTCAAAATGCTTCAAAAACATGCACACATCCTTGCTGATCTTCCTCAACATGTAACTTACTTGATTTTACTTCAACTAATACTTCAGCACCTACAAATTTCACCCACCTAGGTCGCACTTCTCACTCACACCATGCACACACTCAACTAGCTTCACAAAAGCACCCAAAACATGCTTTTATATGCTTCTTATCATTTCAAACTTGGTCATAATATTTTTCCCTAATTTTGCTCAAAATATTCATCAAGGAAACATCCCAAATTTTAATTACAACAATCACATATGACCCAAGTAGCCCAACCTAGCTAAACAATCAGTTCATGTGCCAAAAATGACTCAAAATCCCATGGGCATAATCTTAAAATTTCCCTAACATTAGTACCATAATTTTTCATGACCAAAAATAATCACACATGATTAAAATATAATTTAAAATTCATACATGGTCACAATTAATATAAACCAATCAAATTATTTCATTTTTTTGGGCTAGTTCCCTTTACAATTCTCAAAATAGTTGTTTATTTCACCCTTCAACACCCTCGAAACTTCATAAGGCCACCAAATCACTTCTAATGAACCAAAAAAGCAACGTGACCAATAAATGTAAATTTCATAACCTGTAAAATACTTACAAGAAAGTTATAAGTCATGAAACATCCATCTCTTCAAACCATAACTACATTTGCCTTCACTAGATCAACCTACCAAAAAAATCTATTTCCAAATGTTAGCTCATAAAATAATTTATACAAATATTCAAGACCTCAAAATGGATTAATTGGATGTAAAATTCATCCTATTCACTTTACAGGTGATATTAATCATCACCCAATCCATATCATGCTTCAAATAACATCAAACTACCATCGAAGTCATGTTTGTATTGAAATGCAAAAATATTCCCGCTCAAAGAATGACTCGAAAACCATGTCAAATGACCTAATAATGAGGAAATACACATATCTATAGAAATATATATGAATCCTCTTTCCAATGAAACTTGAATCATAATCCACCTATAGATCAAGTTATGCTCATTTTATCGGACCTTGCTATTTGAGATCTCAAACGCCCTTTGACCACCAACCTATTTAGACCTCATAACACTGTGTACCTATAAGAACTTGTCCTGAAACCTTCATGGACATCAATATAATATCCAAATAATCATGCACCATCAATTTTGCATGCTACTCCTTTGGACCAACTTTTCTAAAACCTTCTTCTTTAGAAAATGCTATTTTTAGGTAGGTCCCACTCCTCACCATGACCTCAACCATACATTTATGGAAAGATATAAGAGAGTCCTCTACAAAATCTAATCATCAATTTTTATGAAAAAATAAAAAATGGGTCACTATACTTCACTTTCTGCAAACTACTCCTAGCTAGGGTTTAATTAGGGTTTTAGACCACTTTACCTTCTTAACATTTGTTCATAAAATCTTGAAAATCAAACAACCTCATTTTTTTTTTAAACCTTATTAATTAGCCATAGAAGATTCCCTAGAATCCACAAGGTCACATGAAAAACACACTATTCACAATGAGCATATGAAGTTCAACTTCGAGCTGGAAATACACTAGATTTTGAACCTGTCTTACATAAACAGTCATATCTTGCAAAATTCACATCATGTTAACTCGAAATTTTCTCAAAGCATCACTAAGACTTACTGCTTACATGCATGATTTTTACTATAGAATCTATCAACTAAAATGATGTAATAACTCATCAATTAACCTTTAAAATGACCCAAACATACCTATATATGCCATGATATACTTGAATTTGATATAACCTCATATGGCTCCAAACCACACAAACATCCTAACTATCATACCTGAACACATGAAAATAGTATATACTTGCACCATGCCACCACTGTGAGCTCCCAAACACCCTAAAAATATGATAGCCATCATTTCATCATCCTTCACAAGCATGAATATCTTAATTTAGATAATGCCCACACATCCACCTCACCTAGACACCTCATCAAGCCACCTCACCCTAAGACCTATTCTTAGTAAGTTGCCATAACTAACTAAGTCTTACCCAAACCCTAAAAATCAATGCCTACATTCCCTCTAACCACATTCCCACATACTTACAAGAAGCTTCCAGTCTAATCCATGGGTTAACGACACGAGATCCTAAAAAATCAAGGGGATCTACCTAGTTTAGTAAACCTAGGAAATCCCACCCTAACCGACGCCGGTTACCCTTAACCACCACCGGTTAAGCCGAACCACCATTGGTCACCTTTTAATCCCCAAAACAACCTTATTTTTGAGGTTGGAAAAAGGTTGGCAGATTCCTGAGAGATAACACATCTTTTGAGAACAAGTTTCCATGAGAACACGCATGCAAGGAAGGAGATCAAGCATTTTCTCTTGCACAGACATCCAACATTCATCCAACAACCATCCAACAACACCCAACACAAGATTTGATCCAACCAAGCAAAAAGGAATGCACATGCAGCCCATGCAGAGCTTTCCAACATTTGGTGATCCTCAACAACATTCAACCTCTTACCAACACCTTCATTCATCACTCACAGCACCCAGAACCAGATTTCAAGTAAGTAGAATAGTTTACTCCTCTGGTTCATTCATTTAATCATTATATCTTCATCCTTTGTTCTCCTAGCCACCCATTGACCTCCTTTAATACTCACCCCTCCATATCCCCATTAAAACCTCACCAAATCCCATCCAAACAACTTAATACCTCATTTCAACCAGCCTAGTCCTTTGTGCAATCATAAGGGAGATCCAAAGCTCATTCTGTGGCATTCCCAGTTTTCCACAGTAACCGGCACCAGGTTCTCCCCAACCGGCGTCGGTCACCCTTAACCGCATCGGTCTCTGTATTTACCAATACAACCTAGAACATAGAACCTACCCACCTATTCTCGCATCACCCTTAATCACCTGTGACCTACCTAAGACCTCTGTCAGACCTGCAGAGACCCAAACTAACTACTTGACCTTCGGATCTTATTTTAACCTAGCCTGTTAGATTAGATCTTTCTTATTGTGTTTTAAATGAGATACCTAAATCATTTTAATTACAATAGGATTTACTTCATTACCAACATTAAATTGTTTTAAACAGTGGATTGACAACTGTCTAGGAAGTATCACACTTCCCGATCTAGCACACGCTAGGCAGTTCACTACACATATTGTTTAACTTTTATTTGGTGGTCTTGTGTTCCATTTCAGGTAGTTCCTCCCAGCCAAAAGGAAGCTCTCACGATCAGTGTGGATCAAGGAGTCAACACGCAAACAACCTATCAACCATCATTTCAACAGGTATTCCTCCTACGCCCATTACCCTATCTATTTCATCATTTTCAAAGAAACGTCTAAGAATCAGTGAAACATTTTGGCACGCCTGGTGGGACCCATTCGGGGTTCCTTGCATTTTTATTCATTCCTAGGAAAATTTGTGTGTTTGTTTCCCTTCTGAAAAGCATACACATTAATTTTCTTCCTTGGTAACCTTCTTTTTCTTTCTATTTTCTCTAAAAGAAACCTTTCTTTTGGTGTACTTAAAAAGAACCATTTCTTCTTGTTTTCTACATTTTAGTGAAAGAGCATCCCTCTTCCTCTTCATCTATTTGTGTCATCAAACTTCATATTTCGATTTGGGCTTAAAATCATTGCATTTCATTCTAATTTATCGCATTAGCTCACATTAATTGAGGGCAACCTATACACTGAAGTCATTCCCAGCTGATGGTTGACAAACAAATCATAGAAAGCACATCTCTCTCTCTCTCTCTCTCGAGTCTTGCCAAATTACACAAATTCAAAACAAATACATATTCTTAAACAACATCTTTCCTGGGAATGCTTGTCAATGATCACACTGATCTGAGGATTGGTAGGTACTCCCACTCACTCACTCTATCGAGTCATACTTTAGAGCGAAGCCCGCCCCCGCCATAACATACCTAAAACCTCACCTTTTAGATCTCCTTCTTTGTAGGAAGCCATCCTCACCAAAAAAATTCTATTCTATAGTTCATGAGTCAGTCCTTAAATAGCATAAGCTAAACAAACATAATAGAAAAGGCACTCTTAGGATCACATTTTTCTTAGTGTTTCTACTTGGCTTGCATTTTGAGGTGAGAGGTCACGTTCTTCATTCTTCTTGTTTCTCCTTACACGCTCCTCATCATAGTTGGTGTATTCCAGCTTCTTCTGAGTGTGCCTGGACCACATTCTCATCATTCTCAGAATTTTGGGTTTGATTCCACATCATATTTTAATTCACAACCACTTTTCTTTCATCACTGTTTCAATTTCACAGTGACTCGTGTCATCGTCCAAAGACCCATCGTCTGTTACCCCTCGACCATCATCAGTTATACCCAACCGGCATCGGTTCACTGTCATTTTGGTTAACCTACCCAAAAGGACATTTATTCACCTTCTTCAACTATTCAGAGTCCCTGTCACTACTATCATTCCCATTGACCTTGTAAATCTCATCAGTTTCGGCATACCTATCAATTTGGCCTTATACCTTGTTTTTGACCAACTGTCCATTTCCCATAGTGACCGGCAATGGTTACCCCTAACTAGCATCAGTTTACCCTAACCGCATCGGTTATCCTGTGCCACTTTCCAACTAACATTTGGTACCTAATCCATTTATTACCACCTGTTCTTCCTATTCCCGTTGTATTTTTATGTCATTTACAGAAAGGTAGCAGCTTAACCTCGATCAAGAGTACTGCTTCACATGGTACTCGACGCATCGACAAAGCTAAACACCCTCGTATTCCATGCCAGTTGTCAACCACTCCCACCTAGCCCTTCACCACCTTCCATTTTATCACCCACCATGGATCCTATCCAACCTATCACTATCACTACTCAGAGATGAGGAGTTCACACGACTCCTTGACCAAAACCCTACCACCTTGCAGTTTTATCTTTCCCACTCATCCACTCGAGATGCCCTCGGTCAGTTGATATATGACATGCCCATATCTATCCCCCGACTCTCACTCCCACTCCTGCATCAGCCCCATCTAGCTCCATGCTTCCCACATCTACCTTACCCCCAGTCATTTCACAGCTAGGTCCTATACCCACTATGACTGCCAGATCTACTACATCCGTTGCACCCACCACATCCACCATACCTTTGACAACCACTCAAAACACAACCTCATCCACCCCTATTGTCTCGCATATACCCATAGCTACACAACCACCTCCCGTGTCGGTGACCCCCACCCCTTTTCAAAACATGGTCCTTTCTATTCCCAATCATTAGCCCCCATTTCCACTAGGGTCACCACGACCCTTCCACCTCCATATACGTACTATCAGCAGCCTCCTGTTTCATCTGTTATTCATTCTGGGTACGTACCCCCTATTTCACTACCTCCTTCTCAATCTACCTACATGGCAGCACCATATACTAGAATGCCACCCTTGTTACATGCCCAACACCAACCCTCTTACGCTACAGAGGCACCCAACCATCACAACCTACCAACGACCTAATCAAATTAATGATGGACAAGATGCAGACATTGAGGCATCGGTTTCTGGCTCCCACAACACCCTCACCTACGATGAAATTTGTAATGAGCCTATCCACCCATCCATTCCTATTCATCCCATACCCCATGCATTGGGAAATGCCTAAATTCAACCATTTCAATAGCAAGGAAGACCCACAACAACATTTGTGGTCATTCAAACATGGGTGCTACCTAATCACCACGATGATGCTTTTCTCTTAAGGACCTTTCCCATGTCTCTTGATGGACTCTACATTAGATTGGTATAGTGGGTTACCTAGACACTCTATATTTTCATTTAATCAGGTAGCCCAAGCCTTCTTGGATCACTTCTCCATCAATATCATCAAGAAGGTTACCATGACTGACCTATACTCCACGCATCAATATGATGATGAATCTATCACAGATTTTGTCACTCATCTGGCGTAGCCTGATCAATCAACTCACCTTCCAACTACCACAAACCAAACTCATCGAGCTCTTCACGGGCTTGTGCTAGACACATCTCACCAACCCTACAGGTTCAAACTTTCCAAACATTTGATGAAGCATTCACCATGGCATGAAAGTTAGAGATTCGGGCCATCGAAGAGAAGAAAATCCAATTACGCAATAAGAATTCGGCATTCAAGTCAAATGATACCTCTTCTTCTTCCAAACCACAAAAAATTATTCAAAAGCTAAGGGCACCGCTAACGCAAGTGGTACTCAAAGCCGGTCCGGCTCATCCATCAAATCAAGCTACCCCTCATCTAATCTCTCACCCATCCAGACTTTTCAATTTACAGATGAGAACAATGGAAATACACCCCAATTGGGGAGCCTTACTCTTCTATCTTAGAAAATCTCATCAAAGCTGGGGCCATCACCCTTCCACCTATAAAACCACACACTAGTTTTGACCCTGTCTCCCCCATGCCCGCATGGTATAAAGAACACATGACTTCTAGTAACTATCATCGAGTAAAGGGTCATAGTGATGGAAATTGCATCACTTTCAAAAACATTGTCCAAGAAATGCTCGAGAAAGGTGAGTTAACCATGGATAATCCTAACGCACCTACCAATCAAAACCTACATATCTTCAAGAAACCCTTTCCCAATCATGCCCCTTCATCTGATCAAACCGTGAGACCTCAACTCATGATAGCCATACCCACGAGGTCCATGCTATTTTTAGTGATGCACCTGTTGCTTCCCAATTACCCCATATTCCTTCCATAGAGGAAATTCTAGCTCAAAATCCTCCTTCTGCATTGAACCTACCTCACCTATTCCTCCACCCATAGAGGAACACCTTTCACCTCCTTCCTCACCCATGGAGGAGCCCTTCACTAATATCGAGACCATTTCACCTTTTGCTTCTCCACCTAGGGAACCGTCACCCACAATACTTCTTCACTCCATGGAAGATACTTGTTTATCTCCTCCACCCACAAAGGAGCACCCATCATCTCCTCCACCCATAGAGGGGCACCCATCATCTTCTCCACCTATAGAGGAGCACCCATTTTCTCCTCCACCTATCAAAGATCCAATAGAGATACCTTTTCCTCTAGGTGAGCATTCTCCATCAGCTACCCAAGATCCTGCAGACCTACTTTTGGCTCTCTTACCCACGGAAGCTGAAGCTAATGAAATTTCCCATCTCTAAGACACATTTTATGGGAATAGCCATTGGGTCCTCATCAACATCACCTACAGACGTGTCATTCTCACATTTGGCCGATCACCTAGATTATGTGGACAGAGCCTTATTGTGGGGGCATCTTCTGCTTCTTGTTTCAACACAAATGCAGATGTCACTTGCTTGATACTTCCACTATCTACCCAAAAATATTTCAACCAATCAAACCAAGCACAACCACCTCTATCACTACTTCTTCCATAACCCTCATACACTCAACATACTCCCTTACCCATAACCCAACATACATCTAAATCCAAACCCACACCTTCATCATCTTCCTCGACTAAACCTATTACTACCTTAGGGGTCACCCCAACCACCAACCTTACTCATCCACCTATCAAACTAGATTTAGCCACATCCTCCAAAGTCAACACCAAACCTACTCCGACACCCAAACAAAAGAACCAAACCCATATAACTCATACCCCAGTGCACCAATCATACCTACATCACCTTCACCCTTTCCATCCATTTTAGGACCTCAACCTCCCAACACGATCAAGAAACTTCCACCCATCAATAAACCAAAAACACAACAGCCCACTCCTTCCTCACAAACCTCTAACCTACCCAAGCACCCGACACGACTTACACCTACACCTGCAACATCTTTACCACCCATACCTCCAATACCCTCAACAACTTCTTCATTACCCACTACACTTCAGTCTCTGTCTCTCACACCCCCTACTCGACCCACATCATCTACCTTCACAAAGACCTCCATTATCCCCATGGGTAACTCACCCTCTTCCCCCATCTACTTTTCCTCTAGATCTCATACACCCATATCACCTTTACCCAAGAAGGTGCAACCCAAAAAAAAAAATCCTACCCTCCAATAAGGTAGTCAAAGCAACCATACACCCTCCTAGCCCATTCATCTACCATACCCCTACCCAAACAAACACACCAACACCCAAGACCACTCCAGCACCCAAAACCATGGCTCAACCCACTCCCCCTCCTACAAGGACCATTCCTCAACAATCAGCCACCTACACCCAAACCCACTTTCACTTCCCATTGTGATCCACTAGCAGGGGGTCCTATGCCAAAATATTAACCAACCTCCTTGAGACTTCATTATCACATTACCACCACTCAAACCTTATGACCCCCTCAAACCCAAGCCAAAAGGGTTTGATGACACTAAAATTTGTGCCTACCATCATGTGCCAGGGCACGATGTGGAGAACTACAAGGCTTTGAAAACCATCCTTATCTAGTTGTGTCCTCCGAAGCCAACTTTGATGATGACGACCTTCTCGATGAGGACCCTACTTCACCGACACCCATTCCCATAGTCCTTCCCTCACTACCCACTCAACAACCATGACCTCCACCCCCACAGCTCCTAGAGCCACCTCCAAGATTTGAAATTAACATGGTTCACATCAGAGAACTTGCTACACCATTACCTAAATGTCATTGCACCCAGCTCACTTCACAAGGTTTTTCTCCCCAGTAGGTTTTTTCCATCATGTCATTATACCACTCACCCTACACCTTCTCCATTTTCCAACTCCCCTCAATCAACATGATCCACATTACTACCCATGCTCAGAAAGATAAAGGTAAGGAAAAGGCAACTGACCCACCAACCAATCCTATACCCAACATACCATCTACACCCACACCTAAGATTACTATCCATGGACCCACATACCCTATTTCTAATGGGGTCACACATCACACCATGCTCAAACAATTACACCAATCTCCCCTCAAAATGTCCCTATATGACCTCATCCAAACCTCGAAATCCCATCATCAAGCTCTCATGGAGGTTCTTCAATCTATTGAGGTTTTACCCAATGACCCTACACCCGTAGCCTCCATTATCACACCCCATCATGTAGCCTCTCTCACCAAATTACCACCTTTATCCACACCTCACCCTACTCACCAAATAGCCTCCCTTAGCTTCTCATAGAGGAAGAGATCGCACCACACCAAACAGATGACCTAGACCCAACCCTCTTCATCTCTATCCACATCGATGATATACATGTACGATGTGTAATGATTGATGGGGGTGCTAGCATTAACATCATTTCATCCCATGCATTCACTCAAATGCACATACCCACAATTACATGCATAAACATCCTGTCATGTTGCATTCATTCAATGATGCTATCACCTCTACACTAGGCACTCATCATTCTCCACATTCGCGTGGGCCCCCACACTATTCCAGAGCTATTCTACATCTTGAGGGGGAATTTCAATATAACCTGTTGCTTGGCAGACCCTAGGATTCATGTCATGGGTTGTGTTCCTTCCACTTTGCATCGTTGTGTAAAGTTTGAACATGAAGGACACACCTATACCATTCCAGCTGATCCATCACCTTTTAAAACATGCAACATGCTCTACCAACCCAATGACATGCTCATACCCATTAAGGCATCTACCTCCTCGACCACTACCACTTCACCTACACCCCCGCTTACTAATATAGTCACTACCTCAACCACACATGCCTCCTCCATTCCTACCACTTCCACACAACCTCCAACCTCCACGGCCACCCATCGCCTCCCAATCCATTAGCTCCACCTCCACATCGATCCGACACATCATCTATTCCAGCTACCCACATACCAACCACCGATCCCTTGGAAGGCATTTTTCAATGCCTCACTCTAGGGAGAATATCACTTATATAGTGTCAACACATTCCTTACTCCACAAGAGTATGGAAGTCTTCACCAACACCCTCATTATGATCACCACATAGAGAATGCCTCCTTTATGGTCCTCCTCATCTCTCATACTAGTCTCACCTATGGGGGACTTGATACTACCACTTACACACCCAAACCACCATCACAAACCCACCCATTTTCCGCTGACTTCCAGTCTCTCACCAATCACCATTTCACCCACACCTTCCTACACCGATGTGCATGGAAGGGTTTTGGTTTTGGATTTTACGAACAAGGCCACCATACTATCATCCATGTACCACCCAAAACATAACGACCGTAGTGGTATCGGCTTTCCTAACCACCTACTAAGCAAGCCCACATTGAACCCATCGAGAACATCAACCCTTCTCCACCTTCTTCACCCACTCCACCTTCATCACCACCTTCACCGACGGAGTCGATGGATCCAGAATCTATCCCTCCTAACTTTTTTTTTTTTTCATAAACACCATTTCCTTGGGGCCTTTGACTTATCAACGCGAGGGCGAGGCCCTTCCTCTCTTCCCTTCCTATATCCTGAAATGATCGATGATGATACACCTTCCATTAACATCATTCAATGTCAGGATGATGAATCTATACTCACCTACCTTGGTGTAGAAGATTCATATATTCATCGGTCATTACCTTCTGAGATGCAAACCATGTTGAATGAATCGACTATCGAGATCAACATCCATACTCAGGATGACCCACACATCCTAAAGATCGGTCAATCTTTAGATGTTGCTAAACAAGAAGCCATCACTTCTTTTCTCAAAGATCATAACCACACTTTTCACTTGGTCTTATGCAGACATGCCTCGGTATTGACCCCACCATAGTGGTCCACAATATCGTAACCATTCCCGATGCCAAACCCATCAAACAAAAAGCTAGGAAAATGCACCCTCACATTGCCCTTCTCATCAAAGAAGAACTTCAACATCTTCTTTTTGCTTTTCCTTCATATTACCCATTGATTATCCTCGTTGATTCTAACATTGTCCCTATCACTAAGGTGATGGGGGGACTCCACATTTGCATGGACTTCCATGACCTCAACCTCACTTGCCCAAAAGATGACTTCCTCTACCCGGTATTGACCAACTGGTTGACCTTACCACTGGTCACGAGATGCTATCACTCATGGATGGCTTCTCAGGTTATAACCAAATCTTGCTTTGCCCTAGAGGATCAACACAAAACCACATTCATCACCCCTCGGGGACCTTCTCTACTATCGAGTCATGCCTTTTGGCCTTAAAAATGTTGGTGCCACATATCAATGGGCTATGACTTACATCTTCCATGATATCATGCATCATATATTGGAAGATTACGTGGATGACCTCCTCACCAAATCTAAATGCCCACTCCGAGCACCTTGCCATCCTCAAAACCATTTTTGACCACCTCATTAAATATTGTGTTTGCCTTCAGCCTAAGAAGTGTGTCTTCACGGTCCTCTCAGAAAACTCTTGGGCTTTATCATTTCCCTACGTGGTATAGAAGTTGACCCTACTAAAGTCAAGGCCATTCTCGAAATGCCTCCACCCACTAACCTTAGACAACTCCATAGCCTGCAAGGTAAGTTGTAGTCTATTCACCATTTCATTTCACAATTATCTGATCGGTGTCAACCATTTCATCATCTTCTCAAGAAGGATGTCTCCTTTAAATGGGATGATGACTACCACAAAGCTTTTGAGGCCTTAAAACAATACCTTCTCCAACCACCCGTACTCATTCCACCTAAAGATGATCAACCTTTCTACCTATACATCTCAGCTACCGATCATTCCTTGGGAGCCATGCTCACTCATCACGATGAACAACACAGGAGCAGGTGGTTTATTACATAAGCCATACTCTTTTGGACTATGAAACCCGATACACCCATCCCAAAAAAAAATTTTAGCCTTAGTTTTCATTGCCACAAAACTCCACCATTACCTACTCAACCACAAAACCTATGTTGTGACCAACACCGACCCCCTACACTTCATGTATGCCAAACCTTATCAAAATCAACATGTGCCACACGATGGCTTATGCTTTTAGCTGACCTCACCTCAAATTCATTCATCAAAATCCATCAAGGGCCAAGCCATCACCACCAATTGGCCGACGCACCTATTTCTGGGGATCAACCCTCTAATTTTGACTTTCCAGATGAGTCAATTGCTACCCTTTCCTTGGATGAACCCGCTTATCAAATGACACTCTTCTTCGATGGTTCCAAGTGTCAACATGGGGTGGGGCTGGTGTTATCCTCATTCCACTTGATGGTGAACCCATGCCTTTGTCTTTCAAACTAGATTTTGATTGTACAAACAATATTGCCAAATACGAAGCACTCGTATTAGGTCTCCAAGCCACCTATGCCCTAGATGTCAAATCAATCAACATCTTTGGTGATTCTCAATTGGTCATAAACCAAGTCAATGGTATATACCAATGTCATAATGAGATACTTCAAAAGTATAAACATCATGTAGACATACTTTTGACCACCTTTGACCATTACGCCCTTCAAACCATCCCCACGTTCAACCAACAAATTTACAGATACCATGGCCTACTTGGCTTCTCAAATACCCACTTCACCTACCGATTCTAAAATCTTTGTCACCATACAATGACTCCAATCACCTTCTTATTTACCTCATGAAAATTTACTCTATCGAACCACTACCCCCGATCCGAGTGACCTTTGGTATAAACAATACTCCGACTACCTTTCTCTCTCCATCTTACCTCCTGATCTCACCCATAATGGACAACGTGCCTTCCTTAAAAAGGTCTCTCATTACGTCATCATGGGGGGCCTTCTCTATAAGCGCATGGATTTGATGGTATTCTCTTACGATGCCTCACGAGTTCTGAAATTCCTTATACCATTAAGGAAGTTCATGATGGCATATGTGGAGGTCACTTCAAAGGGCCTTGCTGTTGCTAAGCGTATTCTTCACCTAGGCTATTACTAGCCGACCCTCTAACCATGATTGTTGCGACTATGTCAAACATTGTGTAAAATTCCAACAACATGCCAACCTTCATCATACACCCAATCATGCCTTACAGTCACCCGTGACCTTTGGCCCTTCTCTCAATGGGGTTTGGATCTTGTCAGAGAGATCAACCCCATTCTTCCCAATGACATCAATGGATCATCACCACTACCAATACTACACAAAATGGGTTGAGGCCATACCACTCATCTCCATCAAAAAGCCGAGAAAATATGTGAGTTCATCAATCATCACATCATTTTTCACTTTGGTGTTCCTCATCACCTCATCACTGATAATGGAAAACAATTCAAAAACAAAACATTACAAAAATTTTGATGCCTTCAGCATTCAACTAAGTTTCTCATCACCTTATTACCCACAAACCAATGGCCAAGCCGAATCCACTAATAAAACCCTAAACAAAATTCTCATGAAAGTGGTTAACGATACTGGGAAGGACTGGCATACACACATTCCTTTTTCCCTATGGGCATACCGCACTAGTATCCACACTTCCACTACTGCCACACCATTTTCTCTGGTCTACGGTACAGAGGTTGTTCTACCTCTCAAGTCCAGATTCCCTCACTCCACATTTCTCTCCATGACATGCTCAATGATGATGACTTTCATCAAGACCATTTAGCACAACTTGAGTTATTAGATGAACGTCATCTTAACGCTCTTGATCACCTTCAAGTTTACCAAAAATGTATCAAACGTGCCTACAAAAAACGTGTCCATGAACGAACCTTCCAAGTCGGTGACCTTGTCCTGAAAGAAAATCAACATGTAACCAAAGTAGAAAAAAAGTAAACGGGGAAAATTTTCCTAATTGGCTTGGACCATACATCATGACCCATACTTATGGATCAGTGCTTATCATTTATCTTCACTCGATGGTAAACCCAAACCTGAGCCCCTTAATGCCTTGCATCTTCGACCATTCTATTGTTGACTTTTAGTCCTACATCACTTTTTTCCTCTTTCCATGCTCATCCCTTGAGCGCTCTCCACTTCATACACCTCACCAATGATTAAACAAGAATCATGTGAGTACCCATCACTTGTTATCTTCTCTTGAATATGTGTACCACGGTGCACGCACATATACATGATTCTCATGGATACTTTTCATCTACCTTTAGATGAGATCCCATGGTCATTTCACCCTACTTTTTGAACAAGAATCCTATTCTTCACCTTGGTCTTGTCCATGACTTCAAAGCCCTCACATGGGACCCAACTCCTTGAGTCAAACTTCTAATAAAAAGATGACTCCCTCAAAAGGACATCTTCCTCTCTGCAATCACTGCTATAAAATAGACTACCCTCAAGGACAACTATGTAAAGCTTCAAAAAAAAAAAAGAGAGAGAATTTGAAGCTTCCCACATCGATCAACTTCACGAAGACCTCAAGGAGTTCATTTCCTCATCCCATATAGACTTCCCACATCGATCATTCTATCTCAAATACAAGTCAAAACAAAAAAATTTTAGTCATGGACTTTCCCATTATGACCTCGGATCTCTTGCCCAAAGAGCATGCCACCTCATATCATATAAAATTAACCACCTTTCACCCTCTCACCATTCCCACTCCCCATTTTCCTACCACCTCAAGGGACCTCTTGAAACCAAGACATTTGGTGATCATGTGACTACTTTTCACCTTAGAACACTCAATCATGCAATGTCTTTAGGGTCTTACGTTCATCACCTCCTCCAAGGTATGATCTACTCAGTATGATCCTAACCAATCAGGTGGCTTTATTGCCCCTCTTATCTTTTAACCATCTTTATTTACATTTTGATTACCTTATACAGGACTTGGTCCTCGACGCTTACCTTTGGGGTAATCTTCTTCTTTTTCCACAATCACATCACCTATACCAATTTTCCTATAACCCACCCACACCTAATAGACCTAAACCCAAATCATGCCTAAAACCTACCAACTCATTTTCCTACCTCCTCATATTCTTCCCTAGCTCATGGGAGAACTACATCGGCCTGAGGTCCCTTTTCACCGGGACTATGTAGGTAGCACTCCGAGGGCATGGGGCCCTTGGAGGTTAGCTCACCACTCTCTACCCTAACCAATTCATCTTTCATTTTCCTCAAATTACATTCTACCCTACTTAGTTTCCTTTTTATATCTAAAACTTGGAAATTAAACCAAACAAATAACAAGTTGCTTAACATTTTTATCATCACCACAACATACATTTATTATGACTACCATCATCATCCATATATTATAAAGCATCTTAAAAATAGCCCATATTATCATTCATTATATAAATTAATGAATCACAACTTCAACCAATTTCAACTCAACCATGCCTAAACCAACCTAACTCCACCATGCCTAAACCAACCTAACTCAATCCATGCCTAAACCAACCTGACTCCACCATGCCTAACCTAAAACCTCGACTCAATGCCTAAACCAACCTACTCAATCCATGCCTAAACCAACCTTGAACTCAATCCATGCCTAAACCAAACCATGCCTCCCCACTCAATCATGCCTAAACCAACTCGACTCAAACCATGCCTAAACCACCTCCGACTCCATCCATGCCTAAACCCTGACTCCATCCATGCCTAAACCCCTGACTCAATCCATGCCTAAACCAACCTGACTTGATCCATGCCTAAACCAAACCTGACTCGATCCATGCCTACACCAACTTGACTCCATATCACAACAAAAAATTAAAAGTCTCATAAAACACCAACAAAATCAAGAATCTCATCCATCTCATCATATAAATAAATATGTGTGTCTCAATACAATATACATGGATATCCCATCATGTCTATCTCAAAAAATCATCGCACGTAGGCCGATACTCGATACAAAATGTCATTGACATGCAGGCTGGTCTCATATACAATAAAATAATAAACCAATACAAAATCTCTTTCAACACGCAGGCCGGTATATGCTCAAAATATACAAAAAAATCTCCTCACTACATCCTCACTATCTTCTTGCACACAATAGCCATATATATCAAAAATGACTACAATACATCAAAAATCATCAAAATCAGAGCCATATATCGTGATATCTCAAAGCACATCCTCCATATCTATGTCACCTATACCCTCTCTCCTCTCGCCCCCCCATTTGGTGACTCTCTAACATCTCCCCACCCATCATGGGTGGTGGCTGGGTCCCTGCTGGTGCCTCACCTGAGCTGGTCTCTGTGCCGAGCTGGTGGCCTCTCCATGATCTGGCCTCGAGCTCGATGGCCCCCTGTGCTCTCTACACTATGAGTGTGAGATCTAGTCCTCTCACTCGAGGCCTGACTGTGCCCTGTACTCTCCATAGGATAGAAATTCTATCCCGCCACCATCAACTGATCCTGGTAGTATCTAGCCTCACCTAGGGCATCCCATAACCTAGATATAGGCACGGTCTGTGGTGGCCCCATAGGCCTCGCCCCTATACTCTATCCTCGGGGGACCCCCCTCCTACCTATGAACTCGGGACCCTATCCCAAGTGCTTGTGGTGGTGCCTCCCTCCCGTGCTGTATATCTCGGGCCTATAAGGCCCCAATCTATGCTTGAGCTGTGGCCAACTGGCCTTGCAACCCTGTCACCTGTGCCTATAAGGCAGCCACCCGACCATCATCCCCATCTCCATCTCCATCCCCACCCCCGGCCATCTAGGGCCTGAAGACTGGCCACCTGAGCATGTAACTCCGCTACCTCCACCTCTAAGCTTGCAAGTTGTGTCTGCACCATACCCAACTGGGTAATCAGAGTCACCACCTACCCCTATAGGGCATCCCTCTACACCGTGATGGTGGCTAGATCTGGTGCCTTGGTCTGGGTGGTATGGCTCATAAATGAGCCACCCACCACTATCTATATCTATCTGTGACCCCGACATCATCAATCCACCGGTCCACTACCTACTCCTCCTACCCTATGGGCACTGTCGGCTATGGTAGAGGTAAGGGCCTCTCCACATCATCTCTCCTATACTATGGGAAGGGCGAGGTATGTCCTATAAGCCCAAACTACCACCTAACTCTATCAACCGGGATCATCTCGTGCTCCCCGACACGGCGACCCTATATCCATCTCAATAGCTAGCAGCTCAGCTAGCTCATCATGCATATGCCTATATGATGGGAAGTCCACATATGGCCTCCATATGATGTCCACTCCAGACAACCCCTCCAATAAATGCCAAAAATAGGCCACATCATGTGTGGGCCTGTCTGATCTCCACTCTCCAATAACAGGCACCCATCGCCTATACCCCACCCACACCAATCTCGGTGGAAATGCATCTTCTCGGGGCATCCCCCTGCCACACACAAACTATGTGCTCATAAGCCCAACAATGAAGTAAAAAGGTACAACACAAGCTAAACTTGCGCAACCATCCATATGCCCATAACTCCTTGTATAACTACACTACAGAATGTTGGCCCAGGAAAAGTGGGTCTGATCTATCATCATGTCATGTAATACCCCCATCAATGATCGAGGGGAAATCTACCTCCCTCTACATCTGGCAGTGCAAAGCAACACTACCTCCATCAATAGAACTACTAGCCTCATCTCCTCCGGATGGGCTAGGTACATCTCTCCATAGCGAATGCTGGCACTATGGAATGTCAGCTCAGCCATCCCCTCTCCAAACACCATCAACATCAACTCCTCCGAGGCCTCGAGAGGAGATCGAATAGACTTGTGTACCCAATATGGGTAGCCATAGAATCCTGAACACATCCTCCAGGTGACAGTGATCTCACCCATCGGTAGGTGGAACGTGTTGGTCATGGAATCCCATCTATCGATGAGCATGACCATCAGACTAGGCTACCGACTACACATGCCGATAGCATCGACCCCACTCAAGCCCACCACCTCCACATGCCGCAGCTCCTCAGGGTCACTGCACCACGAACTCATGAGCAAGGGTGGAACCCTATCCCACATGTGTAACTGATCTCTCCCCTACATCCAATACAAAAAAAAATTAATCTACATTTCTCATACCCATACTCACCCACTATCATTTTTCTGCACCCTATTTTACCTCTACCCATCTCAACCACCCAACCTATGTGGCACTTTTGGCCCCTTACTCTCCAAAACCCACCGTGTTTTGGTTCTCTCTAACCGACCCCGTCACCCCTAAACCAACATCGGTCACCTATTTCATGACCGATACTAGTTCAATAATACCAACGCCGGTTCAACCCGACCGACGCGGTCACACATGTATCACGCGGTGAAAACCCAGCAACCCCAAACCCTCCCTTCTCAAAAAATTCCTACCCTGACACTTCTCCCACCTAAAATCACCTACACCTCCCCCTACACCTCATTCCTTCCCCTCTTCTCCCACTTATCTCTCTCCCCCCTCCTATTCGACCTAATTTACCCTCCCATCTTCCCAATTTTATTTTCCCCACCCACAATAAAAAAAAAAAAAAAACCCAATTTGCAAATCACCTAATCTATCTAAAAAATACAACAAGAGTTGGATGCTTACCTCATCATGTTGTCATCATCATGGTGGTGGCATCACGCACTGCACCACGGGCCCGCCCGATCCCTCTCTGGCCTCTGCCATCACAAAATCTCTACCCGCATGCTCCAACCAATCAATCACACCCACCGATCCTATGGACCCACCTCTCAACAACCAATCACCCACTGCTCAGATCACCAACTCACCACTCCATTCCATCTGACACTTTTCCTTTTTTCTCTCTCTCTTTGTCATTTTCTCAATTCACTAAATGACAAATGAATAACAAAAAACATGGATTTTTTTTTTTTATAACAAACCCGACCTAACCGACGCCGTTTTTTACCTTCACCGACATCGGTCACGCCCTACCTTACCATGATCGGTTCCACTCTACCGGCGTCGGTTACCCTTGACCGGCATCGGTCACCCTCTCTTGCACATTGCCCTAAATTTTACCCTATTACCCTACCCATCACTCTTTTTTTTCCACACCCAACCTTTACCCAAACCATTTACCTCACCCCCCTTTACCCCAAACCATTTACCTCACCCTCCCACCTCATCATTTACTAACCTCATCGTCCTCCTTTGGGGACTCATTATTTTACCCATACCTCGGCCTTACCCATGCCATGACCTAGATATTTGACCTGACCATCACTAGTGACCTTTGACCTCATGTGTTCGCTATACTTTGCAACACTGTTACCTATGTTGATTGACCTAATGACCTTACCTTGCCTCTTTCCATGACCATTTATCCTGACCCTACCTTTGGTGTACCGAACATACCTAAACGTTCCTACACCTAACCTACATCATGTTTCCTGACCATATCCTATACCTTGGATACCGGAATCACCTCAACCTTGTTTGGATAAACCTATCGACCTTAGATGATGTAGAGTTTTCCTTCTTCAACCCGTAGTAGTGCTGCAGTTTATACATGTGCATGTGTTTGATTGTTACTACCTTTGACCCTGACCCATTACCTAGATTACCCGAGTAGACCTTTTTCCTTTTTTCCCCCATTCCCCATCTTTCCCTTTCTCACATTTACCTTTTATCAAACCACTCACCGATTCTACCTTCTGCCTCATCAGTTCCTGGTTTGAGGGGGATCACCTTCACCCACACATGGGGCAACCACATCTTATTTTTGTTAGCTCGCTTTACCAATACAAGCTACACAACAAAAAGGGGCAAAATGTAGACACTAAAATTAGGTCACACTCCCCTTTGGTCCCTCGACAAATAAACACCTTCATCACATTCACTAGCCATGGCCCCATTCACCCCACTAATATTAATTTAATTAAATTAAATTAATTCATTATCCTCACCATATTTATTATTTAAATATCTTAATTTAGATAATGCCCACACATCCACCTCACCTAGACACCTCATCAAGCCACCTCACCCTAAGACCTATTCTTAGTAAGTTGCCATAACTAACTAAGACTTACCCAAACCCTAAAAATCAATGCCTACATTCCCTCTAACCACATTCCCGCATGCTTAAAGAAGCTTCCAGTCTAATCCATGGGTTAACGACATGAGATCCCAAAAATCAAGGGGATCTACCTAGTTTAGTAAACCTAGAAATCCCACCCTAACCGACGCTGGTTACCCTTAACCGCCACCGGTTAAGCCGAACCACCATCGGTCACCTTTTAATCCCCAAAACAACCTTATTTTCAAGGTTGGAAAAAGGTTGGCATGATTCTTGAGAGATATATCACATCTTTTGAGAACAAGTTTCCATGAGAACACGCATGCAAGGAAGGAGATCAAGCATTTTCTCTTACACAACATCCAACATTCATCCAACAACCAAAGAAAAGACCACCCAACACATATTTTGATCCAACCAAGAAAAAGGAATGCACATGCAGCCCATGTAAGAGCTTTCCAATGTTTGGTGATCCTCAACAACATTCAACCTCTTACCAACACCTTCATTCATCACTCACAGGTGCCCAAAACTAGATTTCAAGTAAGTAGAATAGTTTACTCCTCTGGTTCATTCATTTAATCATTGTATCTTCATCCTTTGTTCTCCTAGCCACCCATTGACCTCCTTTAATACTCACCCTCCATATCCCCATTAAAACCTCACCAAATCCCATCCAAACAACCTAATACCTCATTTCACCAGCCTAGTCCTTTGTGTAATCATAAGGGAGATCCAAAGCTCATTCTGTGGCATTCCCAATTTTCCACAATAACCGGCACTCGCTTCTCCCCAACCGGCTGTCACACCCTTAACTAGCATCGGTCTCTATGTATTTACAATACAACCTGCAGAAAATAGTAACCTACCCACCTATTCTCACATCACCCTTAATCACTGTGACCTACCTAAGACCTCTGTCGACACTACAGAGACCCAAAACCAACTTACTTGACCTTCGATCTTATTTTAACCTAGCCTGTTAGATTAGATCTTTCTTATTGTGTTTTAAATGAGATACCTAAATCATTTTAATTACAATAGGATTTACTTCATTACCAACATTAAATTGTTTTAAATAAAGGGATCGACACCATCTAGAAGTATCAACAACACTCCTAGCATGAATTTGTTTCATTGTTTTTGATAGGAAAATCACCTTTTGACCAGTTTCATCTCATTTCTCTATTCACGTTTTGCGTTCACAAAAATAAAATAAAAAAATTAGGGTTTTTCAGTTCCATAATTTAATATATTGTGTAATAATAATAATTCATAATTTTTGCAAAATAATCTTATATCATGCTAATTTTTCATGTACTTAATATATTTTCCAATAGTAAATCAATAAAGTATAATTAGGGTTTATGATTAGAAAGAGGAACCTAAATTCTATGAAAAACTATGTTATAACATGCTTAGAAGGTAATAAGAAGAACATTATGGTATCATTTGATGGGTCGTTGTATTACCCAGGTCATTTAACCACTCATAGACAAGTTGGTGTCATTATAACCAAGGATGTGTCTAAAGCTATATGCAAAAGGAGAAAGAAATCTTATTCAACAATACTTCTTCCTAAGAAAACATACTTGAAATTAAACATGCATGAAAAAACAACACACAACAACTAAACTACTAAAATAAATATGTAGTAGTAATAAACTATGCTAAGAAATAACACAAAAATCCTCCTCCTTGGCGAAGAGTGACTTTTGGCCATTCTCTTCCCTTTAGATTTGGAGCAACTACAATTACCTTTTAAAATTATACTTGTATTGATTCAAAACTAATTTACAAAATATGGCCCCCTTTCCAAATATATGGAAGAGGTATTTATAGATATTACTCCTATTTTACTTGGTCCACACTCCAAGAACTAACTAGCTATTATTAGGCATATTTATTCAAAGCAATAAATACTAAACAAACTTGAATACAACAACCCACTTATTGTGGAGAATATTTCTACTACTCATCCCTTTAATCTAGGAACACAAAGTGGGAGAGTACTTATTCAACATTCCTAATACTATTCCACTATTTACTCATCCTTGAAACATGGAGAGAAAATAGAGGAGTGTTAATTCTATGACTTTGAATTCTTCTTGGAACACCACATGCATGCATGAATTTGGATTGCCACATGTTTGGATCTATATTCTTGGTTGATGAGATGGAAGCAAAGAGCGGGTTGAATAGTTCGGTACTCCTTTACATTATTTTGGAAAAAACAAAATACTTTCACTAGCTAGGCATTTCCGTAGTTGCATGAAGAATTTCTGTAGCTTTGGCGTTTTTAGTTGGGTGAAGAATTTTTGTAGCTGCAATATATGAACTTGGAGTAGAGTTTCTTATGACTTGTTTTCTACACACTATTGCATTCCAACTTTAGAAGAAATATTAGGAAATAAAAACAATTAGATTACAAATAGATTTCTAAAGAGATGATAAGATAAATCCTATATTCTACCTTAAATATGCTATCCGTTATTAAAACTACATCTAAATTCACTTGAAAGCTTTATTTTAAGAGAGAGAATAAGAGTGTTATTTGGTGATATAATGAGACATATTTTGGTCTCATCATTTCCCCACACTTAACTTCTTGCATGCCCTCATGCAAGCTACTGATCTTCTTCTGTAGAATCTGATTTTTTCAATACTTCTGCATCTTTCAAAGTGTCTTCTCCTTTTTTCATGATAGTAGCAAATTGAGATTCTAGAAGTAAAATTTTTACTTCTTTCTTATTCGTGCTCTCATGAGGTTTTTCTTAGATAATGTAGAGGAATTTTTCCCCCACACTTAGCTCTTTGTTTTCTCATGCATTCTTCAAAAGATTTGGAAGAGAGTGAGTCTCCCCCACACTTAGCTTTGTGCATGCCCTCATGCAAACTTTTTTTTTTTTTTTTTATTGAGCAACTTATAGATCCCAATTGCTTTGTAAATTGGAAAGACGTCATTTATATCATTTGCTTTGTTACTTGACTTGATCAACAAATGTAGATCTTGACAAATTTCTCTCTTTTTTTCTTTATTTTTTTGTAAGCTTTCGAGAAGTGAATCTATTTGTAATTAAAACAACAAATAACAATATTTGAGAATAGAAAAATAAAAGTTACCATACCATACTTAGTAGTTATCCTTGCTTTCATCATGTTGTATAACCATGATTTCCATCTACAACTGAAAAAACAAATAGATATGAAGTCAAGGCCTCTGTAACATAGAAATTTTCAAGTAAATGATTTCATCAACCAAGTCGGCATAAGAGAAGCAGTCATATGAATCCAAGAAAGACTTTGAAGTGTAATTTATTGTTGTTTTTTTATTTTTATTTTTCTTAAATCTTTTTTAGTAATTAGCCAGACTAGTAAACTGGTTTTCTAACCAATCACTATCCTTTTGAGAAATGTCAACATGATGGAAAATTAGGAAGCAATCTTCCAGAGTTTCTGTAGCATCCAACCAACTTAGAAAGCTGATTACAGTCTTCAACTTCTCCTTCAAAATGTAACCTTTGTGATCTGAGAACAATATACAACCATTGAAACAAATGTCTTCTTTTGCAGAGAATCAATCAGCCCTTGGAATCCTCATATGATGAGTGCTCCATGAAGTGATGAACTTTCTTTGAACAAAGCAACTGCTTAGAAGCTTATGTTATCACCAAATTATGAGCAAATGAAATACAAATATTAATGTATTAGATAAAAAATATAAAAAAACTTCATTTGTCTGAGGTATGGTTTGGCATAGGAGAAAAATTTGGCTATAATTGTTTCTTTGAAGAGTCAGGTGTACATGACAAATAAGAAGTTGAGAAACAATGGTAAACTATTCAGGAAATGAGATGGTTCAGGGAATTCTTCATTTATTGGGAATGGATGGTTTATTATGAGAGGTTATGGGTATGATCCTGAATACAAATGGTATGTTGGCATTTCAATTAGCATATATTGGTTGAGCCAATATTTTCCTACAGTCATGAGAAGGATTAACATTGACTACTGCATATCGGAGGAATTTTTGGTGGTTCCAGAAGTTGGGAAAATGACTTTTCAACAAAAACTAAGATAGAGAGGGTAGCATGGAATGAATTAGGTACTGAAAATGAGGAGTATGAGAAGAATACATGCATGCATCATAAGATTTTTTTAAATAAATAATTAAAAACAATCTTCAACATGTTATTTTTTTTGAGCAACATGCACTCAAATTGTGATATCTTGGTCATTTCTAAGCAAAAGTGAGTGATTCAAAAGGATATGGAAGGCTCATACTATGTAGAACAAGTCCCAAATTTTTTTGAGCTATTTTTGCATGAGCTACGAGTAGTTTGCATCGAAAAATGCTTGTTATTAAGACAATCTTCAATATGTTTTTTAGCAAAAGATCCAAAAAAACTGTGATATATTAGTCATTTCTCAATGAAAATGAGCAATTCAAAATGATCTGGAAATCTCAGATCGTGTAGAATAAGACCCATAAATAATTTGAGCTACTTCTTTGCAAAATGCGAGCAGTTTTCATTTGAAAAACACTTGCTATTTTCACATAAAACTCCTTAAATCAGTTGAATCTTTTCTTTGACCTCCTCTACAATGCCCCGTTTCATTTTGCATTTGTCCTCCCAATATACTTGCACAAATAATCAAAAAAATATGTCTTTGTTAACTTGCAAAAAGTTAGTTTTTTTGCATTTCTTGCATGCATGAATTGGTATTTATCTAATACATGCAAATAAGAAATATTTTAGAATAGGAAACCCAAATCAATTCAGACCTTACAAAAATATATTATTTCACAATTTTTATAAATATTAAGAAAAATTATCATCAGATTCCTATTGTATCCATTCCATCACACCAAAATACATGGGTAACTAGCCATTTTAATTGATGTGTGTATAGGAAATGGAACTAGATATGAGTTTTATTTGATGACAATACATATTTCTATTATGAATTTTTCATCCATATGCTGATTAAGGTAGTCAATCTTATCAACAATCTACAATATCATATTGAAATGATCAATATGAATATAATAGAAATATTTCTTAACAGAATAAATAATTGCATAAACACATGTCTGATGGACTAATATGAAATGGTGTTTCCATTTTATTGAGGGGGGGTTTCTTTTAGAAATATCCATATTGCAAAAATAAAATTTAATCTATTTGTAGAAATAAAATTACAGGAAAAGAAATTTGCAGGAAATGAAATTACAGGAAAATAAATTGTAGAAAAAGAAATTGTTGGAAAATAAATTACAAGAAAAGAAATTACAGGAAAAGAAATTCTAAAGAAGTTATTGAATAAGAATCTCATGTCACAAATCTTGCTAAGAGGTATTCTACTATCACTAGAATACTCTTTTAGAAAAAAAAGAGTCTCCTAATAACACCATGATCCCCGAAAATGATGCCAAAAATGACGGGTCGTTGTATTACCAGTCATTTAACCAACTCATAGACAAGTTGGTGTCATTATAACCAAGGCGGTGTCTAAAGCTATATGCAAAAGGAGAAATAAATCTTATTCAACAATACTTCTTCCTAAGAAAACATACTAAATTAAACATGCATGAAAAAGAAACACACAACAACTAAACTACTAAAATAAATCTGCAGTAAATAAACTATGCTAAGAAATAACAGAAAAATCCTCCTCCTTGGGGAAGAGTGGCTTTTGGCCATTCTCTTCCCTTTGGATTTGGAGCAACTATAATTAACTTTTAAAATTGCACTTGTATTGATTCAAAACTGATTTACAAAATATGCCCCCTTTCCAAATATATGGAAGAGGTATTTATAGACATCACTCCTAGTTTACTTGGTCCACACTCCAAGAACTAACTAGATATTATTGGGCGGATTTATTCAAATAAATAAATACTAAAAAAACTTGACTACAACAACCCACTTATTGTGGAGAATATTTCTATAACTCATACTTTTAATCTAGGAACACCAAGTGGGAGAGTACTCATTCAACATTCCCAATACTATTCCACTATTTACTCATCCTTGAAATATGAAGATAAAATGGAGGAGTGTTAAGTCTATGAATTTGAATTCTTCTTGGAACGCCATATGCATGCATGACTTTGGATTGCCACATGTTTGGATCTATATTCTTGGTTGATGACATGGAAGCAAAGAGTGGGTTGAATAGTTTGGTGCTCCTTTACATTATTTTGGAATAAACCAAAATAATTTCACTAGCTAGGAGTTTCCATAGCTGCGTGAAGAATTTCCATAGTAGGTGCTTCCACAACTACATGAAGAATTTCGTAGTTGCATCTATGAACTTGGAGTAGAGTTTCTTATGACCTATTTTCTACACACTATTGCATTCCAAATTTAGAAAAATTATCAAGAAATAAAAATAATTAGATTGAAAATATATTTCTAAAGAGATGATAAGATATATCCTATATTCTACCTTAAATATGCTATCCATTATTAAAACTACATCTAAATTCACTTGAAAAATTTATTTTAAGAGAGAGAATAAGAGTGTTATTTGGTGATATAATGAGACATTTTGCTCTCATCATCATCGAGTAATAAATAAAATATCTTTTCTTAGAACTCAATACATGAAATATTTTTAGTAATTTTACATATTTGTGATCAATCCTATCACCTAGGGATAAAAATCTACCCTCTAGAACTACACACTTGGTCTAAATACAAGGATATGGTTTTCTATCTTTGGATGTCTATCTAGGTCTACATTCGTGTGATGAATTTTCTATAATGAGATATGGATTCTTCTTTCTTGAAACCCTAAAGGGATTTGTAATGACTAGGTTAGGTTACCTCACTACACCCTATTGTTGTGATGAGTATTACACTACATACCACTATTCTAAAGAGGGATCAAGACAGATGTAGTTCTCCTAACCCTATGAAGATACATATGTGATATACAACAAACAATAATGACGGAGCCCTTGATTCAAACCTTACACTTGAAAACACACATTTGATACTTTAGATTTTTATCCTGGTTGTTATGGAGTAGTGATATAGATGACTTCATATTTGAGTACCTTTGATGTTGTGATTGTTGTTTTATGGAATAAAATAATTAAGTGCTAGCTCTTTACCTTTTAAGAGTAAGGGAGTAGAGGAGCTTTAGATGCCCCTAATAGGTTAGAGTGAATGTTTATGTATATGTGATCATTCTTATGAATTCATTTTCATTTGACCGAAAAGTATCACATAGGTTGATTATGCTAAATTAACCTCTTGAAAAAGTGGTTATTAGAATCATAGGGGAAAATTTTGTAGATGTTGATAGGTTTGTGGAAGAAATTTTCCTCTAGACCTACGAACATCTCTAGGGCGTGAAAGGAATTAATTAAGAGACAAGATAAGGTTTATGTAGATATTATTTTACATGTATAGTGATTGTTGAGGAGTTGAGATAGAGAATAATTTTCATCTAGTGTGATTAGGAAGTGCCAATGTTATAATGCCAATTATTTAGACCATATTTAGTCAATCAGTAACTAGTAAGGATGAATATAAAGAGTTTCACTTTTTGGAACAAGTTTAATCTCATGATCTTGTAGTCAATATGGTGGTAACCCCTTAAGCTCATCAATTTTTGTTGCATGCTTAGCAAGTAATTGCTTCAATTACAATATATCATTGGGATTGTTCTTGTATTTAATAATGCAAACATGTTTGTATGGTTTTAAGACATACTTTGTAATATTCATCACAAATACATATTAGCACAAACCATGCATACTTCTCCATTCCTTATTATTATCAAATATGATGAATTACATTGTTACTTAATATACTTTAACTTAATAGAAACATATTATCTTTAGGAAAAACTTGTTTTAAAAGTAGTTATTCTACCCTAAACTCCTCTTCTTATCTATATAAGAGTAGAAAAGGCTAGTGGTGAAGATGTAATTTAGATGAGATTTAATGAAGTAATGTTGGTATTATACAAAAGACTCTCGAATATAATGTTATGGAATTTTTAACTCGATAAATGTGTTTATTGTCTTTTGTTAAAATTTAATTGATTCATAATGTATGGATATTGGTGTTTGTCTTAGGAATTTCACCAAATAGTGGAACGTGTCTATGAAATTTACATGGCATTAGAGGCTAATCACAAACATATTCTCTTTCATTGCATTAAATTGAAGCTTAAAAATATTTTTATTTCCATACTCATAAGTATAACATTAAATTTTTAAAGTTTCAAATCCTATTTCTATTGGCTTACTACACAGTTATACACACGTATGGTCTCACCTTTCCCTTCATTTATCTTGGTAATAAAAAACTGGTAAAAGTAGTGGATTAATAAGGGTTAGATGCTATTTTTTTCTATAAAACTCATTTAGGTTAGAAACCATGTTCCAGGGGTTCTAAAATATCACAAGTGTTGTCATTTTTTGTAAGCGTGCAAACACATTTAGAATGTGGTGATACATGTTTCACAAATATTTAAGCTACTTAGACCTCACTATAAAAATAATTTAGCTTCCACATACCTCATGGTATAGTGGAAGCACCAAGGGTTTTTATTTTTGTACCATAGGAATCCATTCGACATCTAAATCTATAATACACTAATAAATAATTTATCCATGGGAAGTTATCCTCTATATACCACAAATATGGGATAATGTAGCTATGATAATGATGGATTACTTAGTAGTTAATGCCTTGAAACATTGGGAAATGTTAAATATTTTTGAAAGGGATAAATATATCAAATATATTGAAAATTAGACACACCCTATCCTAATTATTCAATATCTATTTTTTTGTACATCCGATGGACTTTTACATAGTTACACTATTCCGGACCATTATTTGATAAGTTTGAAAAATCTACACACATAGTTTTCCAAATCTATTTTAGGCACATCTAACATACCTACACACATTGTTACAATTTTCCATATCTATTTTGAGTATATTTGGAAAACTTGCACATAAGTTTCACTATTCCGAATAAGAGTACTACAATGGAAAATTTTGCATTAGTAGTTTTTTTGAAATAATCATTGAGTATTACAGAATTCCACATTTTATGATTATAAAACATCCCAATAAGAACTTATAACAATGTTTCCATTTTAATAAAACAACTATGGTGTAATTATTTTTTAACTATGGGTGAGTGTCTCTTGTGATCCTAAGAATGAGATAATCATTTTAAAGATATAACTCCATACACCCTTTTTTAAAACATGCCCTTTGATTTATTTTACCATTCCTCTAGTTGAGTTGATTATTTTTACATATAACCCCATAGTTGATGGGAAAAAAAAAAGATTTTTGTGCTTGCATTTTTATGTTAGAAATGGAAAAAAAATTACTCTCACTACTTCTAGATAGATTAGATATAAATTTTATATTACACATGTACTTATTAGTTAGGATCCTTTCCAAATTCTAAGTGAATAATATACTTTTATAGACATTATAAAATGATAAAAATGGAAATACTATTATGAAAAAACTATAAACATCATAGGATAATCAATATCTCCTAAATAAAACATTCAATTTTAGAGTATCATAAAACCTTGGTAGGTTTGATAGATCTTGTTAATCCATTTGGGAAGCACATTAAGTTGAGGGCATTCCAGGTTAGAAAATGAGCTTATGGATCTTATTAAAAAAACTTATCCTTGGATTGAGGATTTCATCTCTCAAGTGATTAAGAATCTTACTTATTGAGACACATGATACCACTACCAATGAAAAAATGATGAGTATGTTCTAAAATTTTGATTTTCTATATTAATTTTTATCTCAGACCACTATACATAAAAATTTAGTGGGTACACCATAAGGTACCTACCTTTGATAGGTTCTGTAAGCATATTAAGAGAGAATCAAGAAAATTATTTCTAATCGGTGACATTTGACCTAAAGGAACTAAGTAGCAAGTATTAGATATCAAAGACAAAAATATGAAGTCATAACCTAAATCTTCTAAGTGAAAAGGCCTCAAAAAGGAAAAGGAAAAGTAAAGTAATAACCCATGAGAAATTAAACAACTCAGGTCAAATCCTTTTACTCAATAAGAGAAAGGAAAATGACTATGAAACTAGATGGACTCTCTTAACTATTGTAGTATTATAAAGTTTGATGAATCATCATGTTTCAAGAAAGTGACATACTTGGAATTAGAAATGAAAAACATGAATCTCCTTGCCTCAAGGGTAGAATATATTTTTTTGCAACAACTCATGATCATCAATAATTGAATATATTTTAGATTCAAGATCATCTCGCCATATAACAAATTAGGATTCTCTATTTCAAACTCTCAACAAAACCCACACAAGTGAAATTTTTATGGGAAAATCTAGTCCTCTCATTGTTGAAGGTGAAAAGTTCATTGAGGTGGAGAAAGGTATTTTCAACAAAGTTATTTACACTCTAGATTTTATAATGAACTTATTATCCATGTGTTATTGTAATAAGATAATTATGTTTAAGTGCCTAATTAGATATTACTTTTGTAAATAAAATTCTAAACAACATCACACTAATATAGATATCCTAAATTATGCAATGGAGATCATGATAATAGAAATGCTAGTGAAATTAAAATTGGTGTTTAGGGTCGAGATATGTTATCATGTTACTTAAGCTCAAAATGTGCTGAAATTAGATGTAAAAGCTAGGTAAATTGTCATCAAGTTTCTTGTAAAATATGGGGGCCTAAAAGTATGTACATGATAGGTTTATAGATGATCCTATATGATGGGATACAAATCTCTCCTTTGATAATCTTTGCTAAATTTTGATTCTTGGACCTAGTTCACCTATGTTATAAGATTTAGAATTTAGGATTATATTGTTGCAATTTTTTTGTTGTGGTTGGATATTGCTTCTCCTTTCTTGTATCCATAAAAATGGATTAGTACAATATGATATGGATTGATATCACCCACCCCAATAGTGTAATGAGATTTCTATTATGTACCAATATTCTAAATATTGATCAAGCCATGTGTAGTTCTCCCAATCTTATGATGAGATGGATAGTGATAAAAATGTAAAGAAGATTGATTTGGCCCTCACACTTAGTAATAGACACTTGTGACTTAGTTGTAGCTCATGGATTTGTGATCTAGGGAAATAATAAAGATGTAATCAAAATTGGAGTAGAATTTTTTATAAAGGTGCTATAAGGAATGATTTCTTCAATGCTTGGTCGTGTACTTCTTATAATATCCCTTTAATATGATATCCCAAGATGTCATGATAACTTAATGTATATATTTTTATATTGGTGACCGTACACACCAAAAATTACACATGCTACATTGTTAGAAAAAAAGTTACAAAAGGTCCCCAATGATGATTCATGTCCTTTCAGAAGGTGTTTGAGATCCTAAACCCATTCGCAATGTATATTTGTAGGCTAGGCATCCTTATTTAACTTTTCCATGCTTTCTTCTAGCTTCCCACTCATTTTTGTGCATGTTTTGGCCTTAAGTGCTAGGACTTCCACCTTGCCTAGGTGGCGGTTCTGAAACCGCCGCCTGAGCGGGTGGTGGTGGTCCTACAACCGCCGTTGCCCTATGCAAGGTGACGGTCTTGAGCGATTTTCCATAATTCATCATGCATTTTTTTAACATGCAATGCTTCTTTTAACTTCACTTTTAGGATGTGTTTGTGAACCGATTGGTCTAAAAATAGTTTTGATTTCTTGGTTCTCCTCCCCTCTTCTTCTTTTAAATATATTTAGGTAGTTAGAACTACCTCTTCTTGCCTTGTGCATGAAGGCACATCCCAACTCCAGTTCTATATATTCCATGCTTGTATTCAAGCAAAAGGCCCGAGAATTTTTGTATCTTGCATACTATTACTTGCCACAATCCTACTAGAAATGGCATAGCCAATATCCATTCACTTGTGTTATCCCTCTTCCACTTACATTGCAACTATACTACCTTCAAGATGCCATTTCTCAAGCACCTTATCTTGTTGCTGGCTTTGTATTCCTAATTCCTTAGACTCATATGGACACATAGAGAAAAAAGGATAGACGAGGGGAAAAATTACCGCACATCTAGATTTACCTCTATTATGTGAATTCTAGGTTCAATTTGTTGTTTGATTTCCTTCATACTTGTAATTTATCATTGTTACATCATATGAAATAGAGTAGAAATCAATTTACTTTCATTTGTAAAGAATTAGTTAATTTCAAGAGGGTTTGAATCTTTCATAGCAACCTTGGTGACAGATCCTCTTCTTCCCATCACCGTGGATCTCAAAGAGAGAATATCTCGTAGGAGGTGTTTACATATCATAGATCATTTGGAAAAGTTCTTGTTTTAAGTTAGTTTAGTTTCAATACACTCAACATAGGTGAATAACCACACTTTGGGTTATCTCACTTGTTTAGTTTTAGTGTAGAAATATTTTAATTATTTAGAATAGAAGCAAATTGTTGTTTGTGATTATAATGTTTCAGTTTTGTTATTTGTTTAGATTAGTTTCCTTTTAAAAGTAACATAGATTGTTAGTTTCAACTTAGTTAATTTGGACACTTCAAACTAGATCAACACTTAGATCCAAGTTAGGAAAATAAACCATAGGGAATTTACGCTACCTATTCATAGCCTCTAAATCTCCCCTTTACCAACTCAACTACCAGAGATCACACTACTAGATCTTAGTCATTGATCCTCCTATAGTTAGCCACACACATTCAACATCAGCTGCTCTGGCATGACCTCGGGGGTCAAGATTGTAGTCACCGATCCTCTTATATAAAACCTCAAGAATAAGAAAGGAGTCCATACAAAGTATGAACTTCTTGTGAATCAAGTGAACAAATCACCTCCATCAAAAGAGTTAGTCCCGGTCACATCGAAAATTCCAAAGGTTTAAGTTGTTGAGCCAAAAACATTTGAGGTGGCAAAAATAGATAAGGGTAAATCAATATTTATGGAAACAATGTCCACTAAAACCACAACGGGAATTATGAAACTCTTAGAGAGTGACGATCCGATCTTCCTCCCATTTGAACCACAGGGGATGGGTAGTCTTCTCAGTTTAGCATCTCTTCCCTCTGATGACCTAGGTATAGGTGTGAACATGATAGAATTAACAACCGAAGAAGGGAAATTTGAGATTGAAACGATGCCCATCAAAACCATCTCTAAGCGTTGTTCTATTCTAAACCCTATTTTTAACCCATGTGCATTTGAAACTAGGTTTTCCATCCATGGGGCAAGGCCTCATCATTCATCAAGAGTTACAAGTAAACACAACGCTCTACATAGGAAACAAGACCTAACAACATAGTCATGCTCACCCACATACCATGTCTCAAGAACGTGACAAAGAGATGCATGAATGCCTCTTTCAGAAAAATGATTCTAATGATTGGACATATACACTTTTGGGTAAGGGCTGTAAGTTTAAACCCAAAATATTAGGCCCTTGTCAAGAGAATGAATTTTTTTAGGATCTCGTTGTGTACTTTTAGGGGTGAAGAATTCGATATTCGTCAACTTTATTCACCTTAGCTATCATGACATGTAATTTCACTTGCATTTCCATATGTACATTCTCGCATCTCAGCATCTCGCATTTTTATCTACTAGTTCATTTCATAAATTTGTGATCAAGGGGCTTATTCTTATAGAAATTACTAAAAACTTCTGAAAACATTGACAAACATTCAAATCATGTCTCCTCAAATATTCATGGTGTCATCAATTGTTTCCGAATCATTTCATCAATCCAAACAAGATAAGACAAGGCTTTGACAATAACCATACCAAGGCCTACATACTTGGTTCTACTTGCAATATTTTCTAGATTAAGTTTCTTTGCCTATAGTCATGCTCTATAAGCTTCATGGTGTTGCATCTGTCCCATACACATCTCTTTGGAAATAAGGAAATTCTAGACATTTTGCCTAGATAAATAAGTCACATGCAAATCCACATAAATTTTTATTTTACACATTTATTTTCCCTACCAACCTTCGGTGTTGAGCCTGCATCTCTTACTAGTGATGTAGGGTTGGGAAAGGAGGGAAATTCCCTTACTCGCCTATGCCTTGTCCATGGTGATGAGCCCATACTTCCTACTGAAAGCATGAGGCAAGGTGTAGGGGTCTCTTTGAAAAACTTGAAAGTTAGAAACAATTCATTCAAATATTGTGAAATCATAAATCAAAACAAATTGAGTTAGATGCCCAAAAATTCCAAAAGAGCTTAAAACCTCAAAACCATATTCTTTCAACCAAGTGGCCATCTACAGATCTAAGTCTAGATAAACTAAAAATCAATTCACATTCTAAAATATGAAGAAAACTTGAGTAGAGTGAGGTGGTAGTGTCCTAATTTGGTTTTGTCAAATCCTTGTCTTTCTCTCATCATTACTATTCACCATTTTTTCATAACTTGTTCCCTTTCGATTTCGTGTTGAGCCTTCACATCGACTAGTTGTGTGGAGTTAGGAATGGGGCAAGTTAATCCAATTATCATGTTACAAGATCGCCATGTTTTTCCAAAACAATACGAAGTACCAAAATTTGCTAAAAGAAACTAAGGTTCAACATTACAATGTGTTTGGATTATCATATATCAACATTATAAAATACAAAAAGAAATAATTCTGTTAGCATTCATATCCATTGCATACATTCTAAAAAGCATATAAAAATAGAAGTTCTAAATAGCTAAGAGTACACACGTGAATCAAATCATAAATGGAAGTCAACTCTATGCAAGGAATAACCGATCCAAAAAGAGATATTTGTATATATCATGGTGTGTCATACTTTTTGTACAATGCCATCGCACACTAGTTGCGGTCAAAGCGATTGCAATGAGCATGAAATACCAAAACATCATATATGCCTCACAAAAAGGAGAATAAACAATAATGACACTCTTCCTATCCACCTCTTTGAGGCCCCTTATGATCACTCTAGTTATGAATTTCTTAGGAGTTATTCTCAAAAGAATTCAAACAGAAAAGGGCCAAGCCTAACACGAATACCACTCCTAAATCCATTCCAATTCAAAAATACTCACAAATGAAATGGTCACCATGGGCCCAGAGCTTTACAAAAAAATCATAACGAGGATATGCACAAATGAATTTGTATAGATATATATATGTTCTTATAACTTCATTTTGAGTGCATATATTCACAGAGATGGAGTGTTGGTGCAGGTATATTTCTATATCCCTGCACAAATGGAAAGTCTTCTTGTCATTTTTGTGTTCATGGATAAATTAGATATGCTATGGAAATGAATTTAAAACCTATAACCTCAAAGCATGAACCTAATCTACACTAAACCATCATGATAAGAGATAAACAAGACTAACATCTATCATTATATGAACTAGATTAAATCTAAAATAACATGATAAAACTACTCTCTACTATTTAGGTCACTTAATTAAACATTGAACCTAAGAAGATCAACTTAGCAATCAAAGGTGTGATTATTTGTTTTATGGTTCTCAAGATTTCAAAAATGGAGTCTCACCATTAATGGCTTCAAGGCCAATGGTTCTCTCCATATTACTTAAAACATGGATTATGGAGTGGATGGATGTAATGGGGGTTCTCAACAATGGAGTATGACCAAGATCAAATGTTCTATAGCTTAAAGCCATCACAAATTATTTCTAATGCCCATATCTCCAAATGTGAGAGAGATTTTGTTATGTAAACAATATGTAAGGTTGAGAGGAGGGGTGACCCTTCTATTTATAGTTTTCCAAATGGAAGAGTTTGGAATTTGGGTGCATGTGGGACTAAAGCTTAAAAATCACTTTTAGATTAGATTAGGATAAACATGCTTTAGGCTTAGTTAAGCTTGGTTTAGGCTAGTTAACTAGGGTTTAGGCTAGTTAAACTTTGATTAGCAAGTGATTAGAGACTCATTGAGAGTTGGGAGGGGTCTGGATAACCAATTGTGACTGATAGATAGCCTACGAAGCCAATAGAAGTGGTCTAGAGAGAACTAGGGAGGTTCTGAATGGTTGAAAGGAGGAATGTTTAGCTAATAAGAGAGATATTAGCCAAATAAGCTGATTATAGGAGGAATACAACCGAGAAGGTGTTGTGAATGGGCATCTGAGAATGGAGCGAAGAAGGGTTGATTAATGAAGTGTCATTAATCGATTGGATTGGATGAAATGCTAAGTGTAAGCATATTTTAGGTGTCTAAATTTTCCCCTCTTTGAGGTGGTGTAAGTGACGTCACTTCAAAGAAAGTAGATAAGCATAAACAAGTAGAAAATTTTGAAGGGATAGAAGAAAAATGAGTAGAATGGAGGATGCCCCCTCGATTGTCGATGGGGTGATAGAAGAACTTGATTGATGATCGAAAAGATGACAAGAAGAGAATAGAAGAAAGAATAGTGTGAAGAAGAAAGGGGATATAGAAGAAAAAAATGAATATGAGGAAGGGGGAATGAGCTAACATCCATCCAGTGCCTTTTAAACAACTTTATTTTTCATCATATTGCTAATGATCTTCATCATTGATCTTTATTAAAAAGAATGAACAAAAGTGTAATATGACATGAAAAGTCATATACGAACAAATGTCCATTGCTAAAAGCACTAACTCCATGCAACATACAAAATGCAATGCAATACGAGAAAGTAAAAGATGCAACTCCATGCAACTAAACTAACGAGAGAAATAAACAAGCTAAAATAACAAAGAGAAACATAGTTTGTTTTTTTATCGAGCTTCATTCAGACTTTGTGAATTAATGACAAGGGTTAATGATGGTTCCCTAAGCAAGGATATGGAAGGGGAATAACAGAGGACACTTGGGTCCGATGAAAAAAGAAATGTGCACTATGAAACAATACTAGGGTAACTCATTGTGCCCTAGAGTATAGATGCAAGTAAGTAATCCACCTAGCTTTTGTTGATGGAGGTAGATCAAGATGATCTCATGAGTCACGCACATGAACATGTGAGAACCAAAGAGCGAAGTTTTGTAGGATGATTTTTAATGTTTTTGATGAACATATTTGAATGTTTTGATTTTTCTAATATATTTGAATTTTTTGACTTTCTTAAACATATTTGAATGTTTTGATTTTTCTAATATATTTGAATGTTTTGATTTTTCTAACATATTTGAATGTTTTTGTAATTTTTTTAATTTTTATGAAACTATGTACAGAAGGCAAGGAAGCGTATGATGCCACTAGAGATATATATGGGATGTATAAGGGCATAAGGCCACGTGCGTGTGAGAAAGGTGAAGATGCAAAAATGCCCTAGCATTAGGTGGGATTATTCAAAGGAAAACTCTTCACGGGTAGAAGCGGACCCAAGGCCATTATGGATAGGTTCAACATGATGATGAACGTAAACCAATGAAGTGCTGGGAAGAAGCAAGGATGCCCCTAGTGTAAGTTGGGCTAAAAGCACATGATAGAAAGGAAGGAGAAGATTGTTTTTGTGAAAGGGGACAAAGGTGTCCACAAACATGGAAAAATGAATCTTATACAAATGGATGTTCTGAACAAAGTAGAAGAATGATGTGAATGATATGAATGTAGCTTAGAAGCCTCGCGATGAAGAAATGATTAGCCAAAGGCACAAATCGTGAGATGAGATATGGAGTAGAGTAAGAGTCTGAACAAGGTCCAAAAAAGACACTTGGTAACATACTAATCCTGTTTACTCATAGAGATCCAATGTGTGCACATGGAATTTAATTACCTCTTGAAGGGAAGATTTAATAGACAACAAGTGAAGACAACCTAGCCAATGTGAAGGAATGATTTATTGTGAAAGGTAATTTTGTGAATGATGGTGGAAGGATAGCCGTACATTGCTCCGTTGCCAGCCAGGTGTCCATAGCCCTAATGGAGATGCATTTGATTCTAATCGCAACATTTCTCTACTACCAGTCAGGCATCCATAGCCCCGATAGAGATTATTGGAAATACCCCAAGAGAGTGTATATATCAATTTGCTTTTGATTTTAGCTTTTAGCTTTTGATTTTGATTGATTTTGATTCTTTTGCTTTAAAAAACTTATTTCAGCTCTCTTGTTTGACAAGGGGTTAAGAACCACTGATGGCTTGATGGAAGGAGGTGGAAGTGATTGTGATGATGACATTGGCTAGTGTCAACAAATATGTCCAAAAGTTCTTCGCAACAAGTTTATTAGATGTTGAATGTGATAAGATCTCTAAGAGGTCAGTCATTCTTTAATTTACCAAGGTGATAAAATACCAGGGTCAAATGGATACCATAGAGATAAATGTCACAAAATGTGTGCGAAAAGGCTAACCACAATATCACTAAAGGGATGAAAATGGAAGGAAGACTTGCAGAAGAAGAGAAAGAAAGAAGAAAGAAACATCCATGTGTACGCAATACCTGATTACAATGTTTGATCTTTGTACCTTTGATTTTTCTTATGTTTTCTCAATGTTTTTGTATTTTTGCATTTTTTTTTTTATTTTTAGCTTTTTGATAGTTTTGGAAAGTTGGGACTAAAAAATTCACTCTATGTGGTAAGATCCAACAATGATGTTTGTGAATTCCTTGATAAGGGAGACTAGGCGTGTTTGTTTATCAAGCATAATATTTTCTCCAATCTCGATGATCATGGTGAGCTCGTACTCAACAAATGACTGTGATTTATCTTGAAACATGGATTTCGTATGCGGGATCTTGAGTTCCCTATCTAGAGGTTTATGCACTTTGTGCCATTCTTGATGGTTGCGTTGATGTGCGTTTTTGAATCACGCTTGATTTACAATTTTGAGATTATTCGATTTGTTAGGAGCTTTGGGGCTCTTGGAATTTTTGACCTGAGCTTGATAATGAACCTATTTTGGTTTCTTATAAGTTGACGTGTGACTTTATGACCCCAAGAAGGAGAAGAAAGAGAATGTTTATGTTTAGAACTAATGTGAGAAATGACCATGGGCTTGCCACAACCATTGATAGAAGAAATATGTGATGGATGAAAAGGATACGGTCCAAGAATTAAGAGGATGGGCTACGAGGAGGTGAGCCACTTATAGAAGATGACGAAGGGCTACCAGATATGGTCCTAAGATGGAAGAAGTTGGGCTACGAGGACATGGCCCAAGAATAGAAGAATATGACAAAGGGCTACTAGGATGTGGCCCAAGTATAGATGAGGAGGGACTACTCGGAGGTATCCCATAGATAGAAGAGGATGAAGGGCTACTAGGATGTGGCCCAAGAATAGAAGGTAATGGGCTACCAAGAGGTGACCCATAAGTAGAAAATGGAGGACTACTAGGATGTGGCCCCGGATAGAAGAAGATGATGGGTTACTCAGCGGTGACCCAAGGCAAGATTTTGATTGAGGAATGATGATAGATAAGGAATGATTTGGTAATGAGAAGATAGGCCATGGATCAATGCTAGACCCTGACATCTCATCATGATCTGAAGGAAGGTGAAGATGGAATAACAGAAGAAGAATCAAGTTCCATGACTTTAGGATCTTCCTTTATGTTCTATCGAAAAGGATCAATTTATTTTCCCCAATACACGAGCGTATCGAGTTCTAGAAAGAATCCTTGTTTGTAATCCTCTAGAGGGATATCATCATGTAGTCTAATTGTTTCTTCATTATGAGAAATCAATTAGTAGAGGTTATTTTCTTTAGTCATAGAAGGTTGAATAGAAGAAATGGGTTCGATAAGAGAGGGAAGATTGATTGATAGAAGAAGATGACTCAAGAGAGGAAGTAGGATTGGAGGCAAGTGTCTCATGAATGGACGATTTGGATTTGGACCTATGTCATTTTTCTAGAAGATGACGTAATGTAGGAGAGAAAATAGGATCACATAGCCATTCATTAAGTTACAACGTAGGAGTCGAATTAGATGATTGACTAGAGGGAATCCGAGTCATGGAACTCTTCGATGGAGGAAGAGGTCATTGAGATGACTGATGAAGGAGGTCCTATGAAGAAAGGGAGGACCGTGACTCAAGAACCAAATTAGATGTTTGATCGATGAAACTTGGAGTCACATGAGTCTTCAAAGGAGGAAGACATCATTGAGGTGATTTGGAATAAAGGTCCTGTGAAGGAAGGGAGGACTGATTCAAGATTTGATCTAGGGGTATCTGAACAATAGTTGGGATCCGAGTCTTCAGAAGAAGAGTGGGAGTCCGAATGGTAGTTTGGATCTGAATCAAGAAGAAAAGAGTGGGGGAACCTGAATAATAATTTGGATTAGAAGCATCCAAACCATACCACTGACTATGAGTTGAAGGTGGGGAACAGGGTACCCAATGGGCCCTCTAGCATGAAGAACCAAATGAGGTTTAGTTGTAATGGGAATCTTTTGATTTGAATTGCTAAACCTAGGTTCCATATTGTAGTAAGTGTGAGAAACTGCACGATAATAAGTCATTATTGGTATCGTTTAAGCACAAATGTCTATCTCTAGATAGTGTGATGGAACTCCTTCAAAGGGAAGGAAGTGACATGTCGATTCGGGTAAGCATAATGGCAAACCAACTAGACATTTTGTAAGTATGGAGATGCGTGCATGTGATTTTCTGAAGAAGGTCTAAGGAAAATAGACATTGTGATGATGCAATCTCGATGAGATCAAAAATATTTGTCCTAGAAAACAAGATTTTCTAGATGAATAATCACAAGGAACAATCATGCAAGTGTGAAACACAAAACCAATCAACAAGGAAATACACCCTATGTAAAATGTGTGTGCAAAATGATAGTTCGATGCAAAAGATGATCAACACAATGTCAATATTTACGTCAAGCTCAAAATGAACAAGGCATAAATATTAACAAAGGGTAGATGTGACTCCCAATCAAAGGATATCATGACAAGTTCAACAACCAACAAGGCTAAAATGTTAAAGGATGAGGATTACAAATGTAAGCCATGTAACCACACCAATTGGACACGTCTATCAAGCTTCATGGAGAAGTGAGATATTAGTGTCAAATGGTATCAAAAATGACACAAAAAGTAAGAGACTCTTCAAGATTTTGGACAATGTTTGAAGTAAAACCAAATCAAGGTATACTAAGGATGTGTTAAAATGTGTGCAGCAGTAACGCCACAATGTGGATACTTAGATCACATTTACAAAAAACACGACATAAGTATCTTAATTGTGTCGAGACAATGCAAACAAGGTAACACGTCAAAGGGAGATCAAATGATGAATCATTCCCAACTATGACGATGAGTGACCATCAAAGATATGAGGATGCATCCACAAACTTTAGACATTTAACAACTCAGCCGCATACATGGATGAGCATAAATAGACAAAAATGTGGTTAACACTATCTATGACAACACTCCAAAAGATGCCTTCTTTTGTCCCAAATGGGCAAAAAGAATGCAAAGGTATAGATAAAAAGATGAAAAATAAACAAAGTGCCACTTGAGCAGAGCTTCACCTCGTCTAAAGATGTGAAAGAAGCTAAGCTAAGTGAGACGTCGTCTAATTTCCATGATGAAAGGAACTTAGATCAAACTCAAGTGGATTCTTTGCCTTGTTCAAAAACAAGGTTCAATCCAAATGAGTTTCACTTCATGATGATGGCTTGACGTGATAAAGGACTAGTAAAGTGGGCCTCAAGAACAGAATGGCCTCCTTAATAAGTTCTCTCAACTAGGTGTTACAAAGCTTATCTTAAGTGGTGTGATTTACCCAAAAGTCCCTTGACTATTTGGGAGTATCTCGGCTTTTTTACCCCCTTCAAGCACAAAGGGCAACTAAATGTATCCATCGTGTGCTCTCTCTTAATAGGGTCGTCATACGGAAGACAACTTTGTAACTATATCTCACAAAATACTAGTCAAGTGGGTAAGCGGAGCACTTCTGTTTCATCCACGAGGTTACTCGGTGGTGGACTACTTTAGGGTTCTGAAACACCCCCATTGTTATAGCTTAAGGTGTTATGCCAAAGGGGTTATGTTCCAGTTGAGCGGATAGGGACGTACCCTTTTCCGAAACCTACAATATAATGTTTTGAATATGGTGTGTTTTTTTATTTGCTTTAACTTAATGTGGTTTTAAGTGGCACACCATTTGGCAACCTCTAAGAAACATGTGTATTAGTGGGTTTGTGTTTTGTCTTTGACGCCTTTCTTTGACAAGCATTTAGGTCCTGTAGAAAATAAGTTTTAGTAATTTTCTAGTTCATAGGTTGATGTCAAGAAAGATAATTTTACACTTTGCTTTTGATTCCTAAGATCACCAAAAAGGCACGAAGGAAGAGCATACACAACGTGAAAAATCTCACTCAAATTTGAAATCAAATGAAAATTTTTACATCATCCTTTATAAAATAAGTGTTTTTTTGAAAGCAATAAACCAATTTAAGTTTGTATAAGTGTTTTTGATCTCCAAGATCACCTTTGAAGGTGTGAGGAGAGAGCATACACACTTCTACAAAGTTAATTTTAAATCAAGAACAAAACACTTTAACTATTAGTCTACAAACTTAAATGTTAAGGAAAAAATTGTTTTTTGAATTGTTAGTCCTAAGAGAAAAAACTGCAAGTAAATGGATCGGAAAATTAAAATCCAATTTTTGCAGATTGTAAAAATTTTTAATTTTACATTTTGGAGTCTTGTGCACTTTGGGAGTTTTGATACCGATACCAACGTTTCCCAACCGAAGTTTCAACCTCAAACTCAAAACGGGTATGCATCCTACTCAAAATGAAAAAACACATGTAGTTAAAAATTAATGAAATCTAATGCAAAAAACACAAATGCTTTTTGACATTACGGAGACCTACATGCGCATATAAACATGGAAGCTTAGGTTTCGACGTGTACGTGCCAAGCATAAACAAGAAATTGTCAATTTTTTACATGATTTCAGAATTTTATTGTATGCATACGCGCGACGGCTAGAGAGCGGATAATGCATCCTAGATTACGGAGACACGTGCACGTCACCTTATAGAGATAAAATTTGCAAATGATGAAATCCTCCGAGAAAGGTATGCACACGATCCGAGATACATTGGGGTTTCAACGTGTACGTGCCCCTTGTTTTACACCTATGCGCACCCTGTGAAAAACCTACAAAAAACATGGATTTTCAAATTTTCAAGAGCAAACAGGTTAGTTGTTAGTCAAAGTGTCCTATTTCTATATCAAACCCACAAAATACATGCAAATGAAGGTCATTTATCTAGGGTTAGAAAAAAAAATGAGGAAATAACAAGTGATTTGACCCAAAAACTTGAAAATGAACTTTGAAAAACCTAAAAGACCTCCATTAATGGAGGATGGACATAAGTGTCCCACTGGGCATGCCAAATGTGTTCATGGATAAATTAGATATGCTATGGAAATGAAGTTAAAACCTATAACCTCAAAGCATGAACTAATCTACACTAAACCATCATGATAAGAGATAAACAAGACTAACATCTATCATTGTATGAACTAGATTAAATCTAAATTAACATGATCAAAGTTCTCTCTACTCTTTAGATCACTTAATTAAACATTGAACCTAAGAAGATCAACTTAGCAATCAAATGTGTGATTAGTTGTTTTATGGTTCTCAAGATTTTGAGAATGGAGTCTCACCATTAATGGCTTGAGGGCCAATGGTTCTCTCCATTTACTCAAAACTTGGATTATGGAGTGGATGGATGCAAGATGAGGGGAGCTCTCAATAGTGGAGGATAGGCCAAGATCAAATGTTCTATTAGCTTAAATAATCACAAATGATTTCTAATGCCAATATCTCCAAATGTGAGAGAGATTTTGTTATGAAAACAAGGTGTAAGGTTGAGAGGGAGGGTGACCCTTCTATTTATAGTTTTCCAAATGGAAGAGTTTGGAATTTGGGTGCATGTGGGACTAAAGCTTAAAAATCACTTTTAGATTAGATTAGGATAAACATGCTTTAGGCTTAGTTAAGCTTGGTTTAGGCTAGTTAACTAGGGTTTAGGCTAGTTAAACTTGATTAGCAAGTGATTAGAGACTCATTGAGAGTTGGGAGGGTCTGGATAACCAATTGTGACTGATAGATAGCCTACGAAGCCAATAGAAGTGGTCTAGAGAGAACTAGGGAGGTTATGAATGGTCAAAGGAGGAATGTTTAGCTAATAAGAGAGATATTAGCCAAATAAGTTGATTATAGGAGGAATACGACCAAGAAGGTGTCGTGAATGGGCATCCGAGAATGGAGTGAAGAAGGGTTGATTAACGAAGTGTCGTCAATTGGTTGAATTGGATGAAATGCTAAGTGTAAGCATATTTTAGGTGTCTACATTTGCCCCTCTTTGAGGTGGCGTAAGTGACGTCACTTCAAAGAAAGTAGACAAGCATAAACAAGTAGAAAATTTTGAAGGGATAGAAGAAAAATGAGTAGAATGGAGGATGCCCCCTCGATTGTCGATGGGGTGATAGAAGAACTTGATTGACGATCGAAAAGATGACAAGAGAACAAAAGAAAGAATAGTGTGAAGAAGAAAGGGGATATAAAGAAAAAAAGGAATATGAGGAAGGGGGAATGAGCTAACATCCATCCAAAGGCCTTTTAAACAACTTTATTTTCATCATATTGCTAATGATCTTCATCATCGGTCCTTATTAAAAAGAATGAACAAAAGTGTAGTATGACATGAAAAGCCATATACGAACAAATTCCATTGCTAAAAACACTAACTCCATGCAACATACAAAATGCAATGCAATACGAGAAAGTAAAAGATGCCTAACTCCATGCAACATACAAAATGCAATGCAATACGAGAAAGTAAACAAGCTAAACTAACGAGAGAAAATACATGTTTTTTTTTATCAGATTTAGTTTAGACTATGTGAATTAATGACAAGGGTTAATGATGGTTCCCAAGCAAGGATACATGTAAGGGAATAATGGAGGACACTTGGGTTCGATGAAAAAGCAATGTGCACTATGAAACAATACCGGGCAACTCGTTGTGCCCAGAGTACAGATGAAGTAAGCAACCTAGCTTTTGTTGATGGAGGTAGATCAAGATGATCCGAGTGAGTCACACATGAATAGGTGAGAACCAAAGAGTGACATTTTGTAGGATGATTTATATTGTTTTTTTGATGTTTCTTAAAACATATTTGAATGTTTTGATTTTTCTAACATATTTGAATGTTTTGATTTTTCTAACATATTTGAATGTTTTTGTAATTTTTTAAAATTTTTATGAAACTATGTACAGGAAGGCAAGGAAGTATGGATGCCCTAGCGATAGATGGGATGTACAAGGGCATAAGGCCATGTGTGTGTGAGAAAGGTGAAGATGTAAAAATGCCCCAGCAATTAGGTGGGAGTATTCAAAGGAAAAACTCTTCACGGGTAGAAGTGGGACCCAAGGCCATTATGGATAGGTTCAACATGATGATGAACATAAACCAATGAAGTGGGAAGAAGCAAGGATGCCCCCAGTGTAAGTTGGCCTAAAAGCACATGATAGAAAGGAAGGAGAAGATTGTTTTTGTGAAAGGGGACAAAGGTGTCCAAAACATGGAAAAAAAGTAATCTTATACACATGGATGTTCTGAATGAAGTAGAAGAACGATGTGAATGATATGAATGTAGCTTAGAAGCCTCATGATGAAGAAGTGATTAGCCAAAGGCACAAATCATGAGATGAGATATGGACTAAAGTAAGAGTCTAAACAAGGTCCAAAAAAAGACACTTGGTAACATACTAATCCTGTTTACTCATAGAGATCCAATGTGTGCACGTGGAATTTAATTACCTCTTGAAGGGAAGATTTAATAGACAACAAGTGAAGACACCTAGCCAATGTGTAGGAATGATTGATTTTGAAAGGTGATATTTTGTGAATGAAAGGTGGAAGGATAGCCGTACATTGCTCCGCTGCTAGCCAGGCGTCCATAGCCCCAATGGAGATGTATTTGATTCTAATCGCAACATTTCTCTACTACCAGTTAGGCATCCATAGCCCGATAGAGATTATTGGAAATACCCCAAGAGAGTTATATATCAATTTGCTTTTGCTTTTAGCTTTTAGCTTTTGATTTTTTTGATTGATTTTGATTCTTTTTCTTTCTAAAAACTTATTTCAGCTCTCTTGTTTGACAAGGGGTTAAGAACCACTGATGGCTTGATGGAAGGAGGTGGAAGTGATTGTGATGATGACATTGGCTAGTGTCAACAAATATGTCCAAAAGTTCTTCACAACAAGTTTATTAGATGTTGAATGTGATAGATCTCTAAGAGGTCAGTCATTCTTTAATTTACCAAGGTGATAAAAGACCAAGGTCAAACGGATACCATAGAGATAAATGTCACAAAATGTGTGTGAAAAGGCCAAATATCACAAAGGGATGAAAATGGTAGGAAGACTTGCAGAAGAATGAAAGGAAGGAAGAAAGAAACATCCATGTGTAAAATACCTAATTTACAATGTTTGATCTTTGTACTTTGATTTTTGAAGAAATGTTTTTGTATTTTTGAAATTTTTAGCTTTTGATAGTTTTAAAGGTTGGGACTAAAAAGTCACTCCATGTGATAAGATCCAACAACGATGTTTGTGACTTCCTTGATAAGGGAGACTAGGCATGTTTGTTTATCAAGTGTAATATTTTCTCCGATCTCAATGATCGTGGTGAGCTCGTACTCAACAAATGACTACGATTTATCTTGAAACATGGATTTCGTATGTGGGATCTTGAGTTCCCTATCCATAGGTTTATGCACTTTGCACCATACTTGATGGTTGCGTTGATGTGCATTTTTGAATCGCACTTGATTTACAATTTTGAGATTATTCAATTTGTTAGGAGCTTTGGAGCTCTTGGAATTTTGACCTAAGCTTGATAATGAACCTGTTTGGGTTTCTTATAAGCTAACGCGTGACTTTTTGATCTCGAGAAGGAGAAGAAGGAGAACATTGATGTTTAGAACTGATGTGAGAAATGATTGTGGGCTTGCCACAACCATTGATAGAAGAAAGATGTGATGGATGAAAAGGATACGGTCCAAGAATTGAAGAGGATGGGCTACGAGGAGGTGAGCCACTAATAGAAGATGATGAAGGGCTACTAGGATATGGCCCTAAGATGGAAGAAGTTAGGCTACAAGGACATGGCCCAAGAATAGAAGAATATGACAAAGGGTTCTTGTAGGGTGTGGCCCAAGTATAGATGAGGAGGGACTACTCGGAGGTATCCCATAGATAGAAGAGGATGAAGGGCTACTAGGATGTGGCCCAAGAATAGAAGGTAATGGGCTACCAAGAGGTGACCCATAAATAGAAAATGGAGGGCTACTAGGATGTGGCCCCAGGATAGAAGAAGAAGATGATGGGTTACTCAGTGGTGACCCAAGAAAATATTTTGATTGAGGAATGATGATAGATAAGGAATGATTTGGTAATGAGAAGATAGCCATGGATCAATGCTAGACCCCAACATCTCATCATGCTCAGAAGAAGGTGAAGATGGAATAATAGAAGAAGAATCAAGTTCCATGACTTTAGGATCTTCCTCTATGTTCTTTTGAAAAGGATCAATTTATTTTCCCCAATACACGAGCGTATCGAGTTCTAGAAATAATCCTTGTTTGCAATCCTCTATAGGGATATCATTCTGTACTCTGATTGTTTCTTCATTCTGAGAGAAATCAATCAGTAGAGTTTATTTTTCTTTAGTCATAGAAGGTTGAATAGAAGAAATGGGTTCGATAAGAGGGGAAGATTGATTGATAGAAGAAGATGACTCAAGAGAGGAAGTAGGATTGGAGGTAAGCATCTCATGAATGGACAATTTAGATTTGGACCTATGTCATTTTTTTCTAGAAGACGACGTAATGTAGGAGAGAAAATAGGATCACATAGCCATTCGTTAATTTGCGACGTGTAGGAGTCGAATTAGATGATTGACTAGAGGGAATCTAAGTCATGGAACTCTTCGATGGAGGAAGAGGTTGTTGAGATGATTGATGAAGGAGGTCCTACGAAGAAAGGGAGGACCATGACTCAAGAACCAAATTAGATGTTCGATCGATGGAACTTAGAGTCACACGAGTCTTCAAAGGAGGAAGACATCATTGAGGTGATTTGGAATAAAGGTCCTGTGAAGGAAGGGAGGACCGTGATTCAAGATTTGATCTAGGGGTATCCGAACAATAGTTGGGATCCGAGTCTTTAGAAGAAGAGTGGGAGTCCGAATGGTAGTTTGGATCTGAATCGAAGAAGAAGAGTGGGGGAACCCGAATAATAATTTGGATTAGAAGAATCCAAACCATACCACCGACTATGAGTTGAAGGTGGGGAACAGGGTACTGAATGGGCCCTCTAGCACGAAGAACCAAATGAGGTTTAGTTGTAATGGGAATCTTTTGATTTGAATTCCTAAACCTAGGTTCCGTATTGTAGTAAATGTGAGAAACCACGTGATAGTCAGTCATTGTTGGCATCGTTTAAGCATAAATGTCTAGACTATAGATAGTGTGATGGAACTCCTTCAAAGGGAAGGAAGTGACATGTCGATTTAGGAAGCATAATGAAACCAACTAGACATTTTGTAAGTATGGAGATGCGTGCATGATTTTCCAAAGAAGCTCTAAGGAAAATAGACATTATGATGATGCAATATCGATGAGATCAAAAAGGATTTGTCCTAGAAAACAAGATTTTCCCGATGAATAATCACAAGGAACAATCATGCAAGTGTGAAACAAAAATCCAATCAACAAGGAAATACACCCTATGTAAAATGTATGTGCAAAATGATAGTTCGATGCAAAGATGATCAACACAATGTCAATATTTACGTCAAGCTCAAAATGAACAAGGCGTAAATTTTAACAAAGGGTAGATGTGACTCCCAATCAAAGGATACCACAACAAGTTCAAAAACCAACAAGGTCAAAATGTTAAAGGGCGAGGATTACAAATGTAAGCCACGTAACCACACCAATTGGACACGTTAATCAAGCTTCATGGAGAAGTGAGATATTAGTGTCAAAGTGGTATCGAAACGACACAAAAAAGTAAGCGACACTCTTCAAGATTTTGGACAATGTTTGAAGTAAAACCAAGTCAAGGTATACTAAGGATGTGTTAAAATGTGTGTAGTGTAATGCCACAATGCGGATACTTAGATCATGTTTACGAAAAACACGACATAAGTATCTTAATTGTGTCGAGACAATGCAAACAAGGTAACATGTCAAAGGGAGATCAAATGATGAATCAATCCTAACTATGATGATGATCTTGAAATCAAGATCAAGTGGCCATCAAAGATATGAGGATGCATCCACACACTTTAGATGTTTAACAACTCAATTTGCACAAACATGGATGAGCATAAACAGACAAAAAAGTGGTGAACACTATCTATGAAAACACTCTCGAAAGATGCCTTATATTGTCCCAAATGGGAAAAAAGAATGCAAAGGTATAGATCAAAAGATGAAAAATAAACTAAGTGCCACTTGGTAGAGCTTCACCTCATCCGAAGATGAGAAAGAAGCTAAGCTAAGTGAAACATCATCTACTTTCCATGATGAAAGGCACTTAGATCAAACTTAAGTGGATTCTTTTCCTTGTTTAAAAACAAGGTTCAAATCCAAATGAGTTATCACTTTGTGATGGCCAAGATGCAACGATGGACTAGTAAAGTGGGATCTAAGATAGAATGGCCTCCTTAATAAGTTCTCTCAACTAGGTGTTACAAAGCTATCTTAAGTGAGTGTGATTTACCCAAATAGTCCCTTGCCTATCTTGGGAGTATCTCGGCTTTACTTTACCCCCTTCGAGCACAAAGGGAAACTAGTGCATCCACGTGTGCTCTCCCAGGGTCACCATATGGATAACTGGTAACTCTATCTCACAAGGTGTACTAGTCAAGTGGGTAAGCGGAGCGCTTCTGTTTCATCCATGAGGTTACATAGTGGTGGACTACTTTAGGGTTCTTGGAACCACCCCCATTGTTATAGCTTAAGGCGTTATGCCAAAGGGGTTATGTTCCAGTTGAGCGGATAGGGACGTACCCTTTTCCGAAACCTACAATACAATGTTTTGAATATGGTGTGTTTTTATCTTGCTTTAACTTAATGTGGTTTTAAGTGGCACACCATTTGGCAACCTGCAAGAAACATGTGTATTAGTGGGTTTGTGTTTTTGTTTTGACACCTTTCTTTGACAAGCGTTAGGTCCTGTAGAAAACAAGTTTTTTAGTAATTTTCCAGTTCGTAGGTTGATGTCAAGAAAGATAATTTTACACTTTGCTTTTGATTCCTAAGATTGCCAAAAGGCGCGAAGGAAGAGCATACACAACGTGAAAAATCCTACTGAAATCACATGAAAGTTTTACTTCATCCTTTATAAAATAAGTGTTTTTGAACAATCAATATGAGTTTTGTATAAGTGTTTTTGATCTCCAAGATTTCCTTTGAAGACACGAGGAGAGAGCATACACACTTCTACAAAGTTAATTTTAAGCCAAGAACAAAACACTTTAACTATGCAAACTAAAATGTTAAGAAAAAAACTATTTTTTGAATTGTTAGTCCTAGAAACCTACAGTAATGGATTAGAAGAAAATATTTTTGTAGACTGTAAAAATTTCCAATTTTAATACGTTTTTACACATGCATGCCTATACTTGGCACTGCTTCCCAACATATGGATACGCGCCCTACTCAATGAGTACGCATGTAGTTAAAAATTAATGAAATCCAATGCAGTAAAACAAAGATGCTTGAAACATTACGAAAACGTGCATATATTTTATGACACTTAGGTTTCGACGTGTACGTGCCCAAGCCTGAAACAAGAAATTGTCAAATTTTTTACATAGTCAGACCATTTACACATGCGCAACACTGAGAGGTGGATACGTGTCCTAGATTATAGAGAAGCGTGTGCATCCCCAGTAGAGATAAATTTTTCAAATGATGAAATCCTCTAGATAGGTATGCACTTGATCCGAAGGGTGCCGAGGTTTCAACGTGTATGTGTCCCTTGTCTTACACCTACGCGCCTCGTGAAAAAACCTTTCAAAAAAACATAGATTTTCAATTTTTCAAGAGAAAACAAGTTAGTTGTTAGTCAAAGTGTCTTATTTCTATATCAAACCCAAAAAATACATGCAAATGAAGGTAATTTATCTAGGGTTAGAAACAAAAATGAGGAAATAACAAGTGATTTGACCCAAAAACTTGAAAATGAACTTTGAAAAACCTAAAAGACCTCCATTAATGGAGGATGGACATAAGTGTCCCACTGGGCATGCCAAATGTGTTCATGGATAAATTAGATATGCTATGGAAATGAAGTTAAAACCTATAACCTCAAAGCATGAACCTAATCTACACTAAACCATCATGATAAGAGATAAACAAGACTAACATCTATCATTGTATGAACTACATTAAATCTAAACTAACATAATAAAGCTACTCTCTACTCTTTAGATCACTTAATTAAACATTAAACCTAAGAAGATCAACTTAGCAATAAAATGATTAGTTGTTTTATGGTTCTCAAGATTTCAAGAATGGAGTCTCACCATTAATGGCTTTAAGGCCAATGGTTCTCTCCATATTACTCAAAACATGGATTATGGAGTGGATGGATGCAAGATGGGGGAGCTCTCAACAATGGAGTATGGTTAAGATCCAAATGTTCTATAGCTTAAAGCTATCACAAATGATTTCTAATGCCAATATCTCCAAATGTGAGAGAGATTTTGTTATGTAAACAAGGTGTAAGGTTGAGAGGGAGGGTGACCCTTCTATTTATAGTTTTCCAAATGGAAGAGTTTGTAATTTGGGTGCATGTGGGACTAAAGCTTAAAAGCAATTTTTTAGATTAGATTAGGATAAACATGCTTTAGGCTTAGTTAAGCTTGGTTTAGGCTAGTTAAAATTTGATTAGCAAGTGATTAGAGACTCATTGAGAGTTGGGAGGGGTATGGATAACCAATTGTGACTGATAGATAGCCTACGAAGCCAATAGAAGTGGTCTAGAGAGAACTAGGGAGGTTCTGAATGGTCAAAAGGAGGAATGTTTAGCTAATAAGAGAGATATTAGCCAAATAAGCTGATTATAGGAGGAATACGACTGAGAAGGTGTCGTGAATGGGCATCTGAGAATGGAGCGAAGAAGGGTTGATTAACGAAGTGTCGTCAATCGACTGGATTGGATGAAATGCTAAGTGTAAGCATTTTTCGTGTATACAATTTTAATTTAGTGTTTATTTTTTGATACTTTATCTATTTGCACTTGAGTCTTCTCTTCCTCTTACGGGTAGTAGGAGTTTGGATGGTAACATTTTGACACACGACGTGTCAAGTATAGCTTCTAAATCCCCATTTCGGGAGCACCATACTCAAACTCTACATTTTACACCTTTTCATGGCTAAGATGCTTCTCCGAAGGGGCAATATGTATGCACCCAAAATTACACGAGCTACATTATCGGAAAAACACTTACAAAAGGTCCCCAATGATGATTCATGTCCTTTCAGAAGGTGTTCAAGTTCCTCAACCCATTCGTAGTGTATATTTGTAGCCTAGACATCCTTATTTATCTTTTCCACATTTTCTTCCAGCTTCCCACTCATTTCTGTGCATGTTTTGGCCTTTAGTGCCAGGACCACTGCCTGCTGTGTGGTGGTTCAAACCGCCAACCGAGCGGGGCAGCGGTCCTGAGAGATTTTTCCAGAATTTTTCATGTGTGTTTTTAACATGCGATGCTTCACTTAACTTCACTTTTAGGATGCGTTTGTGAATCAATTTGTCTAAAAATAGTTTTGGTTGCTTGGTTCTCCTTCCCTATTCTTTTTAAAAATAGATTTAGTTAGTTGGAACTACCTCTTCTTGCCTTGTGTATGAAGGCACATCCCATCTCCAATTCCTATATATTACATGCTTGTATTCAAGCAAAATGCTTGAGAATTTTGTGTATCTTGCATAGTATTGCTGCCACAATCCTGCTAGAAATTACATAGCCAAGCTCTGTTCACTTGTGTTATCCCTCTTCCACTTGTATTACAACTACACTACCTTCAAAATGCCATTTCTCAAGCGCCTTATCCTACTGATACCTTTGAATTCCCAATTCCTTGGACTCATATGGACACACAGAGAAAGAAATGATAGGCGGGGGGACAAATTAATACACGATGAATTTTCCTCTGTTCTATGAATTCTAGGTTCGATTTGTTGCTCGATTTCCTTCATTCTTGCAATTTATAATTGTTACATCATATCAAATAGAGTAGAAATCATTTTCCTTTCATTTGCAAGCAATTATTTAATTTCCAAGAGAGTTTGAATCTTTCATAGCAACCCCCAATGACGGATCCTCTTCTACCCATCCCCGTGGATCGAAAGAGAGAATATCTTTAAGAGGTTGTTTACATATAATATATCATTTGGAAAAGTTCTTGTTAAGTTATTTTAGTTTTAATACACTCAACATAGGTGAATAACCACACCGATTTATCTTGCTTGTTTAGTTTTAGTGTATAAATATTTTAATTATTTAGAATAGAAGCAAATTGTTGTTTGTGATTATAATATTTCAGTTTTGTGATTTGTTTATATTAGTTTCCTTTTGCAGTAACATAGATTGTTAGTTTCAACTTAGTTAATTTAGACACTTCAAACTAAATCAACACTTAGATAGAAGTTAGGAAAACAAACCATAGGGAATTTACGCTACCCGTTCATAGCCTTTGAATCTCCCCTTTTCCAACTCAACTACTAGGAGATCACACTACCAAATCTTAGTCATTGATCCTCCTATAGTTATCCACACACATTCAACATTGGTTACTCTGCACGACCTCGGGGTCGAGTGCGGTTGAAGGTTGTATGTCAATTTTCATCCGTATAAATTGGTGTGAAGGATTAATTCCTTCTTGTTTCATTTTCTTTCATTGTTATTACCTCACCTCTCCATTTCTTCCCCTATTTTGGTAGGTATTTTATACTTTCTAAAATATATTTGGAAGAGAGTTTGGTGGGCCATTTGGCTCTGATAGATATTACACCAACGTGCAACCACAACAATCCCCTTCTCTTTCAAAGTGGGGTGAAAATTACACAAACAACGTTTAAATCTCCCCTAGTTACACTTTAAACCCCATTAGCTATGTAAGGATGGAGGAGGTTGATCAACCATTAAACATGCAATACGGTCAACCTAATGCAAACCACGTTGTTATCACAAACAGAACATGTTCTTACCATAGAGTCCTCTCAAGACCTCACATTTCCATGTAATCAACAAAAGATGATATATTTCCCAAATCTATGTAATTCTGATCTAAACTATATAAATTTCCCAAATGTATATGAATCTATATGAAGAAATTTTACAAAGTCCAAGTAAATGTGATCTAAATTGAATCAGAATGAAACTCAAAACATTTTTAATGAATCTAATACAAATGTTACCCAACAATCTATGTTTGTGTGAATCAAAGTTTACTGTGTCAATGTAACTCGATATGAATTGTATAAATATATCTAACCATGTGTGAATATTTGTAAATGAACTGTGATATCACCATGTATACCCTACAATGTTTGTATATATTTTGTGTTAGCTCTTGATAAATTTAGAATATTCCTCCCTTTTGAGGTGAGGGATACCTTCGTGTAACACTCAACTAAAAATTGAAAAGTCATGAATATATAATATGTATAATCAAAGCATTTAATATGTGAATCATATAAATAAGTGTGCTCAACATGGTTGTAGAAGCAATATGCATCGATATGATCAATAAAGAACAAGTAGTGTATGTGTCATCTCATTGAAAAAAATATTGTAAACATGTCTAGTAATCTATAAAAATCAATAGCTATAAGCGTAATAATGAAAAACAAAGTGTCATGTGAGTACATGCATGAATTGACACAAAATTATCCCTTAGGACTTGTGACATGACATGACACAATTTTTCCACCATAAGACTAGATGATTGACTATATATCATGATGAGGATGTTGATAAGTGTTAGTAGTAGTTAGTTTCATGCATGAAGTAAGCATGTTTCAAACAATAATTTACAACAATATGTCAAGAATATATGTCGAGTAATATGCATGTCAAGTAACATGTCTCAAGAAATATGTCAACCAATATGTGTATCAAGTATGTGCGTTAACTACATACATGATATGTTATATATGTCCTAGGCTTTATATGTATCAAAAAAGTATGTGTCGAGACATGTTTGTGATCAAAGAAAATAATGAGGCAAGCCAAATGTTTTCCCATAAAGTAATATATCAAATAATGTGTGTGTAAAAAAAAGGATTCAACATCCAATGTATATGTAAAACAAGTAAATTGAACAATGTGCTTGTTAAGAAAGTAATGCATCAAAGAACATATGTGAAAAATAAATAATGTATCAAACAACAAGTGCGAAAAATAAGTAATGTATCAAATAATGTGTGTGAAAAGAAATTAATGTATTAGACAACATGTGCAAAGCAAGTAAGCAAGTAGACAATGTATACCATATAATGTGCAAGAGTATAAATAGAATCCCAAGGGTAATAACAATAAAAAGTAGAGAAGCATGCAAAAATAAGTAATAAAACAATACACAAATGTATCATGATCAACAATGGCTAAGAATGGAACATGTCAAATTAGTATATAGAAACAGACAATCTAATCCTCTAATGAAGTAAAATATGATGCATGCCTTAAGATATAAGGTTATATAAGATAAACCATAAAATATCTATATCACCAATAGATGAGTGCAAAAGATATAATATAAATACTATTTGTATGTAAGATTCCCTTGGTGTAGGAATGCCTCTAACATTTAAGATTTCCCCACATGTAGTTCTTAGGAAGCTACAAAACATGTGTATGAGTGTCCATTGACTACATGTTTTTACATTGTCTTATGTATATTATAAAAAACAAGTCCATATGGAAATAGGGTAGGTAAAGTGACAAACACATATAATGAAAACATGTAAGTCTATGAAAAGAGTAACCTAGTCACATGTAGGTCATGGGTTTGTGTTTTTTTCCATATTATAGTGTTTTTGTTTTTTTCTCAAGATTTTATTGTTTTTGTATTTCCTAATATAAGGGAAAAAGTTTCCAACTTGTAATGTAGTAGGGGACTTAGGTCATACAAAGAAAGGGGATGGGGTCATGAATAATTATGATTTTTTCAAGAAGCACATAAAACCTTTGATATGTACTTTGTATCGTCAAGTAATCCCTTAGGTGTGACATATAGAACAAGTTTCAAAAGAATGAGTATCTTCTCATAAGTGAATGGCATTGTTGTCAAAGAATAATAAGCATATATGTGTTGAATAAGCTTTATGCAATGGTGTTACTTAAGGGGAATTCTTGTTATATTAGTATATCTTCAAGTGGATTCTTATGTGAAGGTCATGTATCAATGATAACATCATCTAAGTAATAATATTTCTTGAAATTGAATTTAAGCATATGTAGCATGTTGTGTCCATCAAGGTGTTCTAGGATTATATAACCCCCATAATTGTATCATAGGAATTGTGTTAGATATTCCATTTTTATTCCTTTATGACTCGGCTAGTGTTGTATGATTGTAATTGGATGTTTAAATGTTTATCATAATATAAATGTATGTATGTGGATTCCTTGTGCTAAATTTTATAGTGATATCAATGCAATATTTATAATTATCCGGTCATGAAAATGTAGGCCATAGATGTAAGAAACCTAGGTGTTGGAAGTGTTGGGTTTTAGAATGGTACTTTAAAAAAACCACGCTTAGGGGACAACAATTCCCTCCTCTTTATGGAAGAGGTTCCCTTATTGAAATCAAGCAACAAAGCTTATATACAAATGTAAAACTTTCATTTTAGGGCTGGACTTCTGACATCTTGAAATTATTTTTCACCAAAATAGCTTATCAATACAAACAAATGGAAGAAACTGAAGAAAGGAAAGAGTAGTATATAACAGTACTTTCAGAAAATATCGATAGCAAAGTATAACCTTATACGTACTAAGAAAAAGTGATACAAAATATAATCATTCACATTCACAACATAAGACACCATTCCATAGACACAAAGTTATAGAAATCATATCAATAAGAACACAAAGTTTCTTATTACAGAAGATAAATGATCCACATATTTTAGGTAAGCAAGAAGAGACAATAGATGAAGATAGAGAGAAAGGGGAAATTCTTCTGTATTGATTGCTTTCGATTCTATTTACACTTCAAAAGTATCAGAGTCCAACCTTTTGCAATGAGCCAAGCTCTTACATTTATAGATGAAGCAAAGAGAGGAGAAGAAGAGAAGGAAGAAAATATGATTTGGAAGCTCAACCACCAACCATCAATGCCCTTGCAAATCCACCTACAATCTGTCAAATCTAGTTCTGCATGTCTTTGGCATGTTGAAGAAGGAAGGATGGAAGATCAGATCAAATTTGATCTAGTTGAAGCAATCTAATCACATATTAATGACATGAAATATGTTTTCCAGATTTTCACCCAAATCAAGATATCTAGTCGGTTCTCCATGTCTATTTGGCATGTTGGAGAAGGAAGGATGGAAGATCGGATCAAATCTGGGTAGTTGAAGTAATCGGATCCCATATTAATGGCTTGAAATAATTGTTCTAGATTTTCACCCATCAAATCCTGTTGAAAAAAATATTTTATGCTTCTATGGCGTAGAGGAGACCAAGACCTTTCCAATAGTATAAAATTTGTCGAATTTTGAGCACTGGGGCGAAAGTTATGCTCATTTGAATTTTTGAATCGAATCCATAGAAAAATGGCGAAAAATGCAATTTTCACAAAATGGATCTGTGGGCCCAAAATTGAAATTACACCTTTAGCGCAAAAGATGCAAAAGTGCAAAATTTCCCTATAGCCCCGCAAGCCCGTAACTTCACTTTTGATGTAGGTCTGACACGTGGCTTTTCCTAAGTGGTAACGGAGTCATGACTCACTTTATAATTTTACTTCTTTTGGAAACAAGGCTCAAAATATCAAATTTCTCTGCCGACCCGCCTTGCCGCTTTGACTTTCGACACGGGCTTAACATTTGAATTTTTCCTTGGCGTGAGTGGGGCATGGTTCACTTTATCACTTTACACCTTTTATGGAAACAAGGCTCAAAATCTCAAAGTTCTCCGCCAACCCACCTTCCTATTTTGAATTTCAACGTGGGATTAACATTTAAATTTTTCCCTTGGTGTGAGTGGGGCCGTGGTTAAATTTATCACTTTACGCCTTTTATGAAAAAAAGGCTCAAAATCTCAAAGTTCTCCGCCGACTTACCTTTCCGTTTTGACTTGAAACATGGACATGTCTCCTTTGCGGGTTGGTTTTGTATTTTTGTGTTTTGACTAAGTCCCTCTGTTTAGTGAAGGATTTATGTTTGATTGGGACACGTGGAGGCTCAATGCACATTTGGGACCTACCTTTGGATTCAACTCTTAAAAGAGCGCTGAAGAGAAATGTGGCTCCTTCCGTGGCTTTGCTTTGTTTCTTTGTGTTTTGGATAAGTATCTTTTGTTTAGTGGGGCCATATGTCTAACCCTAGACATGTGGAGGCTTAGTGCACATTTGGAACCTACCTCCAGATTTTACCTTTGAAGTTTCACCAAGCTGACACATGGAGGCTTCTGTAAACCCTTTGATACTTAGCTGATTCAATAGTCAGCTTTGACCCTTCTTTGACTCTGACCACGTGGTGAGCCTGTGCACACTTAAGGATCTACTCTTGATGTTGCACTGAGATGAAAAGTGGAGGCTTCCAACGGTTCTTTTATACTTAGACATTCAGGTCTATTGCCCATTTGACTTCTATCGGACCCTAGACATGTGGAGGGATGATGCTAGTTCGGGGGTCTCTCTTTAGGTGGCACCATTGAAGTTGCATCAATGAGGCAAATGGAGAGTTGGCACATGTTTGGGGAACCACCTTTGGCTTTGACCTTGAAGGTGTGTCGATAAGAAATGTGGCACCGTCCGCTGGCCTTAGAATTTTCAACGGCCGATTTAAATTTTTTGAGGCTCTGACCACATGGAGGGTGGCGCTCATTTGGGGTCTATCCCTTGGGTCTCACTTTTGAAGTTACGCCGATGAGGCACGTAGAGTGTTCCGTTAACCATTTTATACTTAGTCAATTTAACGACCGACTCATGTACCTTTTCCAGACCTTGGACACGTGGAGGGATGGCACAAGTTTAAGGTTTCGCATTTGTACACCATACCAAAAGTGCACCGAAGAGACACGTGGCACCTTCCATGGTCTTTCTATACTTATCTGATTTGGGCCTTGATTGAACATTGCCTTTCTCCACTTTGAATTACTAGGCAAGATCAAGAACCATGGAAAGAATCTGGCGACCTCGAAGCAATATCGAGACGGGAAGATATAAAGCTTATCAAACCATGCGGACAACAAGATTTTAAATTAATGGGGTGAGATTACAAATGAACACCAAATTCTTCAAAGCACGAATTTTCCTATCTCTCCAGACTTCTCAATCTGCTCAAGACATCTCTCAAAGGCACCAACTCAAATTTTTTGAAACTTGACTTAAAAATGAGGGGAATTTTGAGGGTAACAATAAATGGCTATTTCTAGGAATGACTTGGCTGGGATAGAGGAGGAACGAGACAAGATCAAGAACTATAGAAAAACTCTGGGAAAGCGGACCAAAGTGCCTTATCCATTGGAAAAATAGATTCAAAGGTATAACCAATACAATACAAAGACAACACACATGGAAGGGGAAACAAACCCAAAAGGAAAGACAAAAACAAACAAAACACCACACACAGTATATACAGAAGGACTACCTAATCACCTAAGACTTGAAAAACTTCAAATACTACCCACTATAAGGAAGTGGGAGAGGAGATCCATCCATGTAATCCAAGTAGAAATAATTTTCTCCAACGCAAAGTGTCTGATTTTGAAAGGACCAAGCCAAAGAGAATCAAAATTACCATGGCTTCCTCGAGGTTCATGTCTTTTGTCCCACAACAGAACAATGTCTCCCACTTGAAAATATCTGGGCCTAGTTTTCTTATCAAACAAAGCTTTCACCTTTAGTTGATGAGCTGAGATCCTATCAAAAAATTGCATCCTATCTTCATCTAGCTTCTAGAGATACATGATCCTCTTGTCCAAGGAACTAATGAAACTTGTATCTTCAATAGCCTTCATTAAGTGTAAGGCTGGAAATTCCACTGTTACTAGCAGCTGAGCTTCAACACCATACACTACCTAGAATGGAGAGATCCCAATTGATATTTTGGGTTTAATTCTATCCACCCAAAGAGCATCATAGAGCTCCTTGTACCAATTCCTTTGAGAGTCATTGAAAAGCTTCCAAACGATGGTTACTAGATTCTTATTTGTTGATTATGCTTATCCATTCCCTTGAGGATAATAATATGAAGAATGAGCAAGGGAAATTCCATAGCCATAGCAAAAATCCATCATCTCAGAGAAAAAAAATTTGGAAGCATTATTAGTCACAATCTTGTTTGGTACCCCAAACCTTATCAAGATGTTCTCCTTGATGAAATTACACACCACCTCAGAAGTAGTACTTTTGACTGGAATAGCCTCTACCCACTTTGTGAAGTAATATGTAGCAGTTAGCACATGAGTATGTCCAACACTAGAAGGTGGGTTAAGAGTTCCAATGAAATCCAATCCCCACTATTGAAAAGGCTCATCAATCACTACTGGTTTGAGTGGTAAAGTAGCCAACTTAGGTCTCCCAACAAAATTCTGACAGGCTTCACACTTACCTACCCATTTTGATGCATCTCTAAAAATGTAGAACAATATTACCCTACATGAAGGATCTTATGGGAGGTGACAACGAAGATAAATGACTCCACGAGCCCGATCATGAAAAGCTGAAAACAACTTCTTATGTTGCTCTTTGTCCATACATTTAAGGAATCTTCCATCAATGCCTCACTTGAACAAAGAATTTTCCCACAATACATATTGTGCATAACTTAACTTAATAACACTCTTTTCCTTGGCACTCAAATGGGATGTACACTCTCCATAAGTAAGAAAATGAGTAATATCAGCATACCACTCATTTGTTGAACTTAGGAGGAGAACAACAGGAACATCAACTAATTTTGTGGACAATTCTTCATCAGCCCCTCCATCAATAAGCTCGCATAAGCCTTTACCTTGGACTAGCTTGGTTGGCTTGATATCAAGGTCATATTCTTAGACTTTTGCTACCCAATTGCCTCTCTTAGTTCCAAACTCCTGTTGTGTAAGAATAGACTTGATGGTTGTATCAGGTACAAACACAATAGAGTGAGAATTAAGAATATAAAAATGAAACTACTTGACAACTTTGACCACTACAAAATCATGTTTCTCCATCATAGTATATTTCAATTCATGAGATTTCAAAACATAGCTCATGAATGAAATTGGAAGTTCATGATCCTCATAATTTCTTTGAGTTAGCATAGCAGCCAAGGTACTCTCTGTAGCATAGCAATAGATAATAAAATCTTTGTTGAAATCAGGACATGCTAAGATGGGGGTTCTAGCAATGGCTTTCTTGATACCTTCAAATGCTTCTTTACCCTCGAATTCCAACCAAATTTTTTCTTTCCTTTCATCATGTGAGCAACACTCATAGTCAGTTCTGCAAAATCTGGAATGAATCTCCTCAGAAATTTATCTTGCCAAAGAAAGAGTGAACACCCTTTTACATGTGGGAAGAGGAATCTACTGGATTGCTTAAAATATTTCTAGATCTATCTTGATCCCTTCTTTGGAAACAATATGCCCTAGCAACTTTCCTTCAGTAACACAAAAGATAGATTTCTTAGGATTGAGAGAAACTCCATGTTCTCTGCATTTTTGAAGAACTATTTCCAGATGTTGAAGATGATCTGCCCTTGTTTTGGAAAAGACAATCAAATCATCAAGGTACACAAAAATACACTTTCCCTTTAGACTACTAAAATCTAAATCCATTTCCCTTTGAAAAGTGGCACCAACATTGATAAGACCAAATGGCATTCTCTTGTATGCAAAGTTGCCCCAAAGGGTAGTAAAGGAAGTCTTGTGCTAGATCTGGGGTACTTGACTTCCACTTGATTGTATCTAGAGAATCCATCTAGCATAGAAAATATATCGAGCCTGAGACAACTTGTAAAACTTGATCCATCATGGGGAGTGGATACTTATCTTTTAGAGAGGCCTAATTCAAATTCCTGAAGTCTACACAGATGTGGATCTCACCATTCTTTTTCCTGACAGGAACAATGTTGGCAATCCATGTTGAATGATGTATAGGGAAAATAATCTTTGATTTTAGTAACTTCTGGATCTCTTGAAAAATAGTATCAACAACCTTAGGATTGTACTTCCTTTTCTTCTTCTTGAAAGGTTTGATCCCAAGTTTCAGAGGGATATAGTGCTGCATCTCCTTTGGTTGAAAATCCTTAAGATCATCATATGAATAGGCAAGAACATCAACATACTTCTTTAATAGGTTTACTACTTTCTTCTTCTCTTCTTGAGTGCAACATTTTCCAATATTCACCACCTTGGGTTCATCATTACTTCCAATATTGACCTTCTCATACTTAATAGATTGTCGAGTCCCTTGAGAAGCTTCAGATTTGATGAACCTATCATGTTTTTCAAACAAGATCTTCTAGACTCACCAGTCCTTTGGGAATCTTGTTACCCCTCAACTTAATACAACCATCCCAATCCATCTCTTCCTCATTAGAGAGCACATGTTCTCTAGGAAGAGTTTCACTTCCTTGAAAATATAACTGATTGAAGTTATGTTTAAGCTCCAAGAAAGAGAGCAAGTGTTGATCATCATTGAAAACCTACACATTGCTTGCATTATCCAACACACTAGGCGTATGAATCATTTCAATGGTAAATTTATCTTGAGAGAAATCCACATGAGGAATCAACAAAGATCTTAAGACAACTAGAGAATTATCTCTAGTATTATTTTCTCTTGGCACAACTTTAATTGAGAAGGCATCAAGGAATTCAATGGAATCCCAAACAATATTTCTATAATGTTTCAATCTCCTATTCTTGACTTGGTAAAGATCCCTTACCTATTTCACAATCAACTCTGCATCACCATGAGCACAAATATTCCTTACTCCCATTTCTCTGTCCTTGCTCAACCCAAGGATGAGAGTCTCATACACAATTATATTATTTGTTTTTGAAAATGAAGCTTGAAAGAAAATGGATGAATCTTCCCTTCTGGAGAGATTAACACCACACCAGCTCCAGAACCAGCTGAAGAGAAACTTACATCAAAATCCAAAGTCCAAATGCCATTGTGATCATGAATCACTCCCTTAGAAAGACTTGCCTCATTATATGACATGATCATATAGTTTCCATGCCCAATATCTTGATAGAGTATTTATGCTTTTGGATCATCAGTCTTTTGCACAATATACTCAGTTTGCTTTTTTGGTAACAACTTTCTTATTTTTCCATTGACCGGATCAAAGCATGTGACCAGTCCATCTAAATTTCACCTCCTACCTCTTTATAGAAATTCCTACTCAGCAACATACCATATGAGGGAGGAATATCAACAACCAAAATAGTGGCTAAGACCCTTTTCTCTGGAAAATCAGTGAAGGCTACTTGTGCATCTTTAATCCTTCCAACCAAAGGCACTTTTCTACTCTCCATGGAATAGCAGGAATTGAAGGCATGAGTTAGAGTCAAGCCCAAATCATGAGCCACTTTTTCGGGCATTACATTTTTTGATGCTCCCGAGTCTATGATAAGTTACTGAGCTTATTGGCCAGCTATGAGGAGAGTCACATAAAATGGTTCAATTTTCTCATTAGGGGAAGTGACTGCAGCCACAAGGCTTGATTGAGGTGAGGAAGAGGGAGTGGGAAAAATACCTTTAGAAGTATTGGATGAGGCTTTGGATTTGGAATTGACAAAGTTTACCATTTTAGCAAAGGCTTTTGGATGGGTCTGGTAAAATTCTGCCTCTGAGATTTGGATTTTGGTCTTTTTGAGGTGATCAATGATATCAAAAGACCTCGGAGGTGGATGGGGAATCATTACTAGGAACTTGAGAAACTTTTGATTTATCAGTTTTAGGAGTTGAAGGACAAGAAGTTTTGGAAATAGAAGTAGAAGGAAAAGGATTAGCATTACTCACCTTTTGCGTGGAGGCAGTGGGAATAGGATATCCTCTTCTTGTAACCACTGGAATAGTTATAGGAAACTCCTTGGATTTCTTAGCAGGTTGCATCACTTTTTCTTTTCTGTTCGTTTGTTCCCGAGTCATAACAACATATGAATCACTATTCATATCTGCCACTCTTTCATCATATTCATCTTCATCATCCATACCTTCAGTGGTAAGGAAATGAACTTGAGATCCACCAAGTTCCTCCTGTTCTTCATCAACCTCTTCTTCTGGGTCTTCAAAGTCTTCATTAAACTCCTCCTCATCAAGTTCTTGAACTTCACAAGTTGCATTGATTGGAACCTTGATAGGTGGGCCTTCAATAGCCAATTTATTCTGAGAAGGAGGTAACTGGTTCCTAGGTTGAAAATTCCTTCTTGGAATATCTTGATAAGGAGTATGTTGAGCCAATTATTTCTTGATAGTAATGAGATCATTTGCAAGCTTCTGTAATAACTGATCAGAATTGGCTCCAGGGGAAGAGGAAGAAGAAGATGCTTTAGATTTGGAGGATTCTCTTTTCATTTTACCAGACATGATTAAATAGTCCTCAACATTGATAGCCAAATGCAAGCCGATCAACATCCGAGTTATAATGTTATCTCTCCTTAGTCATAGCTTACTTCAGGAAACTGAACATTGAGGAAGAAGCACTTTTGGGTTTGATCTACAAGGCGAGTGTTATGTGGAATTTTAAGAACTAGCTTGTTGAATTTAGCCACAAAATCCTTCATGGGCTCATGTGGTTCCTTCTTGATATGAGAAATTTGAGCCAAGAGGGCATGCACATCTTCAACAGGTTTGAAATGTTTCTCAAATTGAGTTGTCAAGGTGGTCCAATTAGTAATTGACCCAACAGGAAGATGATAGAACCAATCAACAACATTATCCTACAATTTTTCCACAAAGTGACTGATAGAGAGACGTCTTCATGTTCAACCCCAAGAATCCCACATGCAATAATGAAGGCTGTAATGTGTTCATCTGGGTGTACTTTCCCATCACCTCGGAATTTAGGAAAACCTTTCCTACTACTCCTGGGTAACTCATTCAATGGTTGAGGAAGAGCAAGGGGCCCAATCTGTTGTCCCCAAGGTAGAGGTGCTGCCATCTGTTATATGGAAGACACAAAGACCATAGGTGGTGGTAATATGAACACACTCATGATAGAGATGGGGTGAGTGAGACAACGGTAAGACATCATTAAGTGTAAATCCAAGCCTAGTCAAACCACCATATGCGAAAATAGTATCAGCGCTAGTAAGATCCAACGGAATATGATGCCAATGAGAGTTATTTATGAAAAGCGTGCATGTAAAAGGAGGAAGTACAAACGTCGATTACTCATGAGAAGCTGAAATGACGTCCAAAGTATGGAAATATTCCCGATTAAGAACTATAACATTAGTAGAAGTAGGGGTGGTCTTGAATTGATATTCACCAAGGTCAAAAAAATGAAAGTATCATTGAAATATGAATCATATACCTCAATAGGAGTGAAATTGAGATTGCACAATTTATCATCGATAGAGCTCGATTGTATCAACCTCTTCATCATAATCATCGGTGCTGACATTATCATGTTGGATAACAATGTAAAGGATATTGGTAGGAGGTGCACTAGATGTAGGAGCAGAAGGAACATCATACGGTGAAAAGGTAGTAGTTATAGGAGCAGATATTGTAGGTGAAATTATAGCAATTGTAGCTTGAAGAATGAGTTCCTCTGTTCCTTCTTGCTAGAAGAAGAGAGAAGTTTTGTTGCTCCAGAAGTTGAAAATGAGAATCTTCAACCCCGAGAGCTTTCTTCCCACATGTATATCATAGAGTCATCAGATCAAAAATGATCTTGAAGTTGTTCTTTTAAAAGGGATATGTTTGAAACAAAATCCCCAATGGAGTCACCAAAAACTGTTGGGTTTTAAAATGGTACTTTAACAAAACCACAGTCAGGGGACAACAAGTCCCTCCTCTTTATGGGAGAGGTTCCCTTATTGAAAGCAAGCAACAAAGCTTATATACAAATGTACAAATTTCATCTTAGGGTGGAATTCTAACATCTTGAAATTATTTTTTACCAAAATAGCTTATCAATAAAAAAATGGAAGAAACGAAGAAAGGAAAGAGTAGAATATAACAATACTTTCAAGAAATATAGATAGTAGAGTATAACCTTATATGTACTAAGAAAAGGTGATACAAAATAGAATCATTCACATTCACAACATAAGACACCATTCCATAGACACAAAGTTCTAGAAATCATATCAATAAGAACACAAAGTTTCTTATTACAGAAGATAAATGATCCACATATTTCAGGTAAGCAAGAAGAGATAATAGATGAAGATAGAGAGAAAAGGGAAAAGGGAAATTCTTTTGTATTGATTGCTTTTGATTCTATTTACACTTCAAAAGTATCAAAGTCCAACATTTGCAATGAGCCAAGCTCTTACATTTATAGATGAAGCAAAGAGAGGAGAAGAAGAGAAGGAAGAAAATATGATTTGGAATCTCAACCACCAACCATCAATTCCCTTGTAAATCCACCTCCAATCACTGTCAAATCTGTTCCGCATGTCTTTGGCATGTTTGAAGAAGGAAGGATGGAAGATTAGATCAAATTTGATCTAGTTGAAGTATCCTGCTCACATATTAATGACATGAAAGATGTTTTATATAATTTCACCCAAATCAAGATATCCATCGGTTCTCCATGTCTATTTGATGTGTTGGAGAAGGAACGATGGAAGATCGATCGATATGGGTAGTTGAAGCGAACGGATCCCGTATTAATGGCTTGAAAGACTTGTTCCAGATTTTCACCCATCAAAGCCTACCAAAAACAATATTTTATTCTTCCATGGCGTAGAGGAGACTAATACCTTTCCAACAGTATAAAATTTGTCGAATTTCGAGAACTGGGGTGAAAGTTATGCTCATTTGAATTTTTGAATCAAATCCATACAAAAATGGCGAAAAAATGTAATTTTTGAAAAATGAATCTGCGTGCCCAAAATTGAAATTGTGCCTTTAGCACAAAATATAAAAAAGTACAAAAGTTCCCCGCACCCCCGTAGGCCCGCAACTTCACTTTTGATGTAGGTATGACACGTGGCTTTGCCTGAGTGGTAACAGAGTCACAACTAACTTTATAATTTTATTTCTTATGGAAACAAGGATCAAAATCTCAAAGTTCTCCGCCGACCCACCTTCCTTATTTGAATTTAGACGTGGGCTTAGCATTTTACTTTTTCCTTGACGTGAGCAGGGCCATGGTTCACCTTATCACTTTACACATTTTATGGAAACAAGGCTCAAAATCTCAAAGTTCTCCACCGACCCACCTTCCCATTTTACTTTTGACGCGGGCTTAACATTTGAATTTTTCCCTTGGTATGAGTGGGGCTGCGGTTCACTTTATCACTTTACGCCTTTTATGGAAACAAGGCTCAAAATATCAAAGTTCTCCGCCGACCCGCCTTTCCGTTTTTGACTTGAAACATGGCCACGTATCCCTTTGCGGGCCTGTTCTGTATTTTTGTGTTTTGACTAAGTCTCTCTGTTTGGCAAAGGATTTATGTTTGAACCAGGACACATGGAGGCTCAGTGCACATTTAGGACCTACCTTTGGATTTGCCTCTTGAAAGAGTGCCAAAGAGACACATGGCTCCTTCCGTAGCTTTGCTCTATTTCTTTGTGTTTTGGCTAAGTCGCTCTTGTTTGGTGGGGTCATATGTCTGACCCTAGACATGTGGAGGCTCAACACACATTTGGGACTTGCCTCTAGATTTTTCCTTTGAAGTTATGTTGAGATGACACATGGAGGCTTCCGCAAGCCCTTCTATACTTAGTCGATTCAACAACCGGCTTTGCCCCTTCTTTGACTCGACCACGTGGCGAGCCCGCACATAGTTGAGGACCCACTCTTGATGTTGCGCCGAGCCGACACATGGAGGCTTCCACTTTGGTTATTTTATACATAGCCAATTCAGGTTTGTTGCCCATTTGACTTCTATGGGACCCTAGACATGTGGAGGGCTAGCGCTAGTTCATGATCTCTCTTTAGGCCGCGCCTTTGAAGTTGCACTGATGAGGCATGCGGAGAGCTGACGCATGTTTGGGGAACCACCTTTGGCTTTGAACCTTGAAGGTGCATCGATGAGACACGTGGTGTCGTCAGTTGACATTAGACTTTTCAATGACCGATTTAACTTTTTTGAGGCTTTGACCATGTGGAGGGTTGGCACTCATTTGGGGTATGTCCCTTGGGTCTCACTTTTGAAGTTGCACCGATGAGGCATGTGGAGGGTTCCGTCGACCATTTTATAATTAGTCAATTTAATGGCTGACTCTGTCCCTTTTCCAGACCTTTGACACATAAAGGGTTGGCACAAGTTT